>JAODIE010000675.1:0-193376 GCA_027575565.1 Diploeciton nevermanni
ACTAGTGGCACCTGCTATTAGAATTATGCACAATAACTGATTTTTACTGGATTGTTATTATAAGCAACGCGACGCAATAAAACGCAAATGAAACCACTACGTCACGCACCTGCGCCCCTCTCATCTCCTCGAAAATAGTGAGGTTACAATCACACGTTCAACGCGTGCAACTCAAAAATAAAAATCAAGTCGACAAGAACCTAAATTTTTTTATTTAAATCTATATAGGAAGATGTTAACACTACGATTTCACCTCTCTCAAACGACGTTCATGATCACAATAATAATTCGTGCACCTTATTGCAGTCTGGAAGAACTTGATGTGCAAATTGATGAAGAAACAACTTTTCTTTTTTTCTGCAAACCCTACTACCTGTGCCTGCAACTTCCAGGAAGTGTCATAGAAGAAAGCCCTAAACGTCATTCAAAGTTTGACTCAGACGGTAGTGAATTCGCGTTCAGCTATGAGAAGAGAAACGTAAGTGAGGAGTTTGAAAACCTGAATTTGGTCACACAATTCCTCATTCCTAAACTAGAGGTTAATGATACCCCCCAGCATCAGCATCCTAGTGATGAAGGAAGGAAAATTGAAGTGTTAGCAAGTACAGTCTGTGATGACACACCACAGGAAAATGATGACAAGGATGTAGCACAATTCCAATATGGATTTGCACAACATGGAGGATACAAGTACAATATTATCACTCATGAATTCACTGATATATTCAACATTAACCCATTTGAAGTAAAATTACTGGAGAGAAGCCAACAGAGGATTTTGGATGAAGACAAGCACTTCAATATTGATCATTATTTAACTGACTACATTGACTGTGATGAGGTTGATTCTTTAATTGCTGAGAAATCACCTTGGAAAACACAATGCAACATAAATAAATGTTTTACAAACCAAACACAATTTGCTTTCAACTCCCCTCTAGACCTACTCTTTGGCTACTGCTATCATGGACAATTGTAAAACTGTCTCCAACAATACAGTATTTTGATTCATTTTCCACAGCCAAAGATTGCATCGTCGCCTCTTTTAGGCGTGCATTGTGTTACCCACTGTATAGAAGTTTCAAGCTATGCCAAGTTATCTTAAATGATGTGAAAGACATATTAAAGTTAGGCGCAAGAGAAATCATCAAGTGTTTAATTGACATGTATGGAATAATGCTGAAGGGAGACTCAGCTAGATATATTGTGAACCACTTATTCATCCGGGATTATGTGATTTACTGTCAGAAGTTGCCTGAAAAGGAATGGGACTTGTTTGTGGAAGAAGTTATGAGTCTATATGTAAATAAAAACAATCTAGGGTTTAAGCTAGAGGAAATTGAAGCACTGGCCAATGAAGAAGGCGACGAGGACGAGATCAATACAAAATTAAAAAAACATGGCACTGAATAAAACAACGGAACTTGATTCAGATTTCAGTCCTTCTTCTACTTCACCACCTAACCGACTTTGACCTAACGTACCGCAACCGTACTTGACCCCTATTCCATTGTACTGTATCAACTAGCAGGGTAATCAGCACTTATTAGAACTGGAACCGGTGTAAATATTTATTATATTGAATATACCTCCAGCAAGATCTGAACCCGTGTCATCGAATATGCACCTCGCATTTATAATATATGTTAGATATGATTCAGTAAGGTAGACTAGCCATGGGTTAGGAGAACTCCTACTATTATGGATGTGATTAGATGGCTATGGAATTGTTACCATGACAACGGAACAACTTCAGGTTATGAAGCAACGACACGAGGGCGTGCCGAGTGCCAGTATGGCCGCGTTAGATGTGGTATGAGATGGCTATGGATGTGTTGCCATGACAATCTGTTAAATGTTATTCAGTAAGATGACTATGGATATGTTTTGTTTTGCCTACAGAGGTGTAGTTATGACTACGTCTTCTTTGATAGACAGTAGTAAGAATAACGAGTGGTCACGTGGATGACACAAGTCGAAGGGTTTTTAGATAATTGCTCGGGGGCGATAGGGAGGTTTTAAGCGAGCTATTGAAAGTGTTTTGTACTAACTACTAAATAAAAATTCTAACGTATATTGTTGAATTTACATTTATAACGGGATATAAGATTGTTAATTTTGTATAGTTCCTAAACCAATGCTTAATCATCATTATCATAGGTGACAGAGAAGGTGAAGGAAGAGAAAGAAAAAAACAAATAGAAGAAGGAGAAAAAGAAGAAAGTGGAAGAAAAGAAAGGTGGAAAAATAAAGGAAGGAAAGGAAGAGAATAGAAACAATAATTAATGATATTTTAATTTAGTATTAACATAAAACCACAATAATAATATGATTTCTCCTATTCGAAATGCTTAATTATTCTTTTATCGTAATTCACGGATCAAACATGAAATATTAGCGAGTTGGTGCGTAAGACTCCGTGTTTGAATTCAAACTCGTGCATGCCCCTACTCCCGCTCGCCAACGATTTCCGCCTATGAATTAAACCCCGTAGCGCCATCTACAGACGGCCGTCCGGCACAATAAATGGCGCACAAAGAAGGAACCTTACATCGACTACACATTTATTTGCCGCATTAGGTGGCACTGAATGGAGGTAGAATGAGGTGGTGATAGATCTGGAACCGACAATTTATATCTATTGACATTAAAACTTTTCTAAAGGAAATGTTAAATAACTGTGAGATACTCTTATTGGCTTCGATTGAAAATTTATCAAACAGTTAAAAAGTAAGCATAGAACTATTTGCAACGTATGTTAAAAAGCAGCAAGATATTGATGGATTGGTTAATACAGTGAGCAGTCTGAAAAGTTTCAATACGTCACTTGAAATTATCAACTGTCACTCAGATATACGTGAATTCCAGGAAAAAGACAGTGGATGGGTGTTGGCATCAGTAAATGCTTGGAATTAAATGTGAATAAATATGAATCAATTCATGTAGATTTTTACGATTCATCATGCATGCAGTTGCCCAAAGATATTTTCATTTTCTGTTAATAACGGATATGCCTAGATTACTAAAAAAATTAACGAAAGTTAAGCATAGCCGTTAATTTTAGTTTCTAATTTACCCACAGCCTGCCGACCTCTATGTCGTCGCTAGCAGAGTGAATGATTGATTAACTTCAACAGCAGCGGAACAACTATGTTTGTTCTATTGAATGTGTGTGAATTATGCCCCCACCGACAAAGCTGCTAACTCTGCCGAGACGCAGCGAGACACATTTCGATTCACATTTTTCACACTTGTTGCGCAGATGCAACATTTTCGACTTTCGACTCATTTTAATTGCGAATAATATGACAATAAAATAATTTAATCGATAATAATAAAAAAAGGTATTGCCCAATCAAATAATAATTATTATGATCAAGCTTAACTAGAGACGTCTAAATTAATAATAATTCCCCATCTCAGTAATCTATCGCCGCCCGCACACGATGCTAATATTAATTCGACAAATACAGACGATGGTAGTCATTTGCGCCGAATGCACAATTACATTTTGGGCATTTTCTTTGTCTAGTCTCGTATCTGGTCTTGAGGCAATCGTAGCAAAAAACATGAAAGCATTTAGATAATACCGCATCCTTCCTCTTCACCTTACAGGACGGGCAAGTCAATGTCTCCTTGTACTCTCTGATCTCCTCCATCATCACTTCGTCCAGAGTTGTACCCGAGATCTCCATCTTCTTCATCCTCTCAGCCTTGCGCTTAAGTTGCGCAATCTCCTCTTGCAGTCTCTTGGTCTTATACGCTTCTGCTTCCAAGGAACTGGTTTTCTCTGCAACGACTTGCTGAGCCTCCTTCATCTGTGAGTGATATTTCTCCAAATGCAACTTCAAATCCGCTGCACTCTGAGCCGACTCAATGGCCTTCCTCTTGTGCATCTCCATTGCTTGCTGCCTCAAGGCCAACTCTTTTTCGACGGTCGCCAACGTATTCTGCAGAATCCTCTCCTTCTCTTCCAGTTTCCGCACGACAATGTTCGCCGCTTCCACTTGAGTAGTCAACGTACCTACCTGCTCCTTCATCACATCCTTTTCCTCTCTCGCCAGTTTATGCAACTGATTCGACTTAATCCTCTCAGTCATTAACTTGAAATTGGCATCGTCCTTTTCTCGAAGTTGCTGAATCAGTCTTGAGTTCTGTTCCTGCATATCCTCAAACGCCTGGCCGGTAACCTCCATTTCGTTGAGCAGTGCCTCCTCTTCTTGCGAGCCGACAAAGGGCCGCAGCGCCTGCTGTTGTATTCCCGGATGTTGTTGTTGTCCCTGCCAATTGCAGTCTTGTGGTTTCTGATTCGCAACCTGTTTCTGCAGCTCGTACTTCTGCTCTTCAAGTTGCTTAATTTTTCGTAACGCCTCATCATCTGCCAATTTTTTTCGATCGTCTCGTTTGCAATCTTGCACCTTCTTCTTCATTTCCTGCTTGAGATCCTCTAATTCAGCACGAAGTTTTTTCTCCGTAGCCATGAGCTGAACCTTATCACGTTGCTCCTTCGGCACGCCCTTGTACATATCCAGCAACAGCTTCATTTCCTTCTGATCATTTAAAGCTTTCCTAAAAAGCATTCATGTTATTATATACCCGATATGCATGGAATTACGCACCAACTAAACTCACTTGATTTGTGTACGCAAGTCACGCACAATCTCCGACTCGTTTATCTTAGCCTCCTTGGCACGCTGCGCTGCAGCTGCTGCTTCCCTATGCTCCTTCTCAGTCTTAACAACTGGTTCTTTCTTCACCACCACTAAAACCACCGCCGCCGCCGCCGCCGCTCCTTTGGCATCTTTATTCTGCTCCTTGCTGCTCTTGCCAGGCGAGCCAGAAGATCCTTCCTGACTCTTCTTCTCCGTCTGTTCCTCGAGTGTGTCCTCTTCGGCAGGTTCCTCCTTCTCCTTCTTACAGGCGACAGCTATAGTTGTTGTAGTAGTAGCCGTACCTTCTTCCTTCTTCACCGTCACATTACTACTATCCTCCATCCTTTCCCGTTCTTCCTGCTTGATACCTGTCTCGAGTTTAACGACGTTCTCTTTCGAATCTTGAAGTGCAGTCATTTGACGTTCCACTCTCACCTGCAGCTCCTCATTGTCCTTGCGCGCTTTGATCACTTCGTTCTGGGCATCTTTGTACTTTCGTTTGTAACGTTGAACTTCCCCCTTCAATTGCGTGGTGTTGTTCTGAAGAGAGGTGATAAGATGTCGCATCTCTCGATTGATTGGCCCTGTCTGCTCATTGGCGGCGAGATTCTGCTCGAATTCAATGCGAAGCATTTCGTACTCTTTGCGTAGCTGAGCGAGAACGTCTTCGAGTTGCATTACTTCCTGCCGAAGCTTCTTTTGCGCCATCAATTCTTCGCTCTAGAGTGAATTGAACAATAAAAGGTAGTAGAATAAAATTTGCGAAGCAATGCTAGAAAGCAAGAGTAATCCTCCTCCTCCTCCTACTATTACTAATACCCCCCCCCCGCCATCACGCATACCTCCATTATCTCAATATTGCGAAGATGAGCGTTCTTGCTACTTTGCAATTGTTGTCTGGCATCATCAAGTTGTGTCTTCAACTGCATACTTTCATTATACAGCACCGAAAACTGCGACTGCAGACATTTATACTCGGTCGTCTCAACGATAACGCTCTCTGGCAATTGTCTAATCTGAAATAATTATCATTAATAGTTGCAGCTGCTTATGAATTGCAAAAGTGCACTTATACATACGTCCATCTTCAACTTCTCCACCTCCTTCAATGTCTCACGATGCGTGGAATGCAACTTTTCCAACTCCTGCAGCCGATTATTAGCCAACTCTCTCCACTCCTCAACATCCTTCACCATGTCCTCAATCTTCGCTTGCGTAACACTATTACTACTACTACTACTACTACTAATACCACTACCACCACCACTACTACTACTACTACTATTACTACCCGTGGCAACCTTTGACTTTCCCCCAGTAGAGTCACCAGTGCTCTTCTCTGGATCACCACCATGCATGTGGTGGTATACTTTCAACTTTTCAATGGCTTCGCCCAGATGGTTCTCCAGCTTATCATTGCGCACGCGCACTTTGTCCAGATCGTATTGCAAATCATCTATTTGATTCTTCAACTCGGCGATTTCCGTTTCTTTGCCCGTGACTGAATCACGCAATTCGGACATTTTCAAGCTGTTTGTGTGGTATCTCTCCTGAAGCGCAGTTAGGACTGCCTGCAGCTGATGGTTTTCATTATGAAGTTGAACATTAGAGTCGCGGATTACTTCATCAATACATGGTGCGACTTCTTGCCCATCCAGTTCGCCCTTTAATGCAAGCGTTATCTTCTCATTGCGCTGCATAAGACGATCAAATGCTTGAATTACTTTAGCCACCGCTCGTTTCGAAACCTGTACACGATTTGCAAGTTTATCATCAAGTTCCTCTTTGTCCCACGTCGACAGTTGCATTAAGAATGAAGTTGTCGCTTCGTTTTCATTCTTACTCTCCGATTCATCTGCAGTCTCAGCGTCGAAACGCTGCAGCAAAATTCGAATGTCCTCGTTGAGTTGATTCCAGTAGCGGTTGACAACGTTCAAAACGGCATCGTCCTGTGTTTGCCGTTTTTCAAGTTGTTCAATTCTTTGCCTTAACTCTGATTCACATCGCAGCCTTTGTTCAATGCGCTAAAATGAACAAAAACAACAATCAATTCAACACACATGCCCACACATTTGCCAAAGCACATCAAAATCACATTTAACAAGTCAGCAATTGTATACTTAATTGTACAATTATCATCATCACATGAAGCAAATACCTGTGCAAGCTTTTTATTCTGGAATTGAAGCACTTTAATATCCATCTCCTCCAGTGTTGACACTGAGCCGATCAGATGTGGCTCAAAATGTATTTTCTTGATGGGTGGCTGCTGCTGCTGCTGCTGCTGCCCAGAGCCAGACTCCTCCACGTGGCGCTTGGACATATTGTAGACTTATTCAAATATCCTCGTTTTCTTGTACCAGTAATCGCTCTGCGATGAAATTTCAAGAGCAAAGCAGGTCAGGCGAGCTAAACGTAACCTGCAACATTTGGATGTGAATGAAATTTTATTACTTCCTAGCAGATGTAAAAGATGTATTCTACCGAGACTTAGCTGTATAAATATATGACTTACCAACATACTTCTGCACTTTAATACTTGAAATATTTCCACTTTGCGATGCAATACACTGATTATTCCTGTCGCCGTTTGTCAGGAAACAGAAGAATTTACGTAGGCAACCCAGGCAACCTTCAAGGCTTGGCATCATTTCATCAATTAAAGCTGTAGCGCTAGTTGCCGACGTAAAAGTTGCAAATGATTTAAAATTGACTAATTTCCAGAAAAAGCTTCGAAATCTTGAGAATATTTTAAGCACAAGTCAACAACAACAAGAAGAAGAAAAGATGTAGTATAAGCGTTATTATTTTCTTTTCTTGGTCTTGACTAATTCCGGCGTATTAAATTTCATATGAAATATTGAATTCCGATTAAATTTCCAGATATCAGATATATGCGCTGGCCTTGCGCTGGTTTTCAACGACGAGCGCGTAATGATAACCCGGGTTATCTATGAGAGGGCAGCGCGCGTGTTTAACCAGAAGAACACGACCTTTAGCCGATAAACACTTCTTGTCGCCGCGATAAGATCAAGTCGCCAACGTTTCACAAATAAATCGAACGCTAGCGACTGCTTAGAAGCCGCCATCGCCTAACAGCAGTGCAAACATTTTCTGCAAACGTTTTTTCTCACGTTCTAACGCATGCAGTGAAAATTGTGCAGTATAAGTAGATAAATTCCAGACGTATTAGGACATAAAAATAATGGAATATTCTGTATATAGAAATTTTGCATTCATTGCTTTTCATCGAGAGATGGTACAATTTTTATATTATATAATTTTGAGACGGGGTCGTAAGGGCATCGTAGCGAGTGCACGGACCAATTTCGTTGCTGTAGCGATAAGCGGTAAACAAGCCGAATAAAAGTTAGAAAACATTGAGGTTTCATGTAGCCGATTTATACGCTCTAAAACATATCAAATATTTAATTATCTTGCGTGAGTTAGCTAAATACTTGCAGGCACACGTATATGCACACCGACATTGGCCATCACCTGCGTTTTTGCGCTCGGCGCGCCCATTAACATCGATTTTCCGCCGCCCGCGTGCTGCATACTGCGTACGCTGTCTGCCCAAGTTTCTATTTTTCTATTTCGGCCATAAAAAGACGGAAAATGTAATTGGGTCCATGAAGGTCCTTTGTTGCTTGCCGTTCAATGTGCCGCTCATCTGCTGCTTGTTGCGAGTGACTTTACTGCCGACCTGTACTTTATTTTGAATCAAAATGGCGGCTATTTTCGCGGACCACGCGAGACTTCAGGTACGCGCGACGACTTGCCAATTATCTAATTTTACCCGGCCTAAGGCGCCTTATAACTCCAAAGTGAGTTACAGTACACAACGTGGCGACACAACGACAGCAGTGTTGTTGATGCATCGTGCGTCGCGTGCATTGCAATGAAACAATAGAGAGTTTTCGAGAATATTTCCCGATTTTCGGACAAATATGCGCCACATTTCCATGCAAAACATTGTCGAGGGCATGCGGGTCGTCGCCGGGCCCAGGCCTACTAGCCTACTCTAGTCACTGCGAGAGTGAGAGTGTGCGCGCGCGCGTTCGCCTAAGTCAACCATTGTGTGATAATCTAATAATGTGACTTATAGTCCACTTCCGGTTTTGTCCAACTAGCACAAAACATCAAAGGAAAGAAAGAAAGAAAGAAAGAAAGAAAGAAATAACGGAACGTACGAAAGGACTTGATAATTTTTCAAAATAATTATAAAAATTGTGATATTTAGAGTATAAACATTAATGCATCAAAATCGGAGGGTGACAATATATTAGGTTTGCTTGGTAGGCAACCAGCACGCACTACATAGTTGCATGCAAATCACGCGCAACAGAGTGGCCGGAATCAAATATAAACATTACGTATTCAATAAACTGTTCGCATAGGGCACAATTAATATAATATATTGTTTGCTTCAATATCCCGCATTTCTTCTCGAATTCCCAATCGAAGCGCACGATGTGCTCGTGCCGCTCGTTATCAGCAGCGTCGTCGTCGTCGTCGTCGTCGTCGTCGTCGTCGTCGTCGTCACCTCCGCGGCCTTCCAACTCCACGCGACGCGCTTGCGCCGCATGTTGCTGCCGGTGCGTCGCCTTCGTCGGCGGCGCGCTTCTCGCTAGCACTCAGTCGGCCGGTGCGCTTCGTAGTGGATGGCGATCCGTGCATAATGCCACTTCTACGCGCTGTACAAGAAACATAGCAGACACTACGCCGCAATCACCGGCCGCATATTGCATTAATTGCAACCCACGTGCGCACTCTCCACGATGTATTACTCCCTCATTAGCTGTGTGATAAGATGATAAGAGTGCGCCCAACCGGACCTACGCTTCCACCTCCCCATTGGATTGTGCCAGAACGCAAGTATTTCTTTATCATTCGATCTAATGCCCTCACGCCCGCTATGCGAGCACTTCATCTCCCCTGGCTGGCTGGCAGAGGCAGTGCTGAGTTGCAATTTGCAGGTACGAAAATATGTGCACGAATGTGACAAGTCGCACGATTTGAGGCGGCATTTGAACCATTTCGCGTGGACGGCATGCGCACGCGCCGTGCGTGCCACGACACCGACGGACTCATGTGACTTGCACATTCCTACAAAGTGTGCTGCACACTTTGTACACTATTTGCATCATTCGCTTCATTAATTTGCCTGTTTACCTCGACGCGCAAATGGCGCCTGCCATCATAGAATGCATTTCGTCGATGCTGGTGGCATGCAATAGAAGCAAACATGTGCGCAACGCGCTTAGCACTCCGCGTAGGGCGGCTAGCCGCGAGTTATTTTTAGCTGCTGCTGCTGCTGCTGCGAAGGATTCACGTTGTTTTGTTACGATTCCCGGCTGTAAATTATTATATCTAATTGTTGGCGCACCAGCCGACGAGTGCAACGGCTTGGCTTGTTGGCTGCAGTGGAGGGTATCACTTGTTGGAATTTGCGCCGAAAGTGGTAAAACGGAAAAAAGAAAGCGATGGTATGCATATAAGGCGCGCACACTGACGACGGTATCGATGGCATCAGAGTGAGCCAGCAACCTGATTGACGAGTTTCATTAATTGTAGGCCATCGCCAAGTGCCGCGGTTGCGCGCTTTTCGAGCTCGTTATCGATCACCACCGCCACCCAGCCAGCCAGTTAGCCAACGAGGCCTGACTTGAGGTTATGTGCAGAAGATATGATCACTTCACGATCACAGGAGGACTGTTCACATCTTACCGGGCAGCATTAGATCATCTAATTGAGCATCTCTAATACTGTCAGGTAAAGATGTCGTCCGAACTCCGTAATCATCAATTGCGTGCAAGCATCAGCTGGGGGGCAAAGTGAGTAATATCATCTCATGTCTCTCGGTGAGACCAACGTCGCGGTCTCTCTGCTTTTCTTGACATAATAGCTGTCACCGCGTAGCTCGAGTCAGTTTGGTGTCGCTTGGACTTTGGAGGAGCATACGCTTTATGCATAGTTTTATGCACGCCGTGTGCGTGGCGCTGCTCCGTTTTCTGGCTCCGGCGCGGTGACTCGCTGGCGACATTAATTTAGAAACCAAATGGAATTCGAAAACATTGGCAAAACGTGGTACAAAATATCCGCGTCGGCGCCGCCGCCTCCGCCGCCGCCGCCGCCGTCCAAGTTGCCAAATTGCGCGCGCTAACGCCATTTGCGTTTCCAAAGTAGAAATTTATTGCTGCTGGAAAAGATGTAGGTAGGCAACGAAAGCACATGCAAGGCATTGTCTGACTTGTGTCAAATGTCCTTTGGGACCTTCTATCTACCTACTTACTACCTTCACTTCCGGCCTAGGCTAGAATATTGATGGGCTCGAGAGATGGGCAGGCGGGCGCGAACGGGCGGGCGATTGTATGGACTGTGAAATGTCGTTCTTCACGTCAAGTCACAGTTACTCAACTCAAGCTATCTTACAAGCGAGCCATCTTGGGCGGAAAACCGTCTTCTCACTCACATCTGGCCGTATTTGGCCGTATCGACCTATCTGTATGGAGAAAAGCAAATTTTGAGGCGCACGCCTGCCGCCACCGTGATTTTCACGAGCGTCTGACAAATCATTTTGCCATTGCGACTGGTTGCTTGACCCAACAGCCAGCCAACCGGTTGGGTGGGTGGGTTGCTTATTAACCCGCACTGTCGCGACTTATTTTGGCCGCCGCCGCCGCCGATTGTCTCTGCTCTCTCCGGATATAAATACCAGCGAGCGACACTTTAATAACTTCGTGCATGTTTTAGCGTTGGTGGCGAAGCGTGCCGCGAAGATACGCCGATATATAACCGCCCGCTACGCATACACCCACGTGCTGGCTGCGCTTTTATTAATAGCGGCAGCGAAAATAACGAAGACACCAGCGTGCACATCACGCATTCCGAGTCGATTGAAATACTACCCTGGAAATACCCAGGGACAGTTAGATGAGATTATTTATTATGACTGACTCGTCGCTGATAAGATGTTTCGCCTCGCGATGATAACAGGCCCGCCACGACAACGAGTAATCTGTCAACAAGCGGGCGCGCGCGCATCATTTAGGAAAGTAATTATGGAAAATGGATTTATTGTTGAAATGATGTGTCGATGTAAGACGACTCAACAAGTACACAATGCGCTAGCATACAAACGCATATTGTCTGGTATTGTGTACACTAATGGAGGACAATGGCAGCAGACAATGCACCCTGACGCCGCGTATGACGGAAGTGCTTCATTAATGCGACCACAAATAATGATTTCGGCTTAGTGACCAAAGGACACTGCTGCCTGCCAGTCACTGAGGATAAAGTAGAAATCAAAGTACATGTAAATATTATGTTTGGGGAATATTTATCGCTCGTTCGCTTGTTTCAACTTTCAACTGTTGATAAGATGGTGATATCAACATTTACACACACATCTTATCAATAAGATAGAAATCGTAGAAAGGCATGATCATGCGACGACTACTTTGTTGCGTAATGCGTATGTTTCAGATGGTGCTGCATCTCTTGGCAACATGAACAGTATTTATGCCATAATAGATAGCATCATATGCTTCGGTATTTTTTCCGGTAGCACAGTTTAAAAAATGTGGTACGAAATCCTCCCGACTTTCATGATCGTCACGATCAGTGTTGCATTCACTCCTTACATAATGTCAGGCGTTAATTACTTCGTCCTCGGGCATCTTCAACGTCGCTCCATGGACCAACAAGTGGACCGGATGTATTATCTGCGTGATCGTGCGATTACTGGGAACCCATATTGCTTGAACTACTGCCTTCCAGATCCTTGCGAGTATGAGAAGGCGCAGAAAGAAGAAAAAGAAGCACAAGAAATGAAGAATCCACCAAGCAAGTTTAAAGTAAAATGCCCAGATTAAATTAATACTCAGTTTTGAATGAAATCGGTGAAATCAAAGAAGATGAGTATGTTGATAATAAAATGAAACTGTATTGATATTGAAACTGAACGGCCGCTATTTTCTCCTCCTCCTCCTCACCGTTCTTAAATCAAGAGCGCGTATTTTAAACAATTTCAGGTTCCTCAGCTTTAAATCCATGGGATATTTATCCCGTGCTGCTTTCTAATTCGAAAATCTTTGCAACGGGCCCGCAGCAGGTATTCCTGCAAACAAACACAAGATAGATTTAACACCACACCCCCAAACAGGACTACCTACGAATATTCTTGCAGCGGCCTATTTTGAACATTTCCTCAAATTGTTTGTTTCCTTCCACAGCTACATTTGCCAAGAATAAACCAAATTAACAAAGGGCGAAAGTGACTCTTTCACTCTATCGATTATGAGTTCTGCTGCCGCGCCCATGACGGGAACAAAAGCGGCAGCTCTTCCACCGTCCCCGCCGGCGCGTGCTAAAGCCTTCAACGACTTCACTCCATTGGTCAAAAACAAACAACACAGTTATTCAACGCTGCCACCCCTGAGAAAATAATTTGCATACACTCCAACGCTGTATTAATGTCGTGGAAACATGCAGCACTCTGGGAGTAACAATTTATCAATTGGTCTCTACTCCAGGAAGGCGCATATTTGGCACAAAGCACAGGTAGACCACCAGATAAATTAATCATTGCCGCCGAATTAAAGCAGGCAAATTTCACATTAGTTTTACCGCCCTCGCCCGTCATCCAACCCTCGAATTAGTCACAGGGAAAAAGATTGATTTTCTCAATATGTTGCGTGCCAATGTGTGTCGTGTGCGCATTGCATATTTTTATATCAACGTCTCGCTGGAAACTATAATAAAAAAGAGTAAAAACTAAACAAGTGGCAGAGGCGGGAATAATTTATAGCGCAGTTTTGGTGCTCGCAGTGCTGCTGGCCAACATGCGAGGAACTTAATTAGTTTCTCTCTCCCTCTCTTGTTGCCCCCCCGTTTCGTGGCGAGTGGAAATCGGTGCGTGCAACGCGCAGAATATTTATATGGTAATGCCTTTAATGTAATGTATCCGAAAAACTTTAGACTCATACTGGATGTGAAAAATCAATCGGGCCTTTTCTATATTTCAACTTAATTTTTGAACATAACGTGAAATTTCCGCAAGTTTTATTTATGATTGGTTTCCGGTAGCAAAACTGAAGGAGGAATTGGTCCACTCGTAGTACTGTGTGAAGGACCAATCCTAGGCACATTATTCCTGCTTTGCTATTCGCAGCATCTCGCCAATCTCGGCGCAGAAGCGCAGATGGGGAAGATTTTCCGGCAGGCGTGCGCACCAATAAGCGTGATACTCGCATTTATTACTGCTCCCTTGTTCCCTTCTTTCCGATGCGAATTGAGACGCGTAACATGACCCCAGATTGTGGTCAATTAACGGGAATGAATACTATGACTGTGGTAGGATTTCTTCAAACCTCATCCCGAGGAGGAGATTCATTCACGTTCCTTATATATTTCCACAAACCATGTTCATGCATTGTCAGTAGGTTTGTCGACCGTCGTGAGTTATTATCAATCGGCTGTCTTTATCATTCATGTTTACTGGATGTTGGCGGCAAATGCCGCGACCCTGGAGACTTTTGCCCTGCTCGTTATTTTCATCACTGGAGACGACCAACCAACAAACTGTTTTAGTGAAATTGTTACGTAAAGCGATACAGAAGTACAAACATACATTGTATAAAAATTAACCGCAGAATTCTGACTGTACTAAATTTTGCAGTACACATACATATATATAGATATAGATATCCATAAGTGTCGAAAAACATATTTGTACGGCATTTGCTTTGGGGATTTGCTGATTATACTGCGATTTTGATCATCTCTTCGTCACCCGCAGCTATAAGACTTACTACCTCTTTATCGGTGCTGACCTCCTCCGACCCCTTCATACGCCTGCCGTAAGGGTATGAAGATTTTTCCGTTTTCTTACTATAAACACACACCGCATAACTTTGCCGCAAATGAACAATACGACCTAAGATACACTTTAAGAACTACTTAATTTCAATAATACTTTTATTCAATCGCAGAATCGCCGCTTTACACGCTAATTTCTTGGACTTAATTGGAATGCGCCGGAGGCTTAGACCACTCCGCAATCAAAATAAGATGGTCATAACCATGCCCGTTAAGCGAAGCAATTGCCTTTGCAGCATCGGTGCGGAATTTAAAGTGCACGTACGCAAAACCCTTGCACAACCCAGTCGTCTTCTCCTTGGCCAAATAGAGCTTCTGAATAGGCCCAAACGGCCGCACCAACTCCTCCAAATCACTCTCGGTGGTGGAATCACTGATATTGTTAATACGGATGGCGGTAGTGTCATCCCGGCGCATCATATTTGGTCCATCTGAACGCTTCGTCGCACCTTCACGAAGGCTAGGTGGCACATATTTGCTGCCCGTTTGTTTTGAAGCATCAGCAGTTGGCAAACCTGCATGAAAGTTAACACAACCATTAATAACTGCTGGAATAAAACTAGTCCATTTAAACCACCTCCTGCTGTTGCTGGCTTGACATCACCTGGTGCCTTAGTGCCACCAGCTGCCAATACTGTATCCTTCCAAGGACACTTTGAAGTCCAATGATCACCTTGGCAATTCCTACACTTGACTACATTCTTGTCTCCAAGTGCCTTCAATTTGTCAATTGCACTCTCCTCCTCCTGCTTCTCATCCTCTTTATTTGAGATATACTGCATGTAGACATCTTCAGCAACAATGGTGTTAGCAGGATTTGGGCCTGGTTTGTCCTTTTCGGATTCACCAAACTTGGTCCATGTTTTACGCTGAGCAATTGTCTTGGATACAATGCGTTTTTCAATTTTATATGTCCGTACAATCTTCACTTTCTTGTTGTCATCATTGAATTTGTAATCTGTTACAATTTTAAATCCATTTTCACGCACCTATAACAAGATAATCCAGAAAAGGAATTTGTACCTAGAACAATCTTACTACATACTTCTGTTGATGGAGGCAAACTTCCTCCTTCAAGCTCAACTTCATCGGCCCAACTTGACTTAATATCGTCCGCAACGGGCATTATAGCGCAGATTTTCGCAGATCAATTTTTATGAAAACTACGAGTTCACGAGTTCAGGCTGTAACCTCAAGATGAGGATGGTCGTCAGTCAACGCGCGAGAAGGCGAATTCTAGGGGCATTGCAGTATGCAGTTGTGTTGTTGGCAGTTTGACGCAGTTAGCGCCGCCTACCGAATGAATGGCCAAATGTATCTCGGTTGACGGGACTCTCTTGCACTGCATGTGTGGCGGATTCATATTATTCCTCTTATCTCAGTGTGAACAACTGCAATCGAAAATTTTACGTTACATTTATCAAAATTATGATCAAATTAAAAACATAACCTGTGTGTGCTAAAAGTTCCATGTTTCTTTTGTTGATTTAGTAACAAATTCAATATTTCATGCCAACACGAAAAATGTCAAAGTGGTGCATGTAAAGTATAATAATTGATAAACACTAAGAGAACGACCTGAGCAATGGATTTTCTGGGTAAAAAGGGAAAGACTGAAGGTGAGTGCCGCCGCCGCCGCCACCGCCTCTACGTCAGTTCTCTAGTGGATAGATGTATAAATAGTTGGCATAATGCAAATAGCGTCTTAATTCATTTCATTATTACGTTTAGTAGGGAATGGTGGTAATATAATTATTATAATACCCTACGTAATATATCCCACGTTCCCCCCGTTTGCCCCATCTGTTGTTAGTTCTTCTCTGTTACGCCGATTGCAGTGACAACACTGCAATACGGAAACCACTAAAATAAAACTAGATTTGTAATGTGCGGGTTATGTTCATCACAAGTCAATTACCACCGACGGAAGCACGCATTACAGACATGCTGCGGAGACAAGCACGGCTTCGTCGAGAATACTTGTACAGGAAGACGGTAGAAGACAGACAGCAAAGTATACAAGATAAGAAGAATCGTGTGAAAGATGCTATAGAAAATAATGTTGCTATTCATGGAGATCTGCAAAAGCAAGCATTGCACTACCAGAAGAAGCTTGAATGGGAGGATGCAGGGCCTGGAAAGGCTGTACAAATAGGTAAATTATATCAATATGCTCCCTACTAATAAAAGTGCTTAATGCAATTAATGGCCTCTCCAGGTGGCGAAAGTGGTGGGGCATTTGCAAACTCTCAAGATGATGAGTATAGATATGCAGGAGTAGAAGATCCAAAAATTGTTATAACCACCTCCAGAGATCCAAGTTCCAAATTGAAACAATTTGTCAAAGAAATGCGGTTGATATTCCCAAACGCGCAACGCATGAATCGTGGCAACCATGAAATGAAGCAACTAATTCAAGCATGTCGAGCAAACGACGTCACTGATTTCATCGTCGTGCACGAACATCGCGGTGTTCCGGATGGTTTAGTTGTTTGTCATCTTCCCTTTGGACCAACAGCGTACTTTACTATGTCTGATGTGGTTATGCGGCACGATATAATGCCATCCGACATTGGCACGATGTCTGAACAGTATCCACATTTGATTTTTCACAACTTCAAAACTCCACTAGGGAATAGGGCAATGTCTATATTGAAATACCTGTTTCCAGTGCCGAAAGAAGATTCAAAACGTGTGATTACATTTGCTAATCATGATGATTACATTAGTTTTCGTCATCACCGTTACAAGAAAACAGCAGTCGACATGCAGATTGAGCTGAGTGAAGTGGGGCCCAGATTTCAATTAAGGCTGTATGAAATTAAGTTAGGAACTTTGGATGTAGCTGGTGCTGCTGATTCTGAATGGGTGTTCAGGCCTTATATGAACACAACTGTGAAGAGAAGGTTCTTGAGTGATGATGATGGCTGGCAACAAGATGAATAAACTATTTTCTGAACAACTCCGCTCCGTTTTCTCTTCTATCATTTTGTTCTTGTATTACTAGTTGCTGCTGCCACCTTATTAGTTCGTAGATCTTGCTATGGTATTTTTGTTTTGTACATTGTATTTGTTTGACTCTTTTCATTAGATTTTGATGTAACAGGCGTATCGCGGAGCGGCCGCGTTCGCAAAAAGTCCTCAAAGTTGATGGATTTTGAGTCCTCCGATGAGATCGAGAAGCCCAAGCGATCGACACCTGCTGCTCAACCACACAAAAAGGGTGACTTCGGGAATGTATCACCTAGAAAAGTAAATAATGGCAACCATCTACCGAGCTTACGATAGTGTGGGCGATATAACGTTTATCTTAATTTAAGCTGCAAGTTGATGATGACATTTTGAAACCGGAGTATGACTACGATGATCTCATCAATCACGAAAGCGCCTCCGATTACGAGGAACCGGAGCCATTCCAAGAGCTCCCAACAATCCCTTCTAGTGAATCGATGGACGAGTCACAGAGCGATTTAGATGAAGAACCATCATCTGGCTTTCGTCGAATTGATGAGCTTCCAGCACAAACTGTGTACTGCAGTCCTGCCGATAGATCACCCAAAAAGCGATTGGTTATCAAGGATGGTAAAGTAGTGAAATCAAAAACTCCCAAAAAGGAGAAAGGTAATCATTCACTCTGAAACGGTATAACAGAAATAAATCACTCATTATTTGTCATTAGGCAAGGCAAAGATGACAGCTTACATGCTATGGGCACGCGAACAACGTACAAAAATTGTGGCTGAAAGACCGAAACTTGACTTTGCATCGATTTCCAAGCGTCTCAGTGAACTATGGGCTTGCGTCACAACCGGTGAAAAGGATGCATGGCAGAGACGTGCAAAACGTCTAAACTCTAAACTTCACCCAAACGTGGATCAAACCGATAATATCACCGGCATAAGTAGTAAGAAATTCATCAGTAATCAGGCCGCCGTTTCACGAGCGACTGGAGGCGGAGGAAAGTTTGGCGGCGGCGGTGGTGGTGCAACACAACAGTTGAGCTCTTACCAATTAGGCATGCCAACTGTGGGTAATCATCTCGTTTCACCTGATCAAAGTCCGCGGTCAAAGGAAATGCTAGCGAAGCCAGGAATAAAGCCCATTGATGTAGCCGCACACTTGAAATTACTGGGGGAGAGTTTGACGATCATCGGAGAAAGGCTTAAGGAACACGAGGTACAACACAAACACTCGCTTGCTGGGTGATGTTTACTAACTTGTTATTTGTTTCGAATAGGGACAAATAGCGGTTTCTGGAAGCTTGTCCGTCCTTTTAGATTCACTACTGTGTGCATTGGGTCCTCTATTGTGTTTGACGCAGCTGGTGCCAGAGTTAACAGAAGATTGTTGCACTCCAGAACAGTTAACAAAAATTGTTGATCATGTTGCGTTCATCATGCCTGGATTGTAAATGATTATTGTTTTTTTTTTGTTTTGAAACAGATTGCGATATTTTGTAATGTCAAAGTGAAGTAATTTGTTTAAAATCAATTCGTTCAAATAAAGATGTAACTTTTGGATCCTTACCAATTAAGATGAGTGGTCTGCCAGTTCGTGGTAGGATTGGTCAACCCAGAGCCCGTAAGGATATTTTAAAAGTATTTTTGTATTCCCCATTCAAATAAATATGATTTTCTACTAGAAACTTCGATTTATGAAAGCACTACTTCTACACGACGCATCCTTCCACCTCCAAGGGCGGGAAGGGCGGCGGCCGCTCAAGGTGCCCACGATGTTGCGCCACGCCCTCCTCAATCCGGTCTGAGACATCCTTCGACGGCCATACCCACCACTAGTAGTAGTATTCCAACTTCTGCACAATATTCGCAAGGTGGCTGCTTCCCACGAAGCAGACAGTCATCGCAAATAATGTCCCGATTGAAACTTCCTCAGCATTATTCAGCCGCCTTATCTCAAGCCTCGAGAAGCCCTAGTTACCAGAGTGCATCAAGATTAGCGATTCCTAAAGCAGTGCAATTACCACCAAGCCGCCCACTTCCTGCTAGAAATCAACCTCGTTCACCTAATCAGAGAATGGGCCTCAGAGTTGCGGATCCTAGACTTGGTGCCATTCCAAAAACAATATCAAAACAGGTCATAGTTGCGAAAGAAGTCAAATCCGGCACGCATTTATCATCTACGAGTACTTCGAGGAAGATTACTACTGAAGGATATCCGAAACTCCAGGAGGAGCGATCATCAAGATTGAAGTATCAACGACCTTCCATGCTGCAACAACCTCGGAGGGGAAAACAACTAATAGCACCTTCGGGGAAGAAAACATCTTCCACTGTTTTGTTACCATCACAGGCTGGTGGTAGAATTCGAGATGTTGTTGGAACATTCGAGAAGCCGGAGACGGAGAATACAGAAGAATGGACGCAAGCCATTGCAAGAACATCAACTCTGGAAAAAGAATTGGAATCTAGTCTCTTAGAAGCAGCAGCAGCTCAACACCCTGCAATTTCTCTAGTTGGTACAACCAGTCGACGGTCGTGTGTTGCACCTCCTATGATGATGACTGCTGACCGTGGTCCAATTCCTGTGGATACCCAAATTATAACAACAAAAAGTGTAACCAAACAACCCGGGCAGCCGGATATCATTGGCAAGGACGTAGCTACCATTGAAAGGATCGATTGTCAGCAAGCAGAACGCAGTGAAATTGTGATGTCGAGGGCAGTAGTAACACCACGTAAACCAGGCTTGCCCTCGTCCAAAACTAAGGAATCTGTGATTGTTCAAGAAAAGATTGCCATATCACCGGGGTATAGGCAAACTGTGAAGACTGTTACCTACGAAGGAGACTCAAGCGACATAAGACGAGCTACAGTATTACCCAGTCCCGAAGAGGTGGCAAAATTAGTTGAGGAAGAATCTGAAATGATTAATGAAACCTTGGCATTGCGAATGCCAGAGGTAAAGCACGTAAGTCCTATAAACTACTCTGTGCGAAAGAAACAAATTGGTTACACTTTGGGGGCAGATGTTAGCCAGTTGGAAGATCATGCGATTTGTACGGCTTGTGTGGATGATGCAAGACCACCTGAACCGGCAGAAGCAGCTACACCTGAGATGATTGCTCAAATAATGAATACTGAAGAACGTGGTTTGATTATGGGCGACGCCCCAACTAATGTGTACAATTATCTCTTCTCTGAAGAAAATCAGGATCCTATTATTCAGGTTAATTCGGCTGCAACGTATCCACTGAACGATGTGGTTGTACCCAATCGAATTCCAAATATGACGATGGATGTTCCGAATTTAGAGGAAGTACTTGATGCCGCGTTGCATGCGGCTGCGTCCGCGCCAGATAGCATCAGTGATAATTCTTCTTCTTCCTATTGTAAGGTGGTTGGCGCAGAGCCATTGCAATCAAAGAATGCAGCTAGGAAGGGCAATAGAACGAAACGGAAACGTGTGACTTTGTTGGCAAAAGAAAAGCCTCCTTGGACAATTGAAGAGGTGGCACCTGTGATTGATTTAGTTGGCGCTCCGCTTGCAGAAGATCGCACTGCGAGAGACGACGCAGAACTCGAAGTGGACCCATTGGAGGAAGGAATTGAGTATCTGTTACAGCAGAAGGCTCCGCAGTGTTATAGTCAGATTCAAATGAGGGGGAGTCAAAAACCAGATTGGTTTCCAGGTCTTAGATTAATGTGATTGTAGATAGATATTAGATAGACATTTCGAATAAGTAATTTTTGCAGGATATTATCTGGCACTTCCTGAAATTCCTAATTTGATTCAACTTGCGAAGTCACCAAGTGAAGTATTTGCTGCTGCGTGGAGAGCAACTCAACCTAATATCTTCAGAGATGACAGCTTGTACGTCATTTGACTCAAATAAAGATTTTATCTTTGATATATTTTTGTGCACTTTTACGACACAGGGTACGTAAGATTATTTCGTTGGAGAACTCAAAAGTTCGCCCTCTTCTTTGGGTCTTTCGGCGAATTTTCGTCATAAAACTACTACTTCCTTAATGTAGAAGAATAGGAAGCAACAACATATTAAAGTCCCTTGTTGTAATAAAATTTTCGAGGAATTTCATCATCATTGATGCTGATATTCTTCCTGACCTCAGCTTGTGCTGCGCGGTCTAGCTTTCTGAAGGAAATCTCCGCATTCTGCTTGAATATAGCGCAACTCAGAGGAGTGGTGATAATTAGTACTGTACCAACCATTAGAAGCTGGAGAGGAAGTGGGGCCCATGGTTTTCGTTTGAAAAAACCGCTATTTTCGAAATGTTGCATGGCAAATGGAATGGTTAACATTCCGGGCGCGGCCATAATAATTCTGCTGAGAACGACTTGCGCTATTCCACTGCGTCCTGCTGCTGTCGAATTGGCCAAGCGATGTTCTTCCGCATCGAAGATGGGAGTACCATCCGTGATTTCTTTAATGCGCATGCATGGAATATTGATGCAATTGGCGACGCACACAGAGAAGAAAGGTACGAAACGCCCGATGATTGGCGGCAATTTCTGGGCGAAACTGTTGAAAGAAATTCCCGTGCCCACGGCCCCAGCTGTGGCAAGCACGTATGAGATGCCGAGCTGCCTATGAAGCAAAAATTTCGATTTCATTGAATCGTTGTAAGCAAATCGTGATTAACATTGATCTACGAACTTTACGGAAATGGGACTATCCCCACTACGGTTTGTGTAGTTTACAACTGCGTTAAAAGTTTGATTGAACCATTGCCAGCCGAACACCGCCAAGCTGGTTTTATAGAAGGTCATCATACCAGCAGTGATGAGCATGTTCATCGGTACTTGAGCTGACATGCGACCAAAAACAATCTGTTTCTCGCCGGTATCGGGGTGGAACGCGGAGTCGTAGATGTATTTATGTCGCCATAATTCATCCACACTAATTGGTTCAGTCAACTCACCCTTTCTGAAAGACGATACACCACATTATTATGCTATTGCTTCAGTTGCTAACATGTATATATATATATATAAATATATATATCTCAGAAATACTTGAATGCTGTGATGACTTCTTTTGCCCGTTTCAAAGTGGCATCAGTTACTAAGACGTTTAATGGATTTGTGACCATCACAAAATGTTTGCATCTGCCTAAATAAGTTCTTTGATCATATCTTGGTTTATCAATGTTAAGAGTTTCTAGCTTTTCTTGTTTGCTGTCCATCTCATTATTTTTTTTTTCAATTTTTAGATTAATGTCTGGTGCTTACTCATCAAAACATGAACGATAATTTTTGAAATATTTTGTACTGATACTACTAGTTAGTAATTGTGCTATTTGGTGGTAATGCGAAATGTTGAGACTATGTTTGAGAATTACTATGAATTTACTTGCACGATACTTGCAGTAACGTGCAGGACAGTTGTTACTGTCATGTCAAAACATTTAAGTATAATGTACTCGTGAAATAAGGTGTAAATAAAATAACACTCGTGTATTTCCTGAAAATGTAGAGTACATGCTAATAATTTTTTTTCTTAATATCTCCATAATATACGCCAAACGTCTGACACCTCCTTCGAGTCCAATACGGTCCTCATTCATTGCTACTACACATTCATTCTTCAGACAATCCGATTAGCCAATCCAATCGAATAATCGCCCGTAGAACATGGAATAGTCGCAATCTATACGACGGAGCAGACGTCTCAATACCCGTGAGGATTTTTCTTGTCCGAGGAACTTCGTTTAATGAGACGACCTTCCAAACTATTACTCAATCAAACCAACTCAATGCAATATTTAGTTAAAATAAATATTTGACTGTATTTCATCCGAATGCAGTTAATAACTTAACACATTCCGAGTATTTACCATACTAGTTGGCATGCAATGGTTGTTTGTCACATACCGGTGCAACTATTGTCTCTATCTAATATGTTGCTAATTCAACCTTGAGTGAAGAAAAATGTCACACATTCAAAAGACGTCAGAGATGCCATCGTGGACGCCTGATGCCTGATAATATGTATGCTCCGTACGCAATGACAAATAAGCAAATGGCAAGAAAATGGCTTAATTGGTGATTGATTACAGTCCCTTGTTGTAATACAAAGTATCTGGTAGTGCAGCTTCGCCGGCATTCTTTCTTACTTCTTCTTGTGCTGTATTCTCCAAGCTATTGAAGGAGATTTCAGCCTTCTGTTTGAATAGAGCACATGCCAACGGAGTGGCAAAGATGAGTATGGTGCCAACAACACCAAGTTGAACCGGCAGATTGGCCCAGGGTTTCCGCTTGAATAGACCCTTGTTGTCTAAGTGTTGGATAATAAACGGGGTGAGCATCATGCCAGGGGCGGCCATAATGACCCTACTAAAAATTACTTGACCTATTCCACTACGTCCTGCTGCGGTAGAAGTTGCTAGTCGTTTTTCCTCCGAATCAAAGACAGGTGTGCCTTCAGTGATCTCCTTCACACGCATGCATGGAATATTGATGCAATTGGCAGCGACGACGGAAATGAAAGGTACAAAGCGTCCTGCGATTGGTGGTAATCTCTTTGCGAAGCGGTTGAGAGTAATTCCCGTGCCCACAGCACCAGTTGTGGCGAGAACATAAGAGACACCAAGTTGCCTAGGAGAAAGTTTTTTTTTTTATTGCTTGAATCTATGTATGCGGTCAAGCTAACTGGGCAAAGTTCATTCGGTTCAAGTTTTAATAATAATATCTTTTGCGTAATTTGTTATTGAATCTGAATTGACTGGCAGATTAACTTACTTTGCTGAAATGGCAGCATCTCCACTGCGATTCGTATAGTTCACCAAGGCGTTGAATGTCTGATTGAACCATTGCCAGAAGAACACAGCAGAGTTTGTTTTATAGAAAGTCATCATGCCTCCAGTAATGAGCATGTTCATGGGCACTTGGGCTGACATACGTCCAATGACAAATTGTTTCTCGCCCGTGTCGGGATGAAAAGCAGAGTCGTAGATGTACTTTTGTCGCCATAACTCATCCACAGTGATCGCTTCCTTCAACCCTTCACCTTTTCTAAAACAAACAAATTATCCAGCTGGTTTTATTCGTACCACATTGACGAATGGACATTGTTTAAGTACCTGTAGTCCGTAATAATTTTGCGAGCCCGTTCCAAGTTTGCATCACTTTGTAAGATGTTCAGAGGATTGGTGACCATGATAAAATGTTTGGCCCTCCCCATGTAAGTGTCCTGATCGTATCTGGATTTGTCAATGTTAAGGGTTTTAAGGTCTTCCTGTTCGGATGATGACATCTTGCTCTTGGTCTTCATCTTCGCTGCCCAATGAGTTTCAAACTATGCGTGCGACTGGTTTTCAGCAGTTACGAAGTGCGTTTGCACGAGAGACGGCGATAACGATGAATGAAATATAATAGCTGATAATATATGCTAAACGAATCGACGCTTACTTGCGAGTATCACTCGCATACGTGACTCACTCGTTTCACAGTGCTTATTTGAGTTCAGTTGTTAATTTAATTTCGTTTATCGATATGCCACCAAGGCAATGGATTTTTGTCTTGTTTTGGTGCGCGGCGCGATAAACTTGCCATCGGGAAGAGATTATTATTTATCACCGCACGAGGAGGACACGCGAGCTGCTGATTGCCACGGAAATTTTAAACCGAAGCGGAATCGATAATAATACGAAACGAGCATGGCTTGAGCGCCGACGCGGTTTGCGTAATACCCAAGCTGTTCACAAACAGCTTGGCAATGACGCGTGATTCCAGTAATGCTAATAAATCTAATAAATTGTCTATGCTTGTCTATGCTTGAAAGCACAATTAAGTATTGCAAGGTACATCATTTTGAATTTATCCGAAGTGATAACGTCAACATCAACATTCGATACTGGTTCCAATTTTATTTTAATCACAAATCAATTAAATTTATTAGTTAAAACCACGTATTATAGTCCAATATTATGTCTTAAGTATGAACTTTTAAAAACTCTAAGCTTATTAGCAGCTTAATATGTGAAAGATACTAGAAAAAGAAACTAGATGGCACTAACTGGCATTAGTAGCATTATTCCGTAGAGTTGCATATACTGGATGCAATCTGTCACTGGTGCCGATGGCGTCTTGTTTTGAGTCTGGCGCCTTCAGTAAACCAAGGATTGTCTAAGATATTATTTTGCCATAATATTTGGAATGATTTAACATCCAGGTATTACACCATTTATCTAATTCATCAAGAACTAAAATGATTTTTTTTCAGATCGATCAGACTGCTGATCAACAATTACTATGATATCGGCTAATCTCCTGATAACGGCAACCAAACTTAGAGTTTTAGTAATTGCATTTCAATATGTTGCAAATTATTTAATTGAGGATCACGTCGCAGAAGTGTTTGTCTACCCACGTCCAACGACGACGACGATGACGACAACAAATACAACAGATGCTACCAACACCCCAAGAACAACTATCTATGACAGCGTCATTTATAACGTTTTCCATGGACTTACCAGATGGGATGGTCAACATTTCATGCACATTGCTCTTTATGGCTACACTTATGAAAATACTCTGGCATTTTTTCCACTGCTGCCATATATGATCCACTTCATTGCTAAGTCAACACAAGTATCATTCTTAACATTTGAGTCACAAGTGTTACTAACATTTGTAGTCATAAACTATATGCTGCTACTACTAACAGCTGCAATTTTGTATGAACTAACTGAATCTTGGTTTGGCAAACACCGTGCTCACATTTCAACACTACTATTCTACATAAATCCAGCAACAATATTCTTCACTGCTTGCTACACTGAATCCTTATTTGCATTTCTGACATTTAGTCTAATTTACACTACATGGCGAATGGATTTCAACATGTTTCTTGTCTCTGCAAAATGGCTCTTTATCAGTTGCCTGCTAATATCACTAAGTACTTTAACCAGATCAAATGGTATCCTTAATGTAGGCTTCCTAGTATTTTTCTTCGTACGGAATCTGAGGAACAGCCTCGTTAGCAACAACAATCACCAGTTGCATTTATTTATTAAACTGTTGAAATTATTCTGTAACTTGGTGGTGTTAGCCATGTCACTTATAATTTGCCTGACACCATTCGTCGTTCTACAATTTCTTCATCATTCCCGATTCTGTTATAATTTTGATGCAAACTTGCCCCAAGAAGTAGTAAGTCATGCCAGACAGAATGGTTACCGGCTAGTAGGAAACTTTTACAATCAATCATGGTGTCACTTCAATTATATTCCGATGCCTTATATATATGTACAAGAACACTACTGGAATGTGGGATTCTTAAAGTATTACGAGTTTAAACAATTGCCAAACTTTTTGTTGGCATTCCCTATTATTTACATCACTTTATCGGAGTGCATAAGGTTTCTAAATGCCAATAGAAATTACCTAATTCACCTGGGAATATTCAAGACACTTCATCGTAGCTTTGTATTGAAAAAGGCTGATAGAGATAATGCGATCAACTCCTGCGACTTTTCGAAACGAGGAGCAGACGATGAAAACGATTTGCTTTTCGTCTGCGTCGTGCACGCGTTCTTCCTTTGCGTTTTCTGCATATTTATGGTGCATATTCAAGTAACAACCAGAATGATATTTTCGGCAACCCCAGCGATTTACTGGTTTTGTTCCAACAAAAATAGGACTGTCATGAAGCTGTACTGCTTCAGTTACTTCTTCATAGGAATTGTGCTATTTTCTAACTTTTTACCATGGACTTAACTAACTGCTCATATTGATTGATTGATTGATTGTGTGGGCGACGAGCACGAACAATTAATTTGTACGAAATAAACATTTGTCATAATTATGACCAGTTGTCAACTGCAACTAATCTAAATTCTGTATTGCTATAGTCTATCTCCACATCAAATTCATTGTGCAGCGCTACTCTTCTAGCGCCAACATCCTCCTCCACCATACAAATGGAGTACTTCAAGAGGGTGAAAGAACCACTTTCAATTGAAGGTGCCTGGTCCGCTATTGTGCTGTTAGTGTGTCCTTTTGCATGACTTCATTACTTTGACCTAATTTTCAATTGCAATACAGAGAAGGTGCCGAAAACATCACCAATCTTCAATACAGTGAAGAATTTGATTTTCTCATGGTTGGTTGTACAGACGGTGCGATCCGGCCGATAGACAAAAATTACAAAACGCTGTTTGACCTCCAGGATAGCATGACCAAGACAACGTGCTCAACCGGTATGAAGCATAGGCCAGTGTCCAAGAATTATCCAATTACTAACTCATTTATGTGCACATGTACGTTCTCAGTAACAAAAATTCTGTAATCATTACGCACTACTGCTACTACGCACCTTTCAGATACCAATGGCATGTTGAAGTGCTGGAACTATAACTTTCGAGAATGTACTTTTACCACCGAAGAGAACCGACTTACTACAGGGATCGCGTATCATCCGAGGAACAACAAGTTTGTTACTTTCGGCGACAACAAGAAGATTTACCTCTATGATGAGGACAGCAAGAGACAGGAACGAGTCTTATCGGCATCGTAAGTGGAAATTTGCTTTCTAATTTTAAACGTAAATGGAACAACATCTATCATTCACAGGGATGAAAAGGGGTCTACTGATGGGCATACACACACCGTTACCAGTGCCAGCTTTCATCCCCGTAGTGTCAATGAACTCATATCGGGTGGTTTAGACAACACTATCCAATTTTGGGACACTCGACAGCCAAACGCAACACGCAATGTGAGCGGTGTCACAATTGTTGGACCAGGCTTAGAATTCTCCCCGAAGGGTACCGAATTTCTCACATGCACCCCTGACGGTAGTCGGAGTGGAGCCACTCTCAAAATGTGGGACTATGCCAGTGGAAAGGAAATATTTCAATACGATGGAGACAAGTTTAAAGCTGCTCCGGTTGCTATTAGAACAAAATTTCTATGGGGGCCATAAACTAATTAGTACCAATCTTTTCAGTGTTTCTGCGGGACTTTTGTCAGTCGAACCCAATTTGCCTCTGGCGGTGGCGAGCCAAACTTTATTCGCATTTTTGATACCACTTCTCGTAAAACAACAGCCGTAATTAGTGGTATGCAGAAACAAGTCAAATCCATATGTGCGGGTCAACCGAATGAAGTAGCCTTCTGTGCGGGGAAACGAGTTTACATCCTACGAGCGAAGTAATCCCTTGTCGTGCAATTCCTATTCACAATTACAATCATTGTCAATATCGTTTTCTTTATTCTCCACATACATTCTCTCTCTTTCTCTCTCTCTCTCTCTCTTTCTCACACATAAGCACACACAATTTCTGTGCACTTCATCCAAGGCAAACGCACGCACATGAATGGACGTCGGATAAAATCAATTACCAACTATAGTACAAAAGAAAACCACTTACAAGCTATCACACAAAATTTGCTTCTTAAATACTCGTAACAGAACATAATCTTGCTACAGAGACCACTTTGTGGGTGTGTCAAGGCTGCACTTTCATGCGTTAACGACTATTAATATGTACAGTAGCCACAATTTTTGATAATAATATAGCAGCGTCCCTTCTCGCAATCAGTTGCAACTCTTAGATATTAGCTTAATTACTTAACACACGTTGCTACACGTTTTGTACAATACCGGGGTTAAATGCTTTAGAGTCTAGTTAGGGAGTGAGGCGTGCTTAGGCGTTTTGTCCAGTGACAGTCCGCTTTGATTCTGACGACACAAACACCGATTTCGCTTCCATTACATGTTTGTTCCTTTGTGCGATTTGGTTGCTCACTGCCAAAGAGTGATCAAAGACTAGAAGATTACATACACACTAATTTAAGCCAATTTAGTAACGCATTTTGGATTTGTTAATTGTATACTCATGCTTCTGCACCTAGCGCATCCTATGTTTCATTCGGTGAAAACGATGATGTTGGGTGGAAGAACACACTACATATACTCGCTGATATGTGTGTGATGATGTATGGGTGTGATTTGTGAGCTCTGTCAAGCTGTACCATGCAGTGTGAAAATTTGGCCTGATTGCTAATTGATTAATCATTGGTCCAAGTTTTTGATTGAGTTGAATCCTATATACTTGGCAGTTTCACACAGATCTTTCTGAGCGTTTATTACTTATTAAATTGTTGACTTATAGATTCTGTTTGTCGCATGTTTGTGTCCTCTTCAGTATTGGGTTTTTGTGAAGCAGTAATAAATGTCACAGCCATTTGTGGAAAGTCCCTTTTGAGCAACGCGTACGCGTTTCACGACTACACACACCGTGTAGTGTCACACTATCGTGCCACCACCATTACTCAGCTTACATTGTGTTGTAAACAGCGTTATTGTGTCGCTGCTTGTTGATTCCAAGTTGCGCAAGCGGATGGCTCTTGCCGTACTGCTGCTGCTGCTGCTGTGGGTGCCGTCGCTGGTTATGAGAAATTTGTATCGGCACCGGTGGCAGAGGTGAGGATGTTGGTATCATGTTCGAGCCATGTCGCACCACTGGAGCCACGGGGGTGGGCCTTTTGAATTCACTTTCAACACTCTTCTCCTGAAGACCGAGCTTGAATCCAGTGATCATTAATGGGGTCTGCTTGATGCGAACTGGGCTCTTTTCAATTGAGACTTCCACGCAAGAGTAGCGATGGGAGTGATTGTAGTGCTGAGGTTGCAGTTGTGTTGCTTTGGTCGCAGGAAGAGAATGCGGTAAAGATGTAGAAGACACCTTCAATGATACCTTTTCAAACTTACCACGCAGTTCTTTCACGTTTTCGCCCGGGTCCGATGTGGGGCTGCTTGGTTTCTCATCAACCCTCTCGGGTAGCAAAGGGCTGGACGGCAAGCTTCTCCTTTCGAGAGAGCATTGTTCGAGCTTGCTGTTGATACTGTTGGTGACATTCATCTGGGCTACACGTGCATCCAGATTATTTTTTGCCTCAAACTCCATTTTCAGACTTTGCACCATTCCTGGATTCGTGTTGGGCTCCTCCAGGTCCACGTCTCTTCGGCTGCTATCCTTGCGACGTAAACCTTCGAGAAAGTTCTTCGCCGTGCTAACCACCACATTGGAGCCAATATTACAAGCTGACCGCGACAAACTATTGGAGTTCTCCTCCGTGGCTAGCAGATCCATGCTGGATTTCTCTGGAGCACTTGCCGATAGTCTTGATTGACAGCTATCTACGCCTGGGGAAGTTGTCACAGTGCATAATGTGGATACCTGCCCCATAATCACATTAGTTGAATTCTCCATATTTGATGAATGAGAAGAATTTTCTTCTAACCTTCTCTTAGTCCTCCGTACTGTACCAGGATTCCACGGAATATCTTCCATGTTGTACGGAAATATTCCAAAAGGGGCCGGCGGAGCTGCTGAAGTATTCTGGTCTACGGTGAGATCTGTCTGTGCTCCTGCTGCTGCACCCCCTGTTGTTGTCACAACAACGCCTCCTGCCCGAATGTCATACGACCCCCACGAACTATTCCGCGACGGCACCACCCGGGTGGTATCTCCTGACCCCCAACTTGAATGTCTCGAGGGCACATCTCGTGCTTCGCCCGGAAAATTCAACCCTACGGCACTGTCGTACGAAGACCACGAACTTTGTCGCGAAGGGCAGTTACGTGGAATTTCCTCCTCCTCCTCCCTCTCTCCGAAACTGCTGACTGCCATAGTAGGTGTTGCTCGCTGCTTTCGTTCCTCTCGGTCGAAGACCCTGTCACACTGATTGGAGAACACATCTCTAGTCACCACCACCTCCTCCTCCTCATTAGGAGTAACATTGTTTTTGTCTGTACGTAAGTCTTGCACACTCTCAGTATTCTCCAAACATCTAAGATTTTTAAAATCACAGTCATGCGTTGCGCCTTGCTCAACATTGTCGACCTTCTGAATATCATCCTCCTTACCAGTATCCCCAGGATCCCAAACTTCTAAGATCGTCTGCGGACTATTGGACACAACAGTCAATTTACAGCCAGTTTGGTCAAACGGGGACAATAAATTTAAAACAATCTTTTTCTTCTTTTTCTTCTCCTCCTCCTCTACCACCGCCACCTCCTCCTCCTCCTTCATCTTGCTAGCCTCTAATTCCAATTCGTTCACTCTCTCCTTGACGGATGCTAAACACAGTAACACATCCTGAGCGCAATTAGGTATGTGCATTATCTGATTCGGAGATACGCTGTATGATTCACCATTGTCACAAGGTAACAGTACATTCCTGGCGGCGTCCTTTAGAATTGACTTGACCACCTTCCTAGGCGGTGTCTGCATAGATTTTGTGTCATACCTGCGGCAATTAAGATTCTCTAATGAGCGAAACGTGCCTCCTCTTAGTGGGTCTGCCGCCGCTGTCGCTGCTGATGTTGATGTACTCGCGACACATTCAGGAGACCAAGATTTGGGCCTAGTCCCCAATCTGCTTAAATCCTGTCCCGACATGGTAATCTCTTCAGCAGGACCAATTTTTGATAAGTTAGTAGTTTGATTTGATACGATAGGAGGTGGAGGAGGAGGAGGAGAAGGAGGAGGAGGAGGAAGAGGAAGAGGAGGAGTTGGTTCACTACCACCCAACACCAACTCATTTGTAGTCACCATTCCCGGACTTTTCAAGTTAGTTTCAGACTTAGATCGTTGCAGTTTCTCCCTGTTCTTCATAGCATCTAAAATGCCTTGATACGTTTCTAACTGCGTGAGAAACGATGTATTGGGCTTGATGCAGTTGCGCTTCTGTTTGACATGGTCCATTGCTTGAGCAAAGTTCCAATTGCACGCTTTCATTGCGTACGCAATCACCACTGACGCAGACCGAGAAACCCCCATCTTACAATGCACCAAAACCTTCGATCCTTGCCTCTTGGCATTGGTAATGTACTTGAAAGTATTATCCCAGTGGCGCAACAAATCTGTCTTTTCATCGTCATACACTCGCACATTGTAGTAGTCAAATGTACCCGGAAAGAAGTTGTCTATCTCTCGCGTGACATTGAGAATATGCCCCACGCCATTGCGTTGCAACTCTTCGTAGTTGGATGCATTCCACTCACTGCCCAAGTAAACATGATCAAAGATTTCGGTGGGTGCGTCCATTTGCCCTAAAATAATCAACATCTCCTGATCGATGAAGCTCTTATATTCAGCAAGGTCCATATCAAATAGTTCCTCTAATCTAGATCGGATGTATTTGCTGGTCACCTCGTCAAGATCCACCGACATCATGATCTCCTTTAGCGTAGACTTGATGACGCGTTCAGTTTCGGACCGTTCTGTGGGTTTCGTGCGTGCTGAATCTGGAGATGGAGCACGGCGTGATTCGAGGCAGTCCATGGCGTTCCACTCGTTAAGGCAGGAGCGATCCGATTCGATGCGGGACTCATAGTAGTGCACCCACGTGTGGGTTGCTCCACCTTGGAAGTAATTGTGTTCGCGAGCTTTGGAACTCGCTTTGTGCAAAGTCTGTAAGGCGGACCTGCAACGAAATAAGACATTAACAACTCTACTTAGAAATTAATTAAACGCGTATTAATGAGTAGTTGCTTGTGTCCCGCTGCATGGGTCGTGGCATGGCAGAGACAGTAGACAATATATATTTTCACGAAATCAGTTTTAGACTTCTAGTGGTAGTGGTAGTAGTAGTTACTACTACCTTTCGTAGTTCTACATCGAAATAGACGACACCTTCTTGACGATTGATTGCTTGACAACCATGTTCAATTAAATAATACCAACTTTCCCGAGAAAGTGATTATAGAAGTAGTCACGATATGTATACTATTGGCGCGTCATTTGAGTAAAAAGAGCGTGGACGATAATGCGTGTATTGACGGTCGTTTGAACAAGTTCAGCTCCACAAAAGTAATTCAAAAATGAAGAAGGACAGTGCAGCACAATTTAAGATAATGATCAACGTGCACAAACGTTAAAAACCTAAGGTCTTTCAATAAATACGCCCTTCTTCTTCTAGTGTACTTCCTTCTATTTAATCCACTCTGATCAAACACTCAATTTTGCTACGCGGAATGCAATACAAAACGGATTAAATTGTGAAAAGGATTAAAAAACAACAAAGCAGAAAAACACGTCTTTGCTGTTAGACCGACAGCGATTAACTGAGTCTTTCATCAGCGGGCATGTTATGGCAAGCAAACGATCAAAATGCCAGAATATGTAGGTAAAATTTACGAAGTGCGGGTCGGGAAAAAAATAGACAAATGGGCAGGTGTAGGACACAATATCTTGATGACTGAGCGTCTACGTTACCAGTCGTCAAGTTTAGAAATTCGCACATGTGGGCAGAGAGTAGAAATAAATGATTTTATTAAATTGTACACAAGCAAAAGAAGCGTTTAAAAAGCTATTCCCCATTTCTATTCACATTTCATAGTGGTTCGTGAAAAGATAACACCGGAGAAATATTGTTCATGTCTGTTCTTAATTCAGAGAGGGGCGGGCGGGCGCGCGCGCGCGCACACGTCGACGTCCAAATAAGTTGAACGCCGCGACGCTCACGTAGTATAAACGCGGCCAGACGCGTGACCATTTAAGAGTAATGTCAATAAGTCACCCACCCCTGTGTACTGCTCATGTCATGTACTGTGTGCCAACCCACCAAAAATATCAAATTGGGCTAGTAACTAATTAGTGTGGTCTCGTAAGTATCTACATAGAATATATTTCATTATTTTTTGAAGAAGGCAACTTCCACTCTAATCCGCACATCCACCTGTGCCGTCGTCTGTCGGTGCTCATTAAGGTAACTTAACCGGTGCTAAAAAGCGACCACTTTGTTTCTATTTATAAATGTCCAGTATTAAATTAACAGTATTATTTTATTGTAGTGGAGTAGTACTCACCACATGGCTTGCACCGATACTGGTTTGAAGATGTGATGTCGTCCACAAACGGTCACACTAAAGCCTCTGCAAGCAAACATACATGAAAACATTATGTCGACTAGTTTCTAAATAATAAAACATGAAAAAATATATTCAACGTATTAACGCTTGAAAACGTGATGTGTTTCTCAGTGCACCCTTTCATTGAAATATTAAATCCTGAAAGCTGCACAACAACGAAACTTAAATCGCGCAATTATGCGCAATCTTCTCAATCAGGCCATATCGTAACCCACATCCAATCACGAGCCAAGCATAAAAAATGCCTCAAGTCACATGTGAAGCCGAACAAAAACGTGCTTATTTATGTTTTCCGTATCTAGTTTACGCAACCCCCTGGCCGGAAATAAGCAAAAAAAAGCAACAATGTCAATAACAAACATTTATTAAACATACCCATCGCCATCCAACGTGATTGCAGTATCTGCTAGCACTTTAAGCACCATCCCGACCGTCGTCCTTTCATTACAGTCAATGCCGAGAAGGCAGGATTCCTCCGCCCTTGCGCCCAACCGAGAGACCACAACCAAATAGCGCGTCCGTACCGGATTGACACTTTCTAATTTAACAGCCTGTGAAGAAAAGAAAAGAGATTAAAATATGAAATTAACGATACATTTATTTCCAGGAAACTGCATCTAAATTGTGTAATGAATGATGAATGATGTATAGTGCGTGCCCCAGAGAACGCGTATGCGCAAGTAACGTGATGGCGGCCGAAAAATTACATAAATATAGGCACACAGAATTGTTGCCATTCACTATGTAGTGGCGAGGGGAATGTTTTAATCATGTCACGAAGCAATTCACCATTTCGACGCAATTCAAGTACGCATTGAAAGGCATCCAATTGCCGACATAATTCACAAGATGACGACATTTAACTGATTTTTGTTATTTCAAAATTGATGCGACAACTCTTCTGATTGAACATCAAAGCAGGACTGACTAGACAGAAAAAGTGATGCGATGAGCCGTCACGAATTTTACGCCAAGTTCAGCACAAAATGTTGTATAGAAAGGAATTGCAACACCTTGAAGTATAATGATACTGAGAATCTATTTCAAGGGTATAAATTATTTTTAATATGTTTCGAAATAATTATTTCATAGTCAAACTTCAGACCCAAACAAATACAAACTTATCACCAATATCTTCAACAAAAACAAATTCTGAATAAAGTCTCGGAAGTAATTATTAGGCTGGAAGGAAGCAGTGACCATATTTGGCGAAAAACTCAGAAAACTGCGCGGCCATGGGCGCGCAGTCAGCTGCTTTATTTAAAATTCGACAGTTGGCGACGAGCCAGTACTTAAAAATATGATTACAGCTTGCAGTCTGCGTAAATGCGTATGCAAAGCTTAACTGTACATTGGCAATTTGCTCAACATGAAGATCAATTGATGCTGGGTGCATCCAAAAAGAAATTAAGAAATTACTAAGCAGTAAAATAAATTCGCTAAAAATAATCTACAATTGCTCTACTGGAATCATTACAACACGCATTAATTGATGATATTCGAACGTTCCCTAATATCTAGCGTTAAACCCATTAGCAGCTCAGAATGGAATCCATATTGTTATTGTTAATAATATTGACGTTATGCGCTGAACTCTCTCTATCAGCGCACCACATAATTTATGCTTTCTCACCATTTTTAGCGTCTCCTCGGGCCGTAGCAGATAGAACATAGACTGGAGGTGTTTCTGGATGTTGGATCCAACGGCGGCAGCACGTCGAGGCGGCGCCTTCTGCGGTTCGGAGGTAGTCGGAGGCAAGACCAACGCGGAGCCCTTGCCGGCAAAGTAGCATTCGCTAAGGCTGAAAAAGAAGCAACACGTTTATATTGTGTAGCTCATCACTGTAACTGAATCAATGCAAAAATTAGTTAGCCTTTGGTAACGCCATCAAAGTAGATGATAAGGAAATGAAGCGCAACGTAAAACAATTCTAGAGCCGTGTTCAATGATAGGTACAATGTATAATTCAACCTATTCGTTTTATGCCCTGATAACTGATGTAATCGGAGTACATCGCGAATGAGACATAGTTGACCAACGACACATGTCGCAAATTGTAACAATTATAACAATTTTGGTCGGATTACGCGACTTGGCTTCAGTCACTGCGTCGAACGTACAAAAGCAAGAAATTTGGCGAATATGCGCAGCAACAGCATTCTAATAATTATTACAAAGAATAGGAGATAAACAGGCGCAAAGTCCTCACGATAAAGCAGCCAATAGCATCAATTATTTTATTATAAGCTTTACCTTGACTTGCACTAGATGTGCATGAGCTGCAATGCAAGTGTGAAAGAAATCTAATTGCGCATGAACAATTTGATATGATTCGTCAATATGTCAATGCAGCAACCACATGACCAACCATACAACATGATAAAATGTTTGCCAAACCACAATTCAGTCAAACAATTGTTACATTACTAGAGTTTCAATATTAATATTAGATTGAAAACATGTTTAAAGTTCCAATTAAGTAAATGATAACCTTTACAGGTAGACAACAACAAAAGTGCAACGTCGCAATCCATCTGAACGTAGATAGAAAAATGCTGTGACGGTACGAGAATAACAACAATCCTACGATACGTGCTTTCACTCACCCACGAAGCCATGCAATTGTTGCAACAAACAAATACAAATGCACCTGATATGATTACTACGTAGGTTATGAGTTGGAATAAATAAAATATGCAATTAAACAATTGTTATACTACCTTGTGAAGTCTAAATAAATTGAATTAGAAAGCACCATGTACAAGCGTACAACTCACTTGACGCCATGATGGCGACTGGTAACGTGGTATCATAATAAAGGGTAGAAAAATGGATGGTATCTTAATGGTTGGTAATGAGTGCGCTTGGCACCGCCGCGACTGCCCCCAAGGTGGTATGATCGGGCTACAAACACGCAATTCGATTGAAACCACCGCAGAGCGGAAGTATTGGTGGTGACCCGCATGCGCGGTTAAAGGGTGAAGGTGAGCACATTGCACCCAAAATATGATCATGGGATTGGATTAATAGTATTGATTGATTGATTGGAGAAGTCTCTCTTTTAAACTATAGTAAGTACGTATTTCGATCTTTGTTTGGCAAACCAAAAGGTTGATGGCACCGGCCTAATAATAAATATGAAGAGAAAAGCGACGCAGGACAAGAAGAGAAAACGAAATGACTCACAGCTCCCACTGCTGCATGCAAGTTCAAAACCGACACGCGAAAATTATAAATTCAACGTTAAAAACAAAACGAAAGAGAAACTTTGCGGATGATGACCGGAACCGAGAATCAAGGTTAATGATAACCCAATGCCATCAACGAAGTAATCATCTTCTCTGTAAAGCGAGACTTGCAAGATGACAGTTTCCATACTAAAGTTTAAATACTCGTTCAACTGAGAGTATGAAAATATTCACAGAGAAGCAGATTTACATGAGTACGTCACAGTTGGCAATGAACTCTAGGTTGTCCTCAACCCTGACCTGCTTCCCTCCACACGCGGCGCAGCCTCCATCATTATCACCCCACCCCCCTCCACTCTTCTGACCGTCAAGATTCAAGAATATTGCTTACACGTGTTTAAATTCGACCCAAAATTTCCGAAATGCAAGAAAATTTAGTGCTTTGTTTTGTGAACTGAAGTTTCCTCTCACTACTTGCTTTTATTGTATAAGTCACTCACCGAAATACATTATTATTACCATTGGCAACCAGCCAAATACGCAGATTATTGACATCAATCATTTGATGTTTCAGCTTCATTTTCAGTTGCAGCTTCCACTCGATTTGCACGTTTACACTGCATCCGTCAATCATTGTAATCTATCAATGCAAATTAAAAATATATGAATTTTACTATGTAGCTATCGAATGCTAATACCACACTCGTTTTGCGGTCGATTGTTATTCAACCACTGATCGCAATTCCGACACAACAATGCTTTAATATCAACGCATGTTGACGTTGCCCGGAGTTGTGGAGTATATTATTACGCATCGCGCTGATAGCGTGACCATGTCCTCAAAATAAGGCACCCAATTAAACGTAACCGAAATTTACAATGCAAATCAAACGCAAAATGTCAGTGTGCCAGGCCAATACGCGCTATTTCGACCACTGGAATATTCAACAAGTGAATAAACTTTTTCTGCGGCAAGTCATAAATAGGGTCATAAATATTTACGCAGTGATTGCACCAATAATTTTCTATGCATTGCAGTGATAAAAACCCATTTCGGTTTGTATCATTGCATCGGGAGAATAACAACCAAGTTCTACACCACTTCAAAGTGTTCAGATGGGGCCTAATTCAAGAGCTCCGAGGTACAACACAACAATAGCTACAGCTGAAAACATTACTGCAAGACTTGCAGACGCTAATACAACAACCGGTAGAATAATGGTCCTGTATGCCTTCGAGGAAAACCCACCAAGTCTGCGATTACCATCTAGCTTGATAATTATTTTAAATTACCGCAAATGCGCGTTGCAAGCCCTCAAAAATTCGTTTAAGGAATATAATACAGAAACTATCCATGCAAAATCGTGCATCTGTGCTTTCCTCATAAATTCATCGCATTTTGTCTTCAGAACAAACATGTATTTGATAATCTAGTCCCAATTCCCATCCGCATCGATGTCGCAACAATGGCGGTGATTTTTATTGTGCCACATGCACGAACACGGATACAGCTCGTGCGAAGCAAAATTTTCTTACTGTTTGCAAATTGCAAAAAAAATACAGACAAAACAGCGTATCAGCCGATCACAGCCATAAAGCAGACATACATAACATCAGTGCTACTATTATAAGAAGTAATTAGCAAGTTTCAACAAGTGGCAGCCAGCAAGAATCAACATGGAAAATTGAATTGCAAAACATGTAAACGATAAACTGTAAACTGCTTATTAATTGCACAGTATTTTCTAATAACTTTCCTACTCGTGCGGCATGTTGTTGCAAGTTTTTCTAACAACTGTTGTTAGAAGCAACGCAAGCGTCACCAAACGCATTTCTTCGCACAGTTGAACACAAGTCAACGATAACTACAGATTTGCTCTCTCAGTCGTCATGCTTTCCATAGAGTTACCTACCTACAGCAATCGTGATTTATCATTTTCCGCAACGACTGGAAAGCCGGAATTATCACAGAAATTACAGAAGAAAGCAGAGAGATGAACAATGTCTTGAACTTGAATGACAGTACATCAAGACATCATGCTTTGCACTGAAAACTCCACCTCTATGCATTCATTTTGAAGCCCTTCATTTAGTAGAAAACGAATACTTAATGCATCGCAAACGTACAGTAGTACTCGTGCACTCGTTGTTTCCTAAACCAATGCCGGAAGTTTGCGGCCCGAAGTTGACCGACCCACTTCTTGGCGTTCCATGAGAACTAGCCACATTCATTCTGCTCGTTCAACTCTATCGCGACTTAAGTCGTATTCACACTCGCAGTGAGTTCATCAGTTGAACAAAGTTAACGTGCGCTAGTAAAACTTAACTGGTAACGGCGATTTTTTTCCTACGTTAATTTCATGTCACTCAATTGAAAGAATAACAGTATTTGTTACTCCACCCGAAACATTTGCGCGATGACTTCGTGCAGTTCAAATATCAATAAACAACCATTACATGTGTTTAGCACAAACAAAACCTAACATTGCGCGCAACCATTTCATAGACTTTCACTTAATCACACTTTGCTGAAATTAATCTAATTTGTAATCACTAACAACCGCATCGAATAGCGCACAAACGTTAATCTTAAATTAACTTTCATCTCTTATAAGGCATGGCAAAACAAATACTCTTGCATTAAGACATTATAGAGTATAGAAAAATTAAAAATCAAAAATCGGCAGCAGACTAACAACGATAGCGACGGTGAAAGTAACATCCGAGTGCAGTAAAACTATGGCATACACATAATTCGCCATAATCCACCGATGGACTGTACCACGTTGCAATTACTTTTACGTAATATGTCATTACTTCAGTATTTTTGAACCAAAAAGATCATGTTTGTTGAAAGACGGCTTTACTTGTTTATCAAGTATCTGATAAACAACAATCTTTACAATTGTTGCAAGGCATGAAAACATCCGCATAAGAAATTGAATTGTCCTTGGCGCAAACCGAATCCAGTTGGTATTAATAAATTGAGATATTGTTGCAGCTCAAGAATTGTTTAGATTGACTTGACCAAAATGCCATTTTACTGTAGAACGACCTTGAATTCGACAAAAAAAGTGAAAACTTAATTCACTCCGATAAGACCTAAAGGTAATTATTTAATTAGCGCGCGACCATGATCTAATAGCAAATGAAATTCAAATTTTGTGCACGAAAATAATCAAGGTTGCTTCGAGACTAATCAAGCATTCTACTTCTTCAAATCGTGAATTTTACAGTTTACAGTTGACGGTCTGCTGGCAAAGCCCACGAAAGGTACTAATTGCAGACCGGCGCGTAAGTCGAGTTTTTCTGGATCAAAAGACAAATTGGATTAACTCGCGACCAGAGATGATCTACAAATACGTCGACCTGAACAAACTCAGTTGGTTGTAAGCTTTTTCAGGTAGATTTACATACAATAAATATAAGCAACAGTTCTTGAAGATTTCAAACAAACAAAAAAAAATTCAAAAAAACTTGATGCGTAAATACAATCGTCTGAAATTAGAAATCACTCTGGAATCAATTTAGATTACCAACGAAACAAGTTATGCCTCCATTGCCTTGATGATTTTCCGCTTTTAATCACGAAATCCTCTTGACGAGAATAAAGATCAAAAGTCCTCATTATGTTTTTACATTGCTGCAGACATTGCGAACACCAAGTGTCGTAAGCAGTGCAATTGTTGCAGTATTTGCAACGCTAGACGAGCACAACCTCGCACGCTTTTCATTTCTATGCGCGTTTAATTAGTTATTGTAATCGTTATAAATAAAGTAAGACTTAATTAGACACTCTTCGAACTATGACGAAGGTTCATTCGCGTTTCGGAATGCGAATCCCTCCCACAAATTCTTGGAGGTAGTCAATCAGCAATAATAAGACGAGTTTTTACGGTTTTTAAGCTATAAATATATAGAAATAAATTACATAATGCAACCACCTGAATTATGAATATTACAATTGTAATGAAACAAGTCATTTTCGTCTACGTTAAACATGCCAATTATATAGTATTCCACGTAGTAAAAATAAATATTCAACTCATTATTCAACTGTTCTAGGAATTAGTAAAACTGCAAAAAAAAAACGTATACCACACATGCGCGCGTAGAAAATGACTTTCTTCTCCATTAATTAATAATGTAAATTATTACCTCTTTGAATTGCGACCCATGTTGATTTCATCCGTGACGTTTACACCAATGTCAGAATCCTGCAACAAAATAAAAAGAGAATTAATAATTCCTCACTTCCTGCTTTGTTCTACAACATAGTGTTCAGGGTGGCAGACTGTCATTACTCTAGTAACCTGCCCTCCTAGCAGACTGGTGGAAACTATAAAGTGGAGATAGAAAACAACACTGAGGGTTGATGACCTCGTACCTGAATAGCAACTACATAATTAAACGTAGGAATTGTATGTTGCGGTGATACTTTAAATTTCCATAGTGAATGTAACCAATTACACTAGTCCTTGTTTTTCGCTAATATTTCGCCCAACACTAATTGTTACAACCGTACTAATATAAAAGCACCCCAGATCATGAAGATGTTTTTGCTGTTCTCGTCGCGGTGATTTCATGTCGTCATTTCACCGCAGTTAAATTTCTCCAAGCCAGGAGAACACGTTCGATTTCATTTTCTTATGGCCGTCAATTCCCGCTCGTTTTATTGCTTTTATTCGTCATTACAGCAGAACCACCACACTATTTGACCAAAGGAGAGGAGAGTGAAACATGTGTGAAAAAAAGTATTAGGTAACTTGTTGTAATAAGTGACGCATGGCGCACGTTGTTGTAAAGGCCTACAAAGATCTATGAGAAAACAGACCTTACAAACAGGAAACCGATTGAAATAAGATTTAAAAATAAATCTGCATCATGTATCAACATTCAGATGAAATTAAAAACAAGACAGTTCTCTGTTAGGCAAGTTGCAACTTACATTCAACTAGAGCAAAAGCATTCAGCATGCACTCTCATTCATTCATGGGGTGAAACGTCGATGATGCGCCACCAAAAATCAACCACAACACATTTCGACACGTCTTGAACCAAAGTCACCGCGTGTACTATCTACAACCAACAAACAGGACGATAAAAACACTTTGCCATAAGTTAAGTTACTTGTCCAACCTATTCAACTATATGGAATAGATGTTTGAAAGAAAAATATTAAAGTGGAAAGTAAAATCAGTGATGCCAATCCGTATTTCATTGCTATTATCACTAAAAATGACATTTAATTGAAATAAAGGAAGGAATTGGTGCGATTTCTTTCTACTTCCACATTTCACAGTCAACAACAATGGCATTGTTTTATCTTTCCACATTTCCGCCAAGTGACATAATTTACTTACTACTTGCATACTGAGTTAATAAGTGTGAAGCCAATTAAACAACGGTGACTACAATGAACAATGCAATTGAGCAGCAACCTAAGACAACCAACTAAGACCCCAGAAAATTGACTAAATTAGTTGATATACTAAATTAATCAAATCCACCAAGTTCAGTAACCTTTCATCTCTCCTCATTGAGTGAATATCAATCAAATTAAGTAACGCGTTCCGAACCGAATACACTGCATTCATCCACAACGCATGTAATGTGATGACCAAATGATTGCAATCGAAGTAGATCGTTAGAGGTTTAATTTAAATCGGTAGTGAGTTGATTAAAACTGCTCGAAATGTGGTTAATTGCTTTACGGCGTTTGCAACAAAATGTTAATTATTGATTTATTTCGAAATGTAAAGAAATTAAAGTTATATTAAATTTCATACTTCGCAGCCATATTGCAACATGTTTGCATTCGCATTCCGTTTTTCTTTCAACATAATAAGAATAACGTTAGCAATACTTTTGTATCAATTTAGCAATAGTATTGTATGTATTCGCCAACCATCTATTTGTGGTAAGTTGAATGGGGAAGCAACGGTGAGTAAACAGCGTCAAACAGCAAGTCATAACGAAACATGGCGATTACAACAAATACCGAATAACAACAACGAACCAACAAGTACAAATTACAATTGATTGAAACAAAATTTGAATATTGTTGCAGAGCAGATAAATTGACCATAAAAGATCGCATCACATTTTTCACCATATTTAGCCAGCAATAAAGCAGTCGACATTGCTGCAAACCGATGCTAAATATGTAGATTTTTTTTGTAGTTCTTCTAAAAATGGACACAATTTCTTGGATGAATTTATTTCGCAGGGGAGGATACGTGTTGCACCAAAGAGTTTAGGCAGATGCGGATTTTCATTTTTACATGCCAGAATACGAGCACAAAAAAAAAGAATGCGTTCTTTTCTTCGACGGACAAAGAACGGATCGACACAAAGAGACAAATGACAAGAAGAGATGAGCAGCTGGATCGTTTCCTCATATCGTGCTAAATTTGAGCTTTTGCAGTGCAATGACTCACTTGAACAGTGATCGATTCAGCTGAATTTAACAAGAGACTTTGTTGACATCAATGAAAGAAACACGAGATGTCACGGGTGTGACCACTATGAGTAATCTGCAAATTATCATTACTGGAATAAGAAGTAAATATAACAAAATACGGTGTAGACATGAATTTGAATGACATTTGAAAACAATCGGCAATAACCGTTAATTTCCATCTCGTTTGTTAATCACTGTAACCACAGCAACACATGAACATGATGCAAATTACAAAGCCGGCGAATGAGTATGAGTAACTGACACCCGATCGCTGCATACAATACGCTGTGGGTACTCCTAGAAAGTGGGTCGTCGAAAATAACGACGATTAGTGCTTAATGCCCATCGACGCTCACATTCGTTTTTCCAATAACAGAACACACTTTTGCAATTACTTCATTTAATTGCCACATATGGAAATATTATCAATAGCAATAGCAGTTTACTGGGTTGGCTTTCACTTATCATTTTTCCATCATTCATTAACGACATTGTTCGCGTTTATTTTGTCATTAAATCATCATCATCAATACCGATTACAATCGAGAACAAGTACGTACGTAGTGAAACATTCTATAGCATTAGAAGACATGAAAAGGCAGATCTTTACCTAGCCAGCTCACTTCTCTCACTTGTATCTCTCACAAACTACGCCTAGAGGTACATTATCAAGCCGACTTGCTGCTCCATTTAATCGACTCGCAACATCCACGCCGTTCATCTTAATCGCATCTTCGTGTCTCTGTGAAATGATCAAGTGAAAACCGGTTGCACTTCTATCTCCTCAGCAGCCGCTACAAGAAGCATCAACGCACATCGCACTCCCTATTGACGCTTTATAGTTGAGCATCTTCCGAGAGTTTACAATAAGTCCACGCAGCTTCAACTGTACCTGCTTCTATTCATTAGCTATCTGCATCGGCATAGAGTTAAATATAAACCAATCAATCGGTGTCATTCGGTATATAAATAATCTAGCGCATTGCCGAACTAAACCAGGTTGTAATCAAAGTGTAATTACTACCGGGCTTTAGTGTTCCACACTCTAAAAATACGTAAAAGTCATGCGGGCGGATTATAAGCAGGCATTTTCCAATCACCTGCCATTCGCAATAAGCAGTGGTGATCTAGATAGTTGATACCAACTTCCTTGTTGCCAATCGAGTTCAAACATACTCCGAGAAATCCGAGATGTGCTGCTCTCGACAGAAGTCTTTATTGAACTATCTGCATTAATTTAGTTTGACAGTCTAGATAGCGTAATTGGCTGGATTACTTCAACCTACAGCTTTAAATTTAGACGTGCAGACGGGAGCTAAATTCGGTGAAAATACGTCAGCACGGAGTACAAACAACGCTGAAATAACAACACAAAAAAACTTATCACAATGCAATTTCGCTTTTTTAGAGATGTGAATTGGCGGAAAGTGGCTGGCAATTCTTAGTGTAATTCGAGCGAACTATCGAACGGCAACACCAAAAACTGGCACACAAATGTTCCATGTAATTAATTATATTTCAGCTTTGACCACCACCACCCACCTAAATCAATGCAACATAATAAAGGAGTAACTCTGGAGTAAATTATTCCCATCACGACTTACCAAAGCCGATTTCTGCTTAGACAAATGCGCACTCGCATTATTTATAAAAGTAATGTGTCTAATCTTTGCACGCGGAGGCGGCTGTAACTTTCGTCCAGCTACACCAGATGAACCCGTCGGTCCTACAATACTCTTCCAAGGCGAGGGCGGATTCGGTGCCCTCGGGGGCGGCAGAATATACAACATCACAGCACTTTACACTGACCAATCAACAGAAAACATTGTCGCACATAAATAAACTCATAGCAAAACACATTGAAATGAAGACATTGATGCCAAATTAACAAATAGTAGACGACGACATCACTCAATTTGGTTGGCAAACTAGGAGGCTCTAAGAGTTAGTTGCTCGAGATTGAGTTGTTCTGTTAGTGCCGTTTCCGACGAGTTCAACGCACACGACCGCCGCGTGAACTGAACTGTACTAAACCGAGCGCACTCAGCAGCATCAACGGCACTCAGCTAGCTCTGCGTCACGTCCAATGGACAAGATAGAGACAAGAATATCATCGACAAACATCCTCGGTTCCGTTCGTCGACTCCACGAGACGCAGCGTCTGCAAAGTGTTACTCCCCGCACACGACTCCTGACGAAACCAAACGAAAGCAAACCAACACGTGAAAATATCCCACATGCACGTGAATCACAGATAACGCATTGATAAAAACAGTAACGTAAATTACTCCATAGATAATTTACTCAATGCATTGATCGGGACTTACTGCTGTTTGCACCAAACCATACATACATATATATATATATATGTACATGGCCGTTTTAACGCAGTTTATGTCATTGGCAACCATTGAGAAATTGCATGCCTGAAGAAACAATGCTTGTTTACTTACAGTTTGTGGCGAGGTAGTACTGCTGGGGCTGCGCTGCACGGTGACCAAAGCCATTCCTGCAACGTGTGCCCCGATACGCGGCGACGTCGGCGTCGCCACTCTCGTCTGCTGCCGCTCCACCACGCCGCGCTTGCATAGGTCTTGCCCCCAACTGCGGTACCGTCTATCCAGGTTTGCCACTATGTTGTACACCACACGCAATGTCACTCCAGTCGTATTGTGCGGCTGCACTGTTGCACTTTGTTGTGATAATTACACAGTTAATTTCCACCCGTAGCTCAATGTCACAGCAGTCGGAGCAAGTGCACACACTGGGGTATTAGCACATTGCAGACATCTCGCGCAGCGGCTGAATAAAACGCCCTCGTCGCCGCGGCATTGATTGCGGCTACGCGAAGATCACCAGGGTGGTTTTGCTACCGCTCATCGCCGACGGTACAACACGACGCACACAACAAACAATGCAACGCGCGATGTGTCACCACCCCACGCCGCGAGACGTCAGCGGCGATTTAGCGAACATAAAGCACACGGCAACGCGTCACTCGGAGCTAGAGCTCACAGAACAGACGACTGTAAGATTTGCGTAATTTTTTTATTCGCCGACGAGCGTCTCGCGAAATCTAGCCTGCAAAAGTGACTAGCTTGTAAATTTCTATGCTGACAACAAACCAGAATCACAGGGATCTAGTGGCAACTGGTGTGAGAATGAAGTTGTAGTTTTTCTGTACACCGCGGGAGGGCATTATTCTTGACAAATTGTAAATTATAATAATTAAATAATTCAAATTAATTTAAATTTAATTATAATAAAATTAATATAATAATTCAAATATTATGTATTAATACAAATTCAAAATACTCAAAACCTGAACTCCACGGGATGTCATTTTTGAATGCAACTGGAGAGCAAAATGTCAAAACTTTGTAAGTTTCAAAGTCATCTTTGACATTGAGAAATCGTATGGCGCGCGCGACTCAGTTGCTGCCGCCGCGGTGGCGATGTGCACGTTTATGGGGCTGTTTGCGTTCCGGGGAGACCGGATTGTCCTAATAAATCACAAGTAGCCATCATAATTTAAGTAAATCTAGTGTTTAATTTGCCACACCACTCTGCCCACATTGCTCATTGTGATTCGTTGCACTGGGGTGCGGGACTGAGTGCATTTACCGCTTCCAATATTAACACTTAATGCGTATTGACCAGCATTCCTAGTTGGACGAAAAGACTTATAAACAAGGGGCATTCGAAATGTAAGTTAATTCGCGAATTCATTAATTTGCTGTTGTGTGTGTGTGTGTGTGTGTATGTAATGCGGTGTTTAGTTGCTGAATTTTCGTATCAGATTGATGTAATGTAATTAAAGGTCGCATTACCTATGCTAATAATATTGCAATGTATTGGCAATCAATAATCAATATTTCATCGTCTGGCAAATCCGAGTGTTGGTTATGAATACGCGGAATTGCATTGGGTATGTGTTGGCTTGAGTCAGCGGAGTGAAACATTACCATCGGCGACGCGGCGGCAGCGGCGGCGACGACGGCGCAATTGTATGCGCGTTGTGCAAATGTTTATGCAAGTAGCGTACGCACCGCCAATGTTTGAATACGTTTAGATGCAACATGTCGATCAATTTATTGCCAATTTGCTCACGAATTTACGAGGTATTCATCTGTTCAATTTGACCGTTTGACGGCTTCAATTGTTAGTAAACATTTGGATGCTGGAAGGATCGTTGGCACGTTGCGACAAGCGCGTTTAACGTCCACACATGCCCGAGGGAAAATAAATAAATTCTCAGCAACGCAGCAGCCCAGCCAAATTAATTTTATTTTCGTGTTTCCTGCTTTGCGCCTGCGAATAATTAACAATCCGCGTCTATAATTTACTTGCGCCTTATTTTCTTCTCTATTAATAGCCCCCCTTCACGAATGTCCCCGCGATATAAAATTATATGTTGCAAATTTATTACGTGACACTTTTGGCACAGCGCACTGCGTCGAGGCAAGTGAGTGGCGTATGGCCTGCCTGCCTACGTTCGTAGATCAGTTGTCTGGCACACCTCCGGCTGATGCGTGCTTCCGCTCCCGCAGCCCGCGCGCTGAAAGCAATGGTTCTATGGAAGGGCCACGCGACACGAACGGCGGCTGCAACGGCGTCGTAGACTTCGGTCGCAAGAAAGTGGCGCGCCGTCGCTGGGCCATTCTGGCGAAGGCACTCAAGGTGGGTGACTCTCTAACTCTTTTACCCCCACCCATCCTCAACCCTCGCTCTGTGTGCGTTTGCAGAGCCCCACCGGCAGCGAACCGTCCAGCCCCACCGACGAGTGTTCGGTGCGGCGCATCTCGTCCTTTCTGCTGCTCACCACTCGGCAGCTAAGCGATGGAGTTCAGATCTGCTCCGAGGACCCCGCGACCTTACTACAGGTCAAACGACGCACTTGGTACCGCTACGCCATGACCATCGACGACCATGAGTATAACGTGGTGGTGGGTCATCGAATGAGGACCTTTTCGGCAGAAGACCTCATGGGTTTCAACAACACCGGCAATGTTTGCATCTGGCCCTCGGAGGAGACGCTCACGTATTATCTCGGTGCCAATTTACGTCTGTGCCACAACAAACGTGTTCTGGAGCTAGGCGGTGGTATGTCGTGTTTGGCTGGACTGATCTGCGCGAAATACGGTAACGCACGCGATGTGCATCTGACGGATGGCAACAAATCCTCGGTGGAGAATGTCCTGGTCAGTCTAGCCTGTAATGTGCTGGGGTGCCCGGTTCAGTGCAGTGTCCTCAAGTGGGGACAAGGTGCCGCCATGGCCGACGGATACGATTTGGTACTCTGTGCTGATTGCTTGTTCTTCGACGACGCGAGGAGCGCTCTGATTGACACGCTTTGGGAATGCTTGGCACCCTCTGGCATGGCGTTGGTGATGGCGCCAAGAAGAGGGAAGACCCTTGCCACATTCAGCGCGCAATGTGAAGGACGGGGCTTCTGCTGCCGGGAGGTTGTTAATTACAACAGCACTGTGTGGGAAAAGCACGCCGCCCTGCTTCTGGCAAATTGCGACTATGATGCCAACATTCACTATCCGATTTTGTTGGAACTGACCAAAGAGTAACTAGAGTATATTGAAGTGACCTTAGAGGGATGCGACGAGGGTTGCTTATAAAGGAAACCTTTCTCTAGTCTATATTATATCGTATTGTACATGATATATATGTTTATATCGTTGACCTTTGTATCTTGTCTGTGATAATTTTAATACCAATTCGAGTAGCAAACGGCGCTGAATACTGCGCATGCTCAAAAACCATTTACCATAATAACGTATTTATTGTAAGCAAAGCCCGACATTTGCAGTATCAGGAGCAAAACTCTTGCAGAAATAGTGAGAGTGATGATACTTGTGTGCAAATTCTGAAGGAACGACGCTCAAATCTGTTCCTTCGATACCCAACAACTAAATTAACAATTGTTAACATTTTCGTGTTGTTTTATGCACTCCAAGGATTGTTGTAGCGTTTGTGAATTTATCTCCGTTTCGAATTTAACATATCTGAACGTGTGACGATATTCTTGAATTTATCGAAAAAGACTATTTAAATAATACCGTTTTTCGGAGGTGAGAGAAACCTGTATGCTTGATACAATAGTCTGTTGAAAATAAAACCAAAGATATTATGAGTTGCAGATTAATTATTTCATATTGACACTTGCACGTTACACAACTATGCTAATATAATTTGCGCTAGACTGAGTAATGTATCTGTTTATACGTAGGGCGGACTATTGGAAATCGAACGCCAAGAAGTATTGCGATTTTTGCAAGTGTTGGATCACAGATAACAAACCTGTACGTATTCTGTAGACAACTATATCTATATATATATATATATATTTCAATCTTATTTTTGCCCTGTCCAGAGTGTCGAATTTCACGAGAAGGGTCGTCGACATCAGGAAAATATCAATAAGCGACTCAAGCAGATTACTCGACATAATACAAAACTCGAAAATGAAAACAGCATGTTGGACGTTGCGATTGCCAAAATGGAGGCAGCCGCAATGGCAGCATACAGAAAGGACGTTGAGAAGAATAATGCCGATCTCACCTCACAGGCAATCCACAAAAAACTCGAAGAAGAGAATTTAAAAGCAGCTGGCGACAGCGCAGGTGGCAAGAAGGTATGGCGAGAGGCAAAGTCTGAAAAAGGTACCTACTATTGGAATGTGCTTACAAATGGTACGTAGTTTAAATATATCAGTTTCATCCTTCACATAATCATATTGCAGAATCCGTTTGGGAACCACCACCTGAAGGATTCCTTTCCCTCGCGGAAGCAAAAACAGAAGAGGAACTTAAATCATCAAAAGCGTGGATGGAATATAACAAGAAAATTATCACCAACACACGACTCAAAGCTCACGAAGATAATAAACAACAATCAGAAGAACGTGCTCGATTGGCAAGAGAAAAGTTGAAGGAACGAAGAGTTGAACCCGTGGTTCAACAGATATCTGCGCCTCTTCTGGAAGAGGGTAGAACGAATCCGTATGGACGATGGCAAACAGTTCAAATCCGGTATTAAGTTGTGTTCTAGCGAAATTGTCAATTTCTTTTAAATGCACATTTCTGTTTTCATCCAGGGAAGTTACACCTGAACCTGGTACAGTTGAGGAAGGACCATTACCAGAGGCTGCTGTGGAGGAAATTAGACCAGTTCGGGATTTCAAAGAAAAGACCGTTCAAGCGTTGGAGGATGTTGGAGGCAGCACGATGTTTAAGAAGAGAAAACTGAAAGGAAATAGTCAGCGAAATACACGATCGAGAACGGATAATGATTAGAATTAGAATATACTAATATTAGTATAGAATATGCAAAGCTTTTCCTTTTTGTGTAGTGTACATTCTTTACGACTGAATCGTTTAACCATCTCTCAGTGCGATTTTTCACCAATAAACTACTTAACAAAATATGGTTTTTGTAACCTTGACCTCGAACATTCGGTTAAAGCCGGCAAAGCTTGAAGCACTAACCTCAAACAGACTAATTTAGTCGGCCCGCGCGCGTGCACGCTTCACTCTTTGTTGGCTTGAATGGCACCGCCTCGTAATTCACCAATTTATATTAAAATGTTATCTTCAGACTCACAAGCTACTGACATAGACGAAGATGACATTTTCAAGATTTTGATAGCTACTGACATTCATTTGGGTCACAATGAGAAGGATCCAATACGAGGTAAGAACTTGTAGAAGATTATTTGCAACTAGGAGATGAAATTATCAGTGATGCTGAAAAATAATGTGCATAGGTCATGATTCATTCAATACATTTGAGGAGATTCTTCAGATTGCCAATGAGCAGGAAGTGGACTTCATTCTGCTTGGTGGAGATCTGTTTGATGCAAACAAGCCATCCCAATATACTCTGTGCAAAGCAGTTCAGCTTCTTAGAAAGTTGGTAGTTGCTACTATACTACTTCCTACATACACACACACACACACACACATGTACAAATATATATAAAATTAACATTTCCTTCAAGGTATACATTTGGTGATAATGACATCAACTTTCAAATATTGCAAGACTTTGATGATGCAATTCTAGAAGGTACTACTGTTGAAGATCTGAAGGAGGCCATTCCAAACTTGAACTATCTAGACCCTAATCTGAACATTTCTATTCCTGTCTTTTCAATCCACGGCAATCATGATGATCCAACTGGAATTCAGTCAATTTCCACCCTGAACACACTATCATCCATGGGACTTGTCAATTATTTTGGAAGATGTGACAAACTAGAGACCTTGCAAATCTGCCCGCTTATTTTTTGTAAGGGAAGCTCCAGGTTATGCATTTATGGCGCTGGCCACTTGGCGGACAAACGTTTTGCTCGACTACAACGCAAAGAGAAAGTCTTCTATCACAAAGTGGATCATGAGACGGCTTTTCAAATGCTCGTATTGCATCAAAACCGAGCCAATCGGGGATCGCTAAATTACCTCCCAGATACTTCAATACCTAGTTTCTTCGATCTGGTGATGTGGGGTCATGAGCACGACTGCCAGATTGAACCTCAAGTGTTTAACAACGTCTATTATACTCAGCCTGGTAGCTCGATTGCGACCTCCTTGAGTCAAGGCGAATCGATTCAGAAGAAGGTTGGCGTGCTCTATATTAAAGATAAAAGTTTTCAAATTAAGCCCATTCCGTTAAGAACGGTGCGCCCTTTCGTCTTCCGACAATTGACTCTCGACCGTGTTTTAGACGAGAATGTCAGAGGTACAGAAGAAGACTTGCTATCGGAGAAAGCCGAGCAATTAGCGATGAAGGATATTGAAGAAATGGTCGAAGAAGCTAAGAAGCAAAACGTCACTGGCGCTGGTGAAAATACTTTGCTGCCTTTGATAAGACTAGTAATATTTTATTTTGACGAAAGACAGATATTTGCGCGTAAAAGGTTCATTTCGCTTTTTGAGGGCCGAGTAGCTAATCTTAGAGATATGATAATAGAAAAGAAGATGGTGCTGAGAGAAGAAGAGTCTGAAGTGAATGGTGACGAAGATGTACGCAGACCAGAAACCATTGAGCGCACTGAGGTAAATAAGCTGAAGTTCAAGATATTATAGATTGCGGTAATATTAATTTCCTTTAAGCGACCTGACGGTACTCTGGACCAGGACATGATGTCGTATGTTAGAGAGGAACTTGAAAAAACGGGCAAACACCTAGAAATCTATACTCTACAAGGGGTCTACGATACTCTAATTAAATGTGTCAACACGGGAGACTCGCATTCCTTCAGTGATTATCATAAGTATGAAAAATACTATATCAGGGTTATATTGTTCTTATATGTATTCTTTTTGTTATATTAAGACGGCGATTAGGTGAAATAGCGACATTTTATGAGGACTGGGGCTTCACCGAAGAAGAAGTTGAGGCTAAACTTGACTCGTACATCCGAATAAACAACCCAAACCATGTAAGACTTCAGAACGAAGATCCAGACCCGACTCCAGATACTGCAGCATTAGTTTCTGGGGAGTCATCTTCGACGCGTGCGAGGCGAACACGAGGAAGGGGCAGTAGAGGGGGCAGAGGTAAAAGGGCTGCTAAGCCAACATTCGTGCAGACAGTTGATTTCGATTCGGATCACTCAGATGAAGATATCACAAATGAATCGAAGGCGCCTCGTGTAGCTAATGTTAGGGCACGAGGCACGGGGAGAAAAAAGAGAGTTGCAGGTAGCGGTATGGCCGAAATCCGTACCTACTTTGCGCCTAGACCCGCCGAAGGATCATGATGTAACAGACATGTGTTGCGAATGAGAAATTGTTATTTAATTAATACTTAATTTTGTATTTAACGAACACAGTTGTTTCAAACATTTTTACTCTACTTGAATATCAATAGGGGTGCAAATATGCAGTTCAAGACTGTTCGAAGACCTAGTTTTATAAATTTCAATACCTTCTCGTAACGAAAAGCATCGCCTTCTGCTTCGGATTGCGCTAGCAACAAGCTTTTATCTTGACATGTAGTGCACCTCAACTCAGTCACCCGCACGTGGATTACGTTGTCCCCAAGTCGCACCAATGTACCCTTGAACCAGATCTGATCACCTTGACTTAATTTAAGCGCAAACTGTTTCAATTCGCCTGCACCGGTTGTCAAATGTACATCGGCTCCTTTGCCCCATATCCCAGAATGCATTTTCACGATGATACCGAATGTGTACTCGTCATGCCGGTTCAGATGGCATTCACCATTTGTGGCGAGCACTGCGTCATAAAACAAAAGACAATCTTCGAATTTATCCGGTCCAAGGTCCTGACAATCTGGCTCTAATTCCTCTCCAAAGTAACAAGTCATGTATTGTCTTAAATCATCGGGCAACCAATCGATGAAGTATCTGTAGTTGTTGGTAGTAGACACAATGCGCACCTGGTGTACATATCCTTCCCACGCAACGCGGACACCCTCCAGACGTTCACATCGAATTTGCTCACGAGCGTAGTTACTCTGTCTCCAAGCATTCTCATTGCATAATTTGTGATATACTTCGTACGAGATGGTCTTTTGAAGTTGTTGTTCCATTGCTACGGCGGGGTACGCAGCACGCTCCTGGAGTGCATGATCAATGAAGAAGTACAACGCCAGGATCGTTAGCAATATTTGGATTTGGGATGTATAACTACCAAACCTACTCCGTGCGATAATACAACACATTGACAGGATCATTCCGAACAAGAGCAGGAACACGCATACAATGTACCAAGTCTCGGGCGAAGGCAAAGTTAACAAAGCCGTCAGCCACTTACTTAAGGCAGCCGCCGGCAGAAGAATCGTTGTGAGACCTACTAGTGGAACGAACATTACCACTCCGACTAGGGCTAACATCCCCCGAATCAAGCCGTACATTGTGGCCCCTTGGGAACTAATCACGGCCATTTGGAACCAGCTTAAGGTGACGCAGTGCGGGATTAAGTACTTGTAAATGCCCCGCCAATTCTCCCGACGTGCGATAAGGGCAAACATCACGGGAATTCCAGTATACAGCAGTGATCGAAAATTAATGCAGAAGTCGATCCCATTGCCAACTATGTAACTAGCCAGTGTTGGTATTTTCAAATCTAAATACCTCCAGCCTTGGGCGACTACTGTGTCTGTCTCGTAGGGGTACTTGGCCAGAACATTGACGCAAAAACTGAGAATTATCCAGTAATCGACAATGATTCGTGAGCATTTTTTGTACATGAAGCCAAACAATGTCATAAAAGTTATACAGACAGATAGAATAGTCAACTCAGATTGCGGTATGTTCACTTCAGCAATGATTGGATATACGAAAAAATTAGCTAGAAGTGCCAGAAAGAATTGCAGATACGGCTTCATATTGTTCTTAATAAATTGGTATTCTGCCTGTTGGTAATTTAATGAGTCCCTTGAGTACGTTAAGAACAAGCCGGACCACACTCGGAAATCATAAAACTCGCGTTTCGTCTGCAACATTTTGAAAGTGGTAATGATCATAATAATAATACTGCCACAATACACGATAATTGGTACTGAATACAAGAGATTGGCAGTACTGACAAGTGTATAGATCAGCATCAAGTACACAATCTGAAGGTCGGACTTGAAAATATTCAAAAACGTAAAGGTAATGCTACTTAGCAACAGAATCATTTTGTAGTAAATTATCTGCAGGCACAGCCAGGGATGCAGCATGGATCTATGCATATATGGAATGTGGTTTAGTGCATGCATGTCAGGTAATGATAAAGATAACACATGATTCACAGTGGGTAACTGGCCATGAGAATAATGCACTGCTGCTTCAATGAGATGATCTTCAGTCAACTTCTCATTTTGTGCATCAGGTTGGTCTGATCTTTGAGACCAGTTGATTTCTTGATCACAATCATCTGCATCTTCATCACTTATTAAATGACTCAACTCACCATTACATTTATCTTCATAATTGCCAATGCAACTGCCAAAATGTGCAGTTTCCTTTGATGAGCTTGGTCTATCTTTCTCCTTGTCAATTTCCAGCATCTTTCTTTGTAGTTGCCCAGTGGTGACAAAGTCACTGCCATTTGAAAGGCTGGCAAACATTTCGCGTGCTGCTCTGCGTGCCAGTTTTTCATCTTGTGTCATGGTGATGCATGATTGAACATCAAGGTAGTTTTGTTCGGAAATTCCCTTGCCTGAGATTAGGCATTGTCTAAGTAGCTCTGTTGCCTCCACATTGCCTTGCTGAGATGCTTGCATTAACCAGTAGACTCCCAATGTCGCATTTTCTTGTCTTTCATTCTGATCTGCAATACTATAAACTTATTTTGAATGGAAATGAGTACTCCAGCTGTGTACCTTGTTCATCATTTAAGAGTTGCTTGGCTAAAACAACCTGGGACTCTGGACAGCCATCGTTTGCGAGTTGATTTCGCAAACGGTTGATAGAGCTGTGCGATGTTCCTATTACACATTTAGATATACTCTTAGATCTATTTAGCTGGATTGCATACATGACGAGGGTAATTTACCATGAAGTGTCCACTGTTTTCGTCCGGATGCACTACGTTTAGGTATTACTCCAGACATTGCTAATGAAGAATAGGCAGACCAGGTGTTTCAGATCGTTAAATTTCTTCACAACTCCCACACGTTTATATGGTCTAATAATTCATTTCACGTTTCTCAGTTCAAGTGGTCCTACCACTGAAGCTTTATAATCGAAAGCCAGCTGGTCACTACCGCAAACAACTTGGATTCTAACCATCAAATTCTAATTCCACTTTGCGTGTGTTCCGGCGTCGCGCATGTTTCCGGTGGTTCCTAGCGGTTTTCTTCGTTTCATTTGCAAGGAATTAATATAATTAATATTTCTTTTCCTTCATTAATGATGGCTGGTCCACCAAAGAAGAAAGCTGTTGAGATTAAAGGCGACAGTGACTCTATCTCTGATGACTATGATTCCGATAGCTACCATGGACAACAGGTACTTGATATACAATACTCCATTAAAATTATATATTATTATATATATATATATTTATAGGAAATTCAAACCGATTTTGAGGGTCGCAATGCTGAGGTGCACGATTTTCATGGCATTAAACAGCTACTACAACAGCTCTTCCTAAAAGCACACATAAATGTTTCAGAAATGAGTGATCTGCTTATTGCACAAACTGGAGTTGGCAGTGTGCTAAAGCAAAGCATGGATGTGGATGAAGATGATGGTGAATCAGACAATATGGATGATACCTTGGATGTTTTTGGTATCACTTCAGTAATTAACTTGACCAAGAACAATGTATGCCTATCAATATTTCCTACATTTTCTATATGGGTATAAACAATAATCATTTTATTGCAGGAAGTAAGTTGCATTCAGGAATTTGTAAGTATCTTGAAGGAACTAACACAGAAGCATGCATCAAATGATATCCAGGAGAAAATCACAAATATTCTCAACAGCAATAAAACGTTGGGCTTGCTAATTAATGAACGATTTGTCAATATTCCCGCTAAGATTTCTGATCCATTGCTGTCATCATTACTTGGAGAACTACAGTGTATTAAGAAGAAGGACATCAGTTATGATTTTGATTACTTGTTTATGATTTGCAAATGCCACAAAGAAAAGGGCAATAGTAGTGATGTTTTATTTTCAAATGCTGAGGAGGAATTGTTTGCAAAATCAGCATTGTGTACATTTGAGTTCAATGTACAAAATGACAGTGACTCAACTGTTTCAGGTAAATGGGCTGAAGATGATGTAGAATTGATTCCATATAGAAAAGTTTTGCTTTTTGAAGCAAATAAGTTGGTTAACATTGTGGAACAGATAAGAATTTTTGTAAATTGCTAGGTTTCTATGTGGTCATTGTAATTCAATATACTTTGTATATGCTAAAGAATAGGATGAAGGACTAACAGTTGCGCGTTAAAAGCCATCCCCGAGCATTTAACTGAATGCCCGATAGTAGTTATGGACATTGCCGACGCGGCCACCTCCTGCGAAGGTTAGCGCAAGAGTGTTTTATGCCCGGTTTAGTGCTATACACGTCCATCAAGCTTTCCTCTTCCCGCCGTGTATATAGGGCAACGCTAAGAAGCGTAGAGCTTGCTCGTGCACGCTAGCTACCTCCAATTTCGCGATGTAACGATTTGGAGATATAACAGTTTTCGGAGGTTAGAAAATAGTATACATATAATAGATAAGCGCAGTGGAATACATCGCAATCGTATCCAGTGCAACAATAACAAACCCTGTCTTACCAACTGTGTGCCGTCTCTATGGCAGACACAAATTTCTTCAGTACCGCTAAGGAATTTATGACGCTGAATAGAATCCTATTCGCTCAACAGGTATAGATTTGGAAGTCGAATTTAACCATTGGTTGTATGATGATAATTTGTAATTAACTGTAGTGTATTGCTTAATTTGCATTGATTTATCCTGAAAGTGATGTTATGGCTCTACTGCATTATGATTTTATATTTTATTATATTGCTTTGATTTGTATTGCTACTTATGTAAAATGTGCTGTGCCTCTAGATGATGTATAGAATTAGTGCTTCAATTACTTATTCGAAGTGACGGGCAATTTCGTGGCAATTAGAGCAGAATGTCTCTGCGGCGGCCGCGCCACACTGCGGGGGATGCGTCCTATGCAAAGTAAGGGAATTATCTAGTACTTAAACTTACTGCTTTTCCGGAATCCATGAATTCCGGACATGGGATAGCCACTCATTCCGGGTTTCTGGTGCGGCCACAGTGAATACCGTGCAAAAGGTACTATCGTACTAGCCAAGGAGTTGTTACCGCTTCAGTCTAAAATTTCAATTCGAGATGATTTTGTAATTAATTTTGAATTCACCAGAACCAAATATTGATCATTATCGAACCTGCATCGTGGCTTAATGCCACGATAAACACGTTTTGACTAGCTCCATTGATACATGAAACAAATTTGGCAATACATATTTGCGACAATTCACAGAATATAACTGCAATAACATTTGTTCAGTTACGCTTTTATATTCAGATTTAAATTCAAGTATGAAAAATGATCCATTAACATAAAGTTCCCAAAGTAGTCAACATAAGTGTAGTTGTTAAAATAAAAATGTACGCCGCCTTATTAAATAAAATAATCACAGCTATTTGAATCACCAATGGTCTACTTGTTAATTTTCGAATCGTTCGACGATCTAGCACTCAGCACTTTTTGAGGAAATTTTGGTAATTTACTTGGTGTACTGTCAGATGGCTTTCGTACGACGGAACCCATTTGAAGGCTTAGATTTTCCTTGCCCCCTACGCTAAAGCACCTTCTCAAAGATGGTTTCTGGCTCACAGCTCCGCCCTGTTTTAAATCTGCTGAAGATTGACCACGGGTTAACGATTTAGGTGTCGTTTCATTTATCTTGGGAGCGCCCAGAGAGGTTGACCTATTCAACCTGCCCGATTGTGAAGCCCGCGGTGTTTTATCAGGACGAGCAATTGGTGATTCAGGATATTGCGGTTTCGAGTTTTTCGCTCCTTCCGCGCGAAGTGAATCTTCAGGTGTAGATCGCGCCATTGGAGCAAACTTCGCGTTTGGTGTGCGCGCTTTGGAGTAGGCAGGATTTGGCAACATATGATCGACGGCAACAGATGTTTTAAGTGATGCTAATGGAACTACAGCCTTCAAAGGGCCTCTTTTGGCATCTTCGGATTTCTTGGTTTTCAGTTTAACACGAACTGAACTTCCTGAAACAATGTTAGTACTGCTGTATCCAATATTTCCGGCTGTCATACCGTTCGAATCGGTACTTGCAATGCTACCGTCACTTGTGGCAGCGACACCGGGTAACATTTGTCGCATTTGCAATGTCTGCTGCTTCAAACGGTTTGACGCTTGTCGATCTGGGAGTGTAGCATCGTTCTTGTGTGAGAAGGTAATTGATAATCGCCTTGGCACCCCGTTGCTCTTGCAGAAAGATAAATCTAATGCCTGCTGATTATCAGATGAATGTGCCTTCAGACTTAAATCCAACGCATGATCCATTTTTTCATTTTCCGTTGAAGAGTGTCCAGAGTCTTCTTCCAAAGGCCCGGTATTAACACCGCGCTCATCTAATTGTTGCTCTTCATCTGTCGTCTCTTTCAAGGCAGACATTTTTTCAATGGTTTGGCTGAGTATTTTGCATAGTTTATCGCTGTCCTGTAACTGCATTGCAATGTCAACGAGACGCTTTAAGAGAATGTGTTTTTCTTCGAGAGTATTAACTTTCAATGACGGAGTGCTGGGTGGCAATAAGATATCCAACTGTCTGAATACACCTTCAACCTTTTTGTCTGATTGATTAATTGATTCACATTCATCTACAAATTCAGGCTGGGGAGTTCGTTCTAAAAAGCCAGCACCTTCTTGAGCTGTAATGGTTAAGAAACATATAAATGCATTACAAATAAATCATGAATGATACTCACAAACGTCTAATATTGAATTGTCTGCAATTTTTGAAGCAAGAAAGTTGGCCTCAACATATACACTGTAATTCTGAAATAATATATAAACAGCAAATAATAAATGTAAATGCTACTAGCAATACCTCATCATTGGAATCATTCATGTTGATATGAAATACATCATTTTCAATTGCATCACAATCCTGTTTAAATTGTTCAATGATACTATTTGCATCTTTGCAATTCTCCTCTATTTTTGTGCAATTAGATCCTGGGCTTTTTAACCAATGCTAGAATATTAATATATGGCTTTAAATTTAAAATATTCCTTCAAATACAATACCTCCTTGTCACCTAGTGTGTCACCAACCATTGCTTGATTAAAATGACTTGGTGGTAATATACCTAGAGATTCCCTGCCATCATATATTAGTGAAGGCCTGCCAGTCAAGAATGACTAGAGGAACACTTAATTAATTACCCGTAAGTGAAAAAGCTAACATATTTACATACCTCAGGATTTTCCAGTTCAAGGTGATGTGGAACTCTGTTTCCTAGGGGTAGTTTAAATTGTGGTAGTATTCCTAAAGATTCCCTTTCACATTCCAAGTCAACATCTTTACAGATATTCCTTGTAGCTGTTAGTTTAGGAAGAGCTGGCACTTGGAAGACGTCAAAGTCAATGAGAATATCACATGGAACATTATCTGTGGCACTATCACCCATTGTTTTTCAACTAAACTTGGAACAATGTATATTGAGAGATTATAGGGCTGCTGTAACATAAACTGTACATTACTCACGTGTAATTCATTAAATGAAATAACTCCTCCGTGACTCTGCGACCAGCAACCAAGAGAACTAAATTCTTGGTAAAATGGGAATGAAACCGATAATTGCAGATGGAATGAAATCAGAGAATATTCAAGAGCAGGCAAAACGGTTAACTGTCACGTTTCGATTTGGATTAAATTTGACAGTTTGGAAGGTCGAGTGGCTTCGTGCCTTGGGATCTAATGACGGATTACAGCGCCTCTGCCCGAACGCAGACGTTACTAGGCCGATATTATTGCCGATATTAATGCCGGCTGATGCAGCTTATGAAGTATCATCATTGATTTTCAATTTTTGAATTATAATTTATTTAGTCCAAGTTCTGTGTGCATTTAACAGCAAAACTTTTTCTTAGACTTCCTTACACTTTCACAAAGTAAAATAATTCCTTCGCAGAAACAGTAGCAAGCACACTTAAGTAACTATTCAAGCATTTAGGCAAGCATCCACTTTAATATTGTGATTAAGTCATTAATGCCTAGCAGCGAAACTCAGATCCAAGGGCACCCACTCATCGACTTTTTCATCTGTTCCTTCTTTTTCACTGTGCGCTGTACTATGGCGTAACTTTACCTGCCTTAACTATCCATAATTACACGTTATTTTCTCCGCATCTATTTTTATCAAAAACCAATTTGTTTTGTGCCCTATGCGCTACAAGCCAGATATTTTTTTGCACATGTTTGCGCGTCGGTGAAGGCGGCGAGAATGTGGTTTCGATTCTTCCATAGCATGGACACAGTGGACGACTTGAGATTATATTTGAGACAAACAGATTTGTTTTTCTCGCCGCGCAGCAGCTCGCTGATTACATCAACTTTTTTGTTGATTGAAAGACAACGACGCTTCTTTTTTATCCTCCCATAATTGCGTGCCAAATAATGTGTTTGCATTACTATATAAATGATTTGCAGCACTTTTGAGTGCCGTGACCGTAAGACACTGCTGAATTAAAATTATTAACCGTACCTATTGAATAATTGCTCTCAGTACGCAGCATGTGAGAAATACTCAAAACATAAAAATCACAGCAATTATCATTGCATTACTTCAATTTCTCTTTCAACTTTACATTCATCAATATTTCAATTTAAAACTTGTTGAAACTTTATAATTTCAAAATGCTCAACTTGACGTTTCTGGTATTGGAGGAAGGAGAAGCGCGATCATGGCCGATCCTGAACAATATAGTTAACTCGACAATATAATACTTGGCAATGTGCGATCTTGTACGTCGGCTGCCGGGCTTCGCGTACGTACCCCTATCGCGGTGGAATGTCTTATATGGGTTCACCAAGTTCGGGGATGAATAACCAAGACGATTACGACTTGGACTACGACCACTACGACGACGAAGACCACGAAAACGACGATGCGGATGAAACGGACGAAGGTAACTACCTAATCGAATTTCTCAGTACTAAGTAAATTCAAAATCACTTCTTGTCGTAAAGATACTGAAGATGCTTCAGAGACAGACGCGGGTCGTCCTGAAGAACACATGGAAATAAAGGAACAAATCTACCAAGACAACCTCGCCACGCTCAAGAAAAAACTGCAACAATTGAAAGATGGCACCCACCATGATTACAATCGCAAAGTAAGAAAACTGGAAGCTATCTACAATGAAGGCATTCGACTTAATCTTATCTATAAGGAGTACATGATGGAATGTGTGGAGGCTGCATATGCCAAAGAGAAGAAAGCAGCTACAAAGGAGTTTGAAGAGAAGAAAATTGCTCTTAAAGAGAATCTCATTTCAGACTTTGAAGATAAAAAGAAGACAATTGAAGCTGAGAGGCACACCATGGAACTCTCTGGAGATTCTATGGAAGTAAAACCTGCGCTAACCAGAAAACTGAGGAGAAGACCAAATGATCCAATTCCTGTGCCAGAGAAGAGGAGAAAACCACCCATTTCTCAGATTAGTTATGTGCTAGATGATAAGGAGGTAGAGAGTGACCTGAAGAAGATTTCAGTACCTTATAAGAAGACAGAAAATTCAGGGATTGCTCATTCAGCCGGTGTGGGTGATTACACCATAGTGGATACAAAAATTGAGGGCGGCAAGTTGTTGTATGAACGGCGGTGGTTCCATCGAGGGCAAGGGGTCTACGTCGAGGGCAGAGATGTTCCAAAGTATCCTGGGACGATCTTGGCAATTGCCAACGAAACAGTAAGGAAATTGCTCTGTCTTATCGTGTAAAACGAAGTAAATTGTTTTTTGTAGGTCTACATCAAAAAGAACGACAACACAAAACATAAGGTGCATGTCCAGAGTCTCGCCAAGGGCAAAGTATCCATAAAGCGACGTGCTCAGTAAATGAGTTTTGTTTCGGACCGCGTACAATTTACATTTTAATACATAAGAAACAATACGTTAATACTTATCACCCGCAAACAACCATCACTATACGTGCATCTCTTGCACATCCGTCTTGTGCGTGGACGTCGTCGCCACGGATGCCTCTGCACCTGTGCTCACTTGATTACTACTTGTTACTTCCTCCGCTGGCCGCGTCGTAGCCGGAGGAATATAACGCACGATGCATTCGCGCTGCCACCAGTAATACCACATGCGTCCGTGGTATCCAACAACAAAGTACACCCACACGTAATAGCCGAACAACATGATGGCAATCATGATGAGCAACGAGATTGAAGTCCATCGTGCTGTTGGGATGCTTTCGAAGCGACGCTGGCTGTAATAGTCCGCCGAGAAGAGGCAGATGTACGTGATGACCACCGCCAGGGGTGTCAAGATGGAGCAGGCGACTATATCGCACCGGATGTGGCGTACGCGGAAACCCAAGTTGGTGGGTTGGTGGCGCATCCATTGCCGGAGGGACTCTTTCGCTGTGTATTTTGGGACGCGCTCCGTTTCGTACACGTATTGGCACAGTTCACATGAGGTGCTGTTGGACTCCGAGAGCCATTTCTCAAGGCAAGAGCGGTGTACAAATGCTACCGTGCCCTAAGTATCAAAAACAAATCAGAAATATTTATCACGTTTGCTTTAGAAGTGCGCATATTGTTGCCTAGATAGTTGTTGCAACTTGATAGCCGTTCTTGACAGTCGTGTCAAGTCTGGACTTGTTAAAAGCATAAAAGGGCCTTATTTTCAATATGGAATTGTTTAATGTTGTGATTACCGACGGACGATCTGAGGTAAGACTGTAACTTACTCTACATTTGCACGGTGTGATGATCGGCTCGTCTTTGTTATCATCGAAGCAAATGCGGCACACGATGGATACAATGGAGCAGCGGTCGTCGCCATTATCATTTTCTACGTCTTGTACCTGCTGTAGCAGAGTGTCTTCCGCATCCTTGGCGTCCTCCGAGTCCTCTGGTGGTGTCGACGTCATTGACTCACATTATTCGAATTTTAAAGCCGAAAGACAACGGGTGCGATATACAGCACTCCCACAACTTGCAACGCTACTGTTTTTCTCGCATTTGTTTGGTTTGTTTTTTTCGTGGGTTTTCGTAATGTTTTGGCAAGCGCGGCACGCCGACTGCGCATGCGGTCGCATTCTACGCGAAGGTTGTGCGCGATTATATCATATCGATCCAAAGATCGCGGCAGTATGAACGCAACGTCGGCAGTTCGGGCGTGCAAACGATGGCCAAACCACAAGTGCGCTCCCGGCGCAAACTGATAAATGTTAACCCTGTGTTCCACTTGCAGACGCCCCGCGAGGATGACGATCAGCTGACGAAGGGGATGGTGGATGTCGTACGGCGGACTGGCCAACTGAACTTGTCCGGACGCGCGCTTGCCACAGGTTGGTCCACACGAAACTAATGTTATTGCGCCGCGAATCTCTCGTCCGCGCTACAGAATTAAAAATAAACACAGCAACGCACTTTTGTATTGTTTGTGCGAGTTGAGAGCAGTTGTCAGAACGACGTTCGTAACATAGTGAGATACGCGTGAGATTATGGTTTGCGCACTCATGGCACATTATTTTTGTTTTCAACTTGTAAGCGTTGCGGGATTATCCCAAAATATGTAACCTTGAGAACTCGATACATCGTGCCAACATCAAGGGCAGATAGACGCCTTGTGACTTGCCAGTCTGTAGTTGTAAGCAAATTATATTATTAATTTAAAATTAAAAATAAATCTGAGAAGGTTGCCACCTAGCTTTTAAATGTTTGATCACATCATATCGATTAGTAATTCTTTTTTATACCTAAAGTGCCAAAGGGAGTTTTTACCATGTACGAGATTGGAAACGATGCTGTCGCCAATTTTGATATGTCTAAAGATGCCGAAGACAATTGGTGGACTTTCAAATCACTCAACTACATTGACTTCAGCTCCAACGTCCTCACAGAGATCCCCGACAAGATCAGAATTTTCGAGGATCTCAGCGTGCTCAACGTACGTACAAGGAAGTCTATCTACTATGTTTTTCTCTCATACAATACGCAGTAACAGCTTAAATAACAACGGAAGCATACCCAAATAACGGCCCATTAGGTCGATCCATTCCCCTCCTCGTTCAATCCTCCAATACAAGATCAACAGCGAATAGAACTAATTGTTTATAATTGTAGCTGCAAGACAATAACTTGACGACACTCCCTTTAACCATCGGCGCGTTAAGGAAACTAACCAGGATCAATTTATCCCGCAATAAACTTGAAACTCTACCGCGCGAATTTTTCGAGTTGTCGGAGTTGCAGCACCTTAATTTATCTCACAATTGTTTGTCTAAACTTGGAGACGAGTTTGTTGACATGGTCATGCTGCAGACATTGGTAATAAAACTTTCGCCCATTAGAGTTCTATAGATTTATCTAACTGCTTCCAGAATCTTTCGCATAATACATTAACACAATTACCAAGTGGGATTGGTTACCTGGTGCGCGTCATTGACTTGAACGTCTCTTACAATCAACTCACAGAATTGCCTCTGGATATTAGCTGCATGCGAGGTACTGCCATTTTAGCAATAAATATAGATCACTATGATGTATGTCGACGATTTCAGCCATGGTGAAATTGGATGTAACTCACAATAATCTTAAGTTCCTGCCAAGCATTACAGGAGCCAGAAAACTTCAAGCACTCTACGCCCAGCACAATGATATTTCTGAGCTGCCCGTCTTTGAAGAATGCGATTCTTTACAGGAGCTTCACTTCGGCAACAATTTGCTTAAGTCAATGCCTGATGTCTTCTGCGAGAATCTTCCTCTACTCAAGATCCTCGACCTTAAAGATAACAAAATAGAGGTGTTACCCGATAAAATAGCAATGTTACAGCACTTAATCCGGTTTGATTTGACCAATAATGAATTAACGGCTCTGCCCAATTCGATGGGGCTGCTGTCACACCTGCAAAACTTGCAGATTGAAGGTAATAAATTCAGACATATCCGACAGGATTTGTTGAAGGCAGGAACATGCAGGTTGTTGAAGCATTTAAGAGATAAAATGGACCAGGATGAAGCTGCGCGACTGAATCGTTCACAGACACATACTAGTTTAACTCCAGAGCCGAAAATCTTCCCCGATAGGTATGTCTTGTTCACGCAATATGTGATGTGCTGCTTACCTTTCTTTCTTCTTCTTGAGGTATATGATGCGAAACTCGCGCGCAGTTAATCTTGCGATGAAGAATTTGATTTTTGTCCCGGATGAAGTATTCCAAAATGCGTTGGAAGCGGATGTGCACATAGTGGATATGAGCAAGAATAAATTATCTGAAGTGCCCTCGAGGTATGCTAAAATTAAGCAATTCGCAAAAATCAATTGCATTTCAACTCTATTTTCATGTTGCAGTCTGCAGATCGTCGCGTCCAACGTTTCCGAGTTAAATCTCAATAGCAACAAATTAAAAGTTATCCCAAATTATATAGCTGACTTTAACAGGCTGCAGTTTTTAGATCTTGGAAGAAATCAGCTGAGTGATTTACCGGATCTAAAAGGATTGCCAAATATGCGAGAGTTAAATTTAAGCTTCAATGCATTTTCGTCCGTCCCCGAAGCAGTTTACTCATTAGAAAATCTCGAGATTCTCCTAGTTTCTGATAACCAGATCAGTCAAATCAACGTCGAAGGACTTGCGAGATTAAAACTTCTCGCCACGCTTGATTTTACGAACAACAGCATCAATCTCGTTCCGTTCGAATTGGGTTTGCTCAAACAGATAAGGCGCGTAAATGTATGAATCTATATTTACACAGTAATTGATTGAAATTGATTTCAGGTGTGTCGAGTTGAAGGGCAATAGTTTTCGTCAACCACGTTACGCAATTTTGGAGCAGGGCACTGATTCCGTCATGGCTTACCTTCGTGATAGAATACCTCAGTAAATAGGCATAGCGCTTCAAAACTCACAAATTAATTCTAGTCTACGTTGATACACGAAGGGCATTTAATGTATACGTGGCAGAACCACAGTTTGCCGCATAGTTGATGTTGATTGCCAAGCAAACAGTATTAAACCACTTCTCAGATTACAATGTAATTTATAATAAACCCACAATTCTAATACTTTCCTGTTTATATACAGCATATCGTTTGCCGCTAAAATGCCTTATAAAACATAATCCAACTCGTATCTCAAGTACTGATTTTTGGGGTCGTTCATAATCCTTGGATATCCTCCAACTAAAGCATCCTGCCCACCAATATACAGCGAATTGTAAATCTTCCAGTAAACATCGCGTACTTTTCTTGCAGGATGGAACAATCCCTGTAGAGTATACTGCAGGACTTTAATCGGCCCTAAAGCAACTCTCATTCCCTCAATCGCGTCCATGAATGCTTGCACCAAATGTGGTGATGTCTCGAAGATATTGGGCCAGACGTAATTTAGCAGATGGATCAATGCATCCTCGCAACCGAAACCATACACACCCAAAGCCATATGCTTGATTGCAGCGCAAGCAGTCTGTCGGTGCACTAAATCCCTGTCCATGAGAGCGTCTTCCAAAAGCGGGGCAACAGCGTAGATGTAGTCCTTACCCATCTCGCCAATATATTCAAATAGGAACGATAATGATTTAAGAACACCGTTCTGTACGTTCAGCTCGGGTACACGGTATTCATTCATCAGGGCTGGCAAGACAGTGAAAGGTGAGCAGGTTTCGGCCACAATAGCAATCGCAACAGTGGTGCAGACACGATTTTGACGTTCCTGGACCTTGAGATTATTCAATAAAGTGGCGAGAACATCATGTGGACCAATTGCTTTAGCGATATATCCGAATGTGTTTACTGTAGCTCTACGAATTGCCTTCTTATGAGCTTTAAGTAACTCTAGCAGCTCGAAACAAATACGCATCCATTCACGAGCTGATACATATTCGGGGCCTCTATCTGCAATACGCCCAACAAGATCAATGCAGTTTTCTTGTACCTTCTCATGTCTGTTCTTCAAAATGGGGGTCAAACGGGGGAGCAGATCTTTAATAGGTGGTGTCATTTTGGTCATGCCGATAACATTAACAATCGCTTTGAGAGCTCCGAGAATGGAGCCTAAAACTTCGGGATATTCCTCACCAAGATATTCGTAAAGCACTACACCCAGATGCCCCATTAGCTTCTCTTCTTGGCATGTTTTCATGACCACAGCAATTCGGGAAATTAAATCGGCAGCTTGCTGACGCACCTTCGCAGATTTGTTGTTAAGGCGCCAAAGGATAGTACCACATATCTGTGGGAGATAAGGCTTCACCCTCTTTCCAAGCTGGTTAACAATAGTTCCAAAACCATTCAACATGACGACATCTTCAGTAGTCTGTTCTTGGAAGGCGTACAATATACCATCAATTAATTGCTCTTCCAACCTTGAGTCAATATCCGCAGCACCGAGATTACCCATGATCTTCTCAATTGACTCCATTACCATCTTTCTGTATTGTTCATTTTCATCCTTCAAATCATCCACGATTCTGTTGATGATCTCAGAGGCACCGACCTTGTTTGCAATCTCCACAGTGGTATCCACCAGCTGTCTATAGTTTCTCCTATCCAAAGCCATGCGATGATTCCAGAAATGTTTGAAGAACTGCGGTAGTATCTCCTCTTTGATATACTGCGGTTCCACACCGTCAGTTCCACAACACTGCTTGACTACTTTTAATACAATTTTCTTCATCTCCTCATCAGGAGACTGAAACTCTCTGATCAAAATCAGCATCACTTCACGAGTGTAGTAGTTAGCGTATTCGGCATCCATCAATGGAATGAGGTATCCAATTGCTTTAAGGAACGCAGCAAGACCTTTACCACGATGGGTTCGGATACCCTTCCACAAAGGTTTGAGAACGGAGTCAAAACTCTCAATACCATACGGAGTTGCAGCCTCAGCTAACGCAGCGATACCCAAAGCTGTAATTGTCCGCACCTTCTGTTGTTCATCTACCAGACCGTGCTCAATAATCTCTACCAGCGACTTCAAATGTGGTAAGATAGCGCAACCCATCAAGATGGCAATTTGCTGTACAATCTTGATACCTGTGTGTCTGGCCTGCCACGATTTCTTCGATCGACAAACCGCCTTCAAAAAAGGAAGCAATGAAGGTATTCCCAATGCGGAAGCAACCACAGCAAAAGCCCTTGCTGTTGTGTTTCGTACGTACTCGTCGATGTTATCAATATCAGGTCGCATGGTAGAGATCATTGTCGCTAAACCGGCTGCTTTCGCCAAATTGGAAATAATCTCTCTACCTTCTACACGAGCGTAGTAATCTTCATCAATAAGCAGAGGCTCAATGACCACCAAGATTTTATGAACATACGGTCGAACCAAATCATCCAATTTGTAAAGAATACGATCAATGACTTTCACTAACAAATGTCGTTCTTGATCTTCCAAAGTAGGACTCATGAGAAGAGGCAAAATCTGATTGAATAACGGACCAGCACCAAACTCTCTAGCTTTGTCTGTGATTTGCCTCAGTGCAGCTTTACGCATAGGAGGAGTACCGTTTTTGATCTTCAACAAGAGTTTCATGATCTTTCTTTCCTTCTGCTCTTCAGGTGCCAAACTCTCTTCATCTACATCAACCAACAGTTTGTCAAAGTATTGCGCATCCTCAGGTTTCATGAACGGCAGATTTTGACCTTTAGGTTGGTTATCGACAAACTTTGCAGACTTGTCTTCTGTCTGCATGAAGAACCCTTGTGGTGTGTTACCCATCATTGGCGTAGGAGTAGCCGTCAACTTTCTAGCTGGTGTGCGAATTGGAATGTAACCGGCAGGAGGCTGTAAGATTTTATATCCTGGAGGAAACATAGCATCCAGTTCTTCATCTGTATAAGGTCGATTGCGTTCATCTATTTCTCGTTCCCATCTGAATGCTTGCAACTGCTCAGGAGTCATTGATGCAAGATGGCCCGGCGTGGGAGTCGCCATGTTCATTGCCTTCATGCCAACTGGCGTTGACCCACCGGGAGTCAACAATGGGGTGGCATGACTAGGAGTGCCGTGTGGAGTTTGAGGAGTCATTGCACCAGGAGTCATCCCTACAGAAGGAGTTGCTGAAGGAGTCTCATCCCATCGCGATCTAAAACAAAAGAAAGCAATATAAACCTTGCCTAAGCGATAAGCACTCAATATTTGACGTTCCATCCATTGGCAGTCAGTGAATCGTCATTACAATCAAAACAATGCCGTTCTGCAGCATTTGCTACACATCTCCTTATCGCCACCTCTTGACCATCATCGCATGTATTGGTCTCACACTAAGTTTTTGCATGCGCTTATCGCTACCCATCACCATAATGGAGATGACAAATCCCATCAACCAGAACGGCGGCCCCCGAATCCTCGGAAGCACAGCACCAACGTATCCCTGGTCTCAGTTTGAACAAACTCTCACACTCATGGGATTTCACTTAGGGTATTCTCCTGCCCAGCTACTAATTGGCAAAGTAATAGATAATATGGGAGCAAGAGCACCAATTGCCGGAGGATTATTACTATCATCTGCCATGACTGCCCTAATCCCACTCGTCGCGAACTTTCATTGGATGGTTGTGATGATACTGCGAATTCTAACAGGTATGGGACAATCCATCTTGCTACCCGGTATTTCCTCATTGTTAACGTTTTGGATCCCGTTGGAACACCGGCCAATAACTGCTGCAATTATATACACCGGCGCACCAATGGGCACTTTTCTAGGAATCTATCTATCTGCTATGGTTGCGGAATATTGGAAAAGTTGGCATTATCCCTATTACATGTGGGGAGTCACCTCTATAGTGTGGGTGATATTTTTCTTAGCTTATATTTACTCATATCCAAGAACTCATCCCAGAATTGCAATTCAGGGTAGTTCCTACCAACACCCAGATTTTATCCAGAGTGAAGAGTTTTCAGAAAGATTGCATATCCTATTCTACTGTTGTCAAATCGTGTCTACATTCGGCCATACCTACATCATCTTCACACTCGACACTTATTTGCCGAAATACTTATACGATACACTGGGTTATTGTCTGGAAGATTATTCAATCTATGCGGGAACGCCCTTTGCATTGATGTACATCTGTGGAATATTCTCTCGGACATTCTTCTCGTGGATGGTAAATAAAAGAAACGTGAATTGCGATCTTCTACAAATCATCTACTGCTCACTAAGCAATGTTCTCGGAGGGGCTGTGTTGGTAATTGCCTTTCAATACTCATCACTCACATCCGCGGGAAAAATCACGCAGATATGCCTAATACATCTTACCAGTCTTCTGGGCGGTTTCTTTTACGGTGGCCTGAATATGTTAGACATGAGTTTACGACGTAGTAGTAATGCAATTGCCATCGTTAATGGTCTAGCTACCACTTCAGGCATTGTGTCAATAGCAGTAATTGCAATTTTTGTTAGATCAAGTTCAAGCGAAGAATGGCACATTGTAACTTATATTCTGTTTGGGGTTGAAGTCATAACGTGGATGTTTAATGTTGTGTTTGTTATAATCAAGCTATGGATATTAGGAAGTGATGAGAATAAGCGATGGTATCATAATGTCTCCAAAGCGGAGCATGAAGAGAAAATAACCGAAAGCGAGAAGGCGCAAGAAAAATTGAAAAAGGCACAACGAGGAGAAACAAGCAATCAATCTCCAGAAGAAAATCAAACAAGTCATGAATCACAATAAAAAGGCACAATTTCCAAAATAAATTAATAACTATAGTAAGACGACTGTCATACCTCCGTTTTGATGCTCCAGGAGTAGGTGTCTCTTGAATGAGATCAGTGGCAACTCTATCCGTACGTGGCGTCTCCGCCCAGCCGCTGGAGTGGCCAGGTGTTTCCCTCTCAGTTTTAGGCGTTTCATCCCAACGATTCCTGCGTGAAGCTGCTTTGTCATGAGCGGGTGTTTCCCTACCTGGTGTTGCCGCACCGGGCGTAGCATCCCAGATTCTCGTCGACTGTCCGGGAGTTGCTCCTGGTGTCTCACTGCCCTTGTGTCCTGGAGTTTCGTCCCAACGATGATCCGCTGGCGTCTTCTAATAAACACCAACACGACTATTAGTTTGCATGTTATATCGATTAACAAAACCTGCCTCTTACATCAAGATCTCCCCACTTTGGTGTTGCATCTGCTGTAATAACAGCAAGAGTTTTCTTCTTGGCAGGTACAAAACTGTCTTCTACAGTTTGATCCCAACGTCCCCGCTTCTTCATCGCCTTGGTGTCGCCATTGGAAGCTTTGAGAGTGCCTTCTTTGGCTTTCTCTATTAATTTTCTTCTAACCTGTTAAAGAACAATAAAATTGACAGTTGTTACGATAGAAAACTTGTGTTATATACCTCATTTTCCTCGCCTTTTAGGAGCTGCTCCTTCATAATCTGCGTGTATCCGCGAGCATTGAGATCGGGCGTCTTGCCACCTGCAAACAGACCGAGCGTCAAACGCCCCAAGTTAATAACTGTGTCCCTGATTGATGCCCATTTAACCACCTCGCCCTACCGCACTGTGCCATCATTTAAACACTGAATGGGCTACGGTTAAACAAACTTATTCGTTTCGTTTAAAACTTAATGGATTAGCAACTTAGGCTCGCCATTGTGCGCAACAAACGCTAAGCAAGACGACCAGAGCCGCGAGCCTATTGTTGCCAATCGCTATACGTACATGAGCGTAGCCGGCATCCCGCCTTTGCATCGTGATTAACAGGAAAGCGAACCTAGAAATAGGCTGGGGTCATTAATAATTTTCATTTCTGTACACTCTTTCATTCGCACTGGTTTTGTTTATCTGGCCGGCGCCGCGCTACCAATCATTATTTTTACGCGCGGCCCTCCGCTATCGTGCAGTTCTATGTGGTTTACCTAGTCGACATCGGCGACGATGAGAACAAAACAGCAATTAGTTTTTGTGTACTGGTTTGCTAGGCGGACTTACATGAATTGTTTTTGCCTCACTAGATATTCATAACCTGTTGGCTCTTTAGCACATCATTTTCATTCACACACAACATTCACACACCCCATATAATACAAATTAACATAGGCATTTTTAAGTTCATAGAAGCAACACCTGCTTGTACTTACCATCTGCAAAAGGATCAACACGCTCAGGAGAAATAATCATTTTGCGCCGTTTCTGACGGTATTCATCTTCCCGGTCTGCAATTGTAGGTCTTCTTCTGTCTGCAAATGGGTCATAGTCCTTGTCAGGCTAAAATACAAAGTAAATTAATATAAAAATTACTGGGTTTATCAGAAGTTTTACCTGCGCCAAGTCATTAAACAGTGCCACTGGTGCTCCCAGGCCTGTTCTCTTTTGCGTGAATCCCACATCCTCTTCTTCATCATCAATTTCGTCGTTAGCGGCAATTGATGTAACATAACCCTCATATTTGCTTTTTCCACTGCCTCCATCATAGATTTCACTATCAAAATAGCCACTTTCTCCAAGCCCCACGCCTTTATCGACGGGCTCTTCAGGAATTTGCTTCTTTTTCGACTGAATGTCCCTGATTTGTGCCTCGATATCTGAAATCAGAGTATCGATTGAGCATTCGCTCCAACATTTGCGTGTGTACATAAGAGGTGCTGCTTTTTATCATACCTTCGTGCGTACGTGGAATATCGGCCATAGTTACAAGCCGGAGTTTCTTTTAACTCATAAGATACATTCAAATCACTTAGAAATGAAGATCAATTGCTTCAAATTAGTTTACTTGCCAAACGCGCACCAAACGCACTTAGAGCGTCTGCTCTAGAAAATCAATGATGGCCGCCTTACAGATCGTACAAGCCCTCTGGGGAGCGCCATCAAAACTAAAGTAATCAAAACGTGAAGATAAATTCCGTAAATACAGCTAGCGCAAGACTTGGTCATCGGTAAATTTAATATTTACCCGTCTTCATTTATATCAATTTACAGGCGGTAGAGTCTCATACAAAATATACTGATTTGCAATCCAAATCAGTACACAACAATCGTATATATATATATTTTATGAGTATAAAAACTATTGAATAAAAAAATCTATAGCTTTCAAATACTGAAACAAAAAATATAAGAAACTACCATCCGTCATTAGCATTAGCTGCAAAGCAGGTTGTACAATCTACAACCTGCTTGCATTATCAAGGTCTTCTTGCGCACGACCTAGCAAATTCTTGTAAATCTAAGAAACTCAAAAGTGATAGTTCTATAATTAAATGAGCTAAATTAACATCAATTTATTTGCATTGCACATTGGTTTTGTTTTGGTTTTGACTGTACCACAAACAATAGAGACTAGAGGTTTGTTTCTATAGGGGCCAAAGGCAAGCATTGAATATTTATCTCGCGGCGATTGATGCGGATTGGTAATCGTGCCACATGCTCTGCATGAACAAGTATGAAGAGCTACATCTAGACACAACGGTGTGCTAAGAGTGGGGTTGCATTTAATCTTTGGCAAACACCTACCTGCCTTTCTCACTGTTCATTGGAATTACCGCCGCGCGCCTTTATAATCGCAGTTGCGCAGTTTTAGTAGTTAGTTGGCTGAAAACAGCGCGGTGAAGATCATTATCGTGTTATCATTATCGTCGTGTTACCAAGTTTTATAGATATCGGCAATGAATTTATTCTTAATTCTTGGACTATATTTGGGAGCAGCCTGGGCACAACAAGCACCACTCGACGAAATCTACGGTTGGAAGCAGTTGGAGTTCGCTTGGCCAGATGCAAAAACAAAAAACGACGCCATTGCCTCGAGTGCGTACATCCCGGATAACAATCTTCCACTGGGCATTCAAAAATGGCGAAATAAATTATTCGTCACAGTGCCAAGGTAGAACATCATGCATTAATCGCTTACGAGATCTATAACGGTTCGGTTTAGATGGAAGGCAGGCGTAGCAGCATCCCTTAACTACCTTGACCTCAATCAACCTAACATGACTGCTGCCATTACTCCGTACCCCGACTGGGCTGCCAACACTCTGCCGCCAGTAGGAGCTGATAAGATTCCTGACAATACCATTGTGTCCGTATTCCGTACTCGTGTTGATCAGTGCGATCGTCTCTGGGTAATGGACACAGGTCTGGCTGATATCTTAGGTGAACCACGTCAAATTACTAAACCCGCGTTAGTGATTTTCGACCTAAAAACGGATAATCTCATCAGGCGTTATGAATTCAAAGCAACTGATCTGAAAGAGGATTCCTTCTTTGCTAATGTTGTATGTACATAACTAATATCTAAATGAGGAGCAAATGGCTTAAAAACTACTTGCTTGTTTCCACAGGCAGTTGAAGTGCCAGGCGGCAAATGCGACAAGGCCTACGCCTATATTCCAGATTTGGGAGGCTATGGCGTTGTAGTCTATTCATTGGAAGAGAACGATTCTTGGCGTGTGTCACACAACTTCTTTCACTTTGACCCATTGAAGGGTGACCTCACCGTTGGCGGTGTTAATTTCCAATGGACCGACGGTGTCTTTGGATTGGCTCTTTCTGAACCCAAATCAAATCTCGACGGACAGCGTTTATTATATTTCCATGCATTGGCCAGTACTAAAGAGTTCTCCGTACCTACTGGGGTCCTGCAGAATAAAACCCTCGCCACAGACCCACATAACTACTACATGTTTAAGGTAATTTGGTTGTTAGTAATTTCTCCTACCCTCTTAGTGCTGCATCTGCTTATATTCACTAGCTGGAAGGTGACCGTGGCCATGACACTCAAGCAACGTCCAGTGTATACGATGAAAACACCAGGATATTGTTCCTCACTCAATTGAATAAAGATGGGGCCGCTTGTTGGAATACCGGACGGGAATTGACGCCTGAAGCTTTAGGCACCATTGCCATGGACTCACAGAGACTGGTCTTCACTAACGACATCACATTAGCTGACGGGTATGTTTACATGTTGTCGGACAAGATGTCCCTGTTCCTTTACAAGGGTTTGAACCCAGAGGAGGTGAACTACAGAATTCTAAAAGTTAAACTCCAGGACGCAATAAAAGGAACACCTTGTGAAGGCTATTAATGTTGATATCAATAAATACGATGTTGACCGTATTCTGATTTGTCGCAATTTGCACGGTTCTTTATTATCGCCCGGCCTAAGCATGCTCTTCAATAATTCTCTCGTATAAAATATATGAGTAAATATAATGTATCCACGTATAAATTGTTATAATACAAGTCAGAAACGAGTTGTGTTACGCGTCGTTTGTACTGGTATATATATCATAAAATTCACAAGTTAAAATCCGCAAAGGCACTGTTTACGTTAAATACAAAAGGCAGTTACATACAGCTAGCTGTCTTGCACTTAGCGTGTCTGCACTTGTCAGTCGTTATTACAATGTATGTACACTAAATCTCTACCAAAGTCATCCCCATCCAACGTTCCTTAGACTATATACAACCTAATACAAATATTTCATATAAATGCCAAAAATTGTAAAATTTGTAACAAATGTTGCAAAATGCAGTTACTGCAACATCAATATCTCCAGGTTGCGGTTGAGTATCGTGTCCTTCACAGAGTTGAACACAACCTTGATGTTCTCAGTGTCTACGGCGGTGGTGAAGTGGTAGTAGAGTGGCTTCTTCGCCTCGCGCTTCACGCCCGTAAACATTGCTAAAATAAAAGCTTGCACCTCCTTCACCGAATGCGAGTTTCCGCTAAACTGCGGGAAATACCAACGAATATCAGTCTCCGGATTGGCCACCTTCTTTTCAAGTAGATCCGACTTGTTGAGAAAGAGAATAATAGATACGTTATTAAATATCCGATTGTTGATGATGGTGTCGAAAATGTCGCGGCTTTCTTCCAGTCTGTTTGTTTTGCGATCTTCCAGCAGCACTTGATCAAACTCTGAAGAGGAGACTAGGAACAGAATGGAGGTGACTTCATCAAAACACTGAAACCATTTCTGTCGCTGAGAACGCTGTCCTCCGACGTCGACGAAGAGAAAAGGGACATTGTTGATTGGAATCACGAATTCTGTGATACCTTTCGTGGCTTTACGACAGTGCAGTATATCCTGGTGTGTTGGGATGTAGTCATCTTTGGCAATGCGACCAAGATTATTGAGAAAAAACTCTACTGAATCACTCTGAAAGGCAACAAATTGACTTATTATTGTGCAGTTACAAGTCGTAATGTAATGCTTACAAGTTGAAATTCACGACGTCGTTCAAACGCGCGTCGTATTCCAGCATCAGCCCATAGTGTCGCCAGCAGCGATTGATACTCCACAAATGTCTGCACGTCCTGCACTGCGCTACTCTGCAGCGTTAGTATTTTATTTCCAATTTTCGCATGCTCACCGTCGCCCCAGGGTATCTCCAACTTGTCCCTAGCATCAATCAGCACTTGCATTCCGCGCACGACATTCTGGTAGATGATCTGCTGGTACTCGCGCACTAGGTCTCGTTCGAAACGTACTCCATGTATAATCCTCATCTGCTTCAAGAACGTCGACTTCCCCGACTCGCCGGCACCCAGCAGCAGCAGCTTTACTTGCCGTTTCAGCTGCTGCTTGTCTTTCTCGATCATCTTATCAATCTCGGCGCTCTTGTGTCGCTGCTCCAACTCCTCGGGCGAGTACGCCAAGCGCATGCAACAGGGGCAGCACGCCAACATCGTCGCCGTGACACCATCGGCAGCAGCACCCAGCCCAGCGCGTCTTGGTCGCTTTGCACTGCCCGCTCCGGTTACGACACAATGGCCATTCTGCGGCCGCGCGCCACACGCACGTAGGAAGCGACGGAACGCACGCTGGGAGCACCTGAAGCACCTTCGTCGACGACACCAGCGAAGGACATTACTAACACCCGCCTATTGGTTTGGAGATTGTCTATGTTCACTAGAGTACGTCGCTACCACGGGCAACTTGCCAAACTTGCCCACCGCTACCGCCGCTTGCCGTCGAAAAACTGTCGAAAAACCACTGGACGCTTGGCGCGCGTGCGCGGTGGGTGTGATAATTTCAACAAGTTGCATGATTTCAAATCCAATCGCTAGTACATTAGTCACTTAAGTATTTATTAGCATGATTAACACAGATTAACATACTCTGCTTAACGCATGACATTAATTATGAGTTTTCTTCCTACACGTTAAAACGTACGATTACCAATGCCGGTCGGATTCGAGGCATTGTTATCAGGCCCGGAGTGCTGCTGCAAGTGCTGCCTATGTTAAATCTCATTTCAAATCGCAATAAACAGATAAAATTATCTTTCACACAAATTGGCGCATTGAAATGAACGAGAAAGCTGTGAAATACATATTATCTCTTCCTTTTCTTTAACATCATAATAAATTAGTCGTTAACCTTCTTCAATACAGCAAAAAAAGAATACGATGCTTTAATAACCTAAAATAAGCAATTAAATAACATTTGAAAATATTTACCCGAAATATTCATCCTTACAGCAACAAATGTTGTCAAAGTTAATGGTGCAAACTTTCCAACAGTCATGTATAGCGGTTTCTTCATGCGAATCATTGTTATCAACATCGAGGACTTGAAGGACTTTTCCGATTGCAACCATTCGCCATGCCACAAGGCGTCGGGCATTTCGGAAGCCCTCTCGGTTACCTTATTTCCAAACCAGCAATACAAAACAAGTTGAAAACCAATTGCAATCATGTACACTCCTTCAGCTGCAAACTTACTGCTACCAACTGAAGTGGTATAGACAAGAAATAAGCTGGTGCAGAGAATGAACAAAGATGCGAGAACTTGTCCTAGAGTTAGATATTTGTAGTGATCTTCCAATTCCTCACAAGCACTATAAAGAAAGAAGGAATTATTAAATAGGGTGAAGCATCTTAATACCCAAATGGTTCAGCAACAAACTTAATAACTGTTTGTAGATGTTGCACACATTTCCTCATTTCCGTCTTTAGCGTCAAATCAAAGCTTTGGGAGTCTGAATGCTTTTTCTCACATCGCTCTCGTATTGTCCGGAAGGCACCTTTCAATATTAGCAGTTGCGCCGCAATGTAGTTCATGATATTCATGAATAGTGTATCGATTCCGACGATAGAGTACGCATACGACCACATTGGTCCAGCTTGGTACAAAATGGCAAATAAGTAGGACTTGGGTGTGTCATAACGGAAAGGAATCCAGCTTAGATATGGTAATCTTTGATGAAATACTTTTACCCCATTCTCATCTTCGACGTAATGAGGTGCAAACAAGATTCCAAAAAATGCAGGGAAATACGAAGATGATAATGTCATTTGTGCCAGCATAAAGAAGGCAAAAGTGCATGTGATTCCAGTTTTCTTTGCACTTTTCGAAATGGCACCGGGAGAGAAGTTTTCCGCGTCATCATAGTGCCACTTTTCATCCTGAAGACGCTCAATAATGTTGATCAGTTTGCGGCCTCGAAAAAACCAGAAGACGCATTTAAATGCACCCATCATGTGTGTGAGGGCAAAGTTGATGTTTTTTATTAGTAGTTCCAAATCGTTTTTAGTATCTTTGATGCTAATGAATTCGGTACTGGTAAACCAGAGATTGACGAAGAGAAAGACTACAATTGCATAGAGACGGTAGAGATATTTACTGATTTTAGATTGAGTGTCTGGAGCCCAAAGACCAGCGCATTTCAGAATGTAACGATTCAGCGCAAAATGGTTAGTTGCGTAGGAAATTGGTGTCGTTTCTGTCATTTTTTCCCTTCAGAAAGAAGTAAGAGTAACTGGAAATCAAGTTTGTTATCTTGGACTATTTATAAACATTTCCGAAGAAAGTTTTGATGAGAATTTATGAAAATTAGGCATCTTGCTGACATTGTCTTTCAAAGAGAATACAAATTACGACGAACTGTAAATTGACCTATTAATAAAAGTGCTTTCACACCTGGTGAAAACTTTGATTTTCAATCCAAGTCATTTTATTATTCGTAAAACCAAATATGTACAAACATAATACTTCTACAGACGCATAACATCAGAATTATCTTCATGAATGGCGCATGCCTGCAATTAATAGCAATTTTCCTTAAGTGGCAGGATCGATCGAAATCGTCGTGCGTGATACTCAAGGTCAGGTGAATTGCGTTTGCTCTCTCACAGCGAATGTGAGCCAACATCGCGAACATGCGCTCATACACACGTAGAGCGTCTGCGCACACGGACGCTTCAATTATTTATAACAGTTTGAAATATAGAAGAGCGGCAATCAGACGCTTCAGTTCAAAGAAAAAGAAGGGCACCATTCCTGGACTTTCTTGTTTCATGATTCATTAAGGTGGTGACAGTAACGGTGAAAAATGGCAACGGACGCCGTGAAGATATCAGAAGGTACGAAAATTTACCTATTAATTGATGTCCGGGTGTAATTATTAGAGCTGTCAATTGGCTTGTATCCGAATTACACGCGCGTGTACGTAATTATTGCCTATAAATGACTGACAATTATAAGTGGCAGATGCAATTAGGCATAAAATCAATACGATGTCTATGCAAATGTAGGAAAATAATTTGTTGGCGTTGCTTCAACGTCCAATGATTGTGGACAAAGCAACAACTAGTCCATTAAAATCACCCACGTTGTGAAAATTAATTAGTTTCAGATGACATCAACAATTACGCTGTTTTGGTGCGCAATGCATGCAAATCCTATGGGCAAAAAGTGGTGCTAGATGACTTCTGCATGAAGGTACCTCGCGGTTGTATGTATGTATTAGAGTTTTATTTGCAGTTTTTCTCTACATAATAAACATTTCAACAATGTGCCTGTCGTGCAATAAAACTAGTCTACCTCAATGGCGGACTTTGCACGACAAAGCAAAATCGGTTGAACTTGTATTCACTTATATTCACTTCTTAACCAGTTATGGTCTTCTTGGTGCCTCCGGATGTGGAAAAACCACCCTTCTCAGTTGTGTCATAGGTCGTAAAAAATTCAACTCCGGTGATGTCTTTGTGCTGGGCGGGAGACCCGGTGAAGCTGGTAGCGGAGTGCCAGGTTCTAGTGTGGGTTACATGCCGCAAGACATTGCCCTAGTTGCCGAATTCACCATATGCGATGTGGTGTACTATTTCGGAAGAATCTTCAACATGCCAGACACGTTGATTAAAGAGCGATTTGAAAAACTCAAAGTTCTGTTGGATTTGCCTCCAGACGACAGGTGAGAATGTCATAGATCAGTGTGGTGTCACCTTTTCCGTGTGAATATCAATGCAAACCAATCGCTTTGAATTCATTGCGAAATGTTGAATTTGTTAGCGCGCATGCAGCTGATCTCATTGATAGAGATTTACCTGCTTACCTAAATTCCAATCACTTGGAATGAGCTCAATGAGTGGCTCGGTTTCAAGGACAAGAGACTAGCCTTCAAGAGCAGTGCAAAATATATGCTGTTATTAATACTGCGAGAGGAAAATACAAAACTAATAGCGACCATCATTGTAGGCAGTTGAAAAACTGCAGCGGCGGACAACAAAGACGAGTGTCTTTTGCAGCTGCAATGGTACACAAGCCACAATTGCTCATCCTGGATGAACCAACAGTGGGTTTGGACCCTGTACTACGTGACAGTATATGGAACTACCTGGTGGAGATTGCCGAGAAGGAGCATGTTGCAGTGATCATCACAACTCACTACATTGAAGAAGCAAGACAAGCGCACAGAGTAAGCCATCATAGAAGGAGGGATGTATGCAGTTGCCATTTGATAATGAAATTTATAGGTTGGGTTAATGAGGGAAGGTCACCTTCTAGCTGAAGAATCCCCTGATCGTCTCATGCAAGTCTTCAAAACAAACACCTTAGAAGATGTGTTCTTAATTCTTAGCAGGAGACAGGAAGAAGGCCGATTGAACAGCGCAATTCAAGTAATTGCAGAGGAGCAAAGTACGACTGTCCATCGCGCTGAATCAAACACAAGTGTAGAGACAATACCAATGGAAAATCGATCAACTGAAGTAAGTTAAATTCATCAATACTAAATTTCAACTACTAACTTCTGTTAATGTTTTTCTATTCAAGTTTTTGACGCCAGTGCGTGAGTTTGAAAAAAAATCCCAAAAAATCAGTGCTCTCAGCCTGAATAAACGACGTTTAAGATCATTAATGTCTAAGAATATTAAGCAGTTCTTGCGAAATTATGGGTAAAATACCATCTGCTACGCAGTGTATTGATTAATAATTGTTCTAATCAATTCTTTTTTCAATAGCGGTTTGACCTTTACATTTCTATTTCCAATTGTGGAAATACTCTCCTTTCTCATGGCTGTTGGTGGTCATCCTCGTGACGTCAAACTGGCAATTGTTAATGATGAAAGCAGAGCACAACATTGTAGTGATTATAATATTAGTGTGACCGCAGTGCCTTACAGTTTCAGCAATTGCAACTTTACGAATCTTGCTTGTCGCTTTATTGATGAGATAAATCATCCCATGTTTGATATGGTACACCGGTTGCGCTTGTACTGTTCTTCTATTTTAATTTGATTTCTTTCTTATCAAGATATACTATGACAGTTTGGAAGTTGGGTTTGATGATGTCCGTCATGGGAAAATTATGGGGATTATATATATGGCTAGCAACTTTTCGGAGTCTTATTCTAACAGAGTCAACGATGGACGGCTAGTATCCGATGCGGACTTGGATTTTGGGGAGATTAAAGTGTGGCTTGATATGTCCAGCAAGTTCTCCCGTCAACATAAATCCAAACATTTTAATGATCTTGTTTTATTCAGATCGACAAATTGGTATAACAGTCAAAAATCGTCTCTTTCGCCTGTTTCAAGACTTTCAAGTGAAAGCATTTCGTGATTGTCATTACTACAAACAACTTGGCAGAATTCCACTTCGTTTTACGTTAGAATTTGGTAGTGAAGAAGAAGAATATACAAACTTTATGATCCCAGGAATACTTCTAACGTATTTTTTTCAGTAAAAAGTAGACAATGCTCACATCCTCATTGTATATCCTTTGCAGAGTAATATTCTTTCTGGGTGCTACATTGACCTCAACTATTATCGTGTCTGAGCGTCAGGAAGGCATTTGGGACCGTTCAATAGTAGCAGGAGTCACCTCTCTAGAGATTGTCATCACGCATTTTGCAACACAATTCTGTCTGGTGTTGCTGCAAGCTTCCGAATTGATCATTTTTATCTTTGTGATCTACGATAAGGACTTTGAGGGTGAGATGTGGCTAATCTTCATGTTCACTCTTTCTCAAGGTTTAGTAGGAATGATGTTTGGTTTCTGGATCTCTGTGGTGACAGCTAATCATGGTGCAGCTAATGTTGTATCCACTGGCATATTCTATCCCATGATTATTGTATCTGGTACGTAGACAGCAATTTGTTGTTATCTACCATATAATATTATTTTCTTCCGGGTAGGTTTGTTGTGGCCCATAGAAGGCCAACCTGACGTTCTACGCTTTATCTCAAAATGTCTCCCTTTCACTGTGCCAATTATCTCTTTACGCCAGGTAATGAAAAAAGGGTATGGCCTAGGTGATTGGCAGGTATGGGATGGACTGGGTGTAACAATGTTGTGGATTTTGATTCTGGCATTTATTAGTATACTTGCTATCAAAGTAAGCAGATAATTTGGTAACTAGTTAATTGTATAATTTGGTTGTAGAGAAAATGGTGCTGGCACCAGGTGTTGTCATTTAATTAACATAACTTGGTATTAATTTAATGTATACTTCTAACCTCTTAATTTGTATTGAAAATAAATAAATAGATAAGAGTGATTCTTACAAACTCAATCAAGTGCATAAGGAGGTCGACTATTTGTTCTCAAATAGAACACTCCATGTCCTTTGGTATCGGCATACTCGCCCATCAATTCCGGCTCCGAATAATACACTTCACTACCAGGACCTGGTTTTATATTCGCCACATACACTTCACGTGGATTAATACTATCCCTAAAATACTGCCAACTTCTTCCGTGTGAACAAGCATCAATCATGTTAGCTACATGACCAAGAAGATAATTGGCTACGCTTTCACATCCTGGTTGTGGAGCATTACCACCATTCGGATAAAAATCCGCATCACCTATTGGTTCCATAAAACCTAGGGACCCTGCTGAAGTGTGAATGATATCTACAAAATCAGCTTGACCACTTGAGAGGTGGTCATCCATTAATGAAAGCCTTTCAAAGAGAGGCCCTGCCGGATCCAGTCCTTAAGCCCGGCAAATAGATGCATGAAGGTTCAGAGATTAGATTTATTAAAGACTCACCGGTAATGCGTGCTACTTGGCAATTCGCGTGCTTTGCAGCAAAACCGGAAATATGAGCACCCAAACTATGCCCAACCAAGTGAATATCTTTGGGCTTAGCACCAGCTGCTACGACAGCATCTATCATCTTAGCGGTATATTGTCCAATAGGTACTGTATTCAACGCTGCACTGATGTAGTTATATGTAGCTGCAGGTCCAGCCCAATCCACCAAAATTACATTAACATCTTGAAAGCCAAGATAAGCATCTTTAATTGACTGCGAAGTATCAGAATCTCCACTAGACCAGAACCCATGGGTCATGAAGCGAGTCGGCTTGGAGATATCAAAAGGTGAGGCTGTGATTGAAGTTTTGGTGGGTTCAAGAAGAATAGAATCGTTTCTAAAAGACCTGTGTGCAATTGAAACTTTTCAGTATGATGAAAGCGGCCAAAATATAGCATTTACTTTGTATATAGCCTGAAAGCAACTCTTGTACTAATCTCTTCCTGAGTATAAGCTCGCGCCATTGTCTCCTGCTTAAACTTATCCAATTCCATTTGAATAAAAAGATGCTGGTCTTTATTAAGAAAATCCTCCTGCAACAAATTCAACTGAGAGATGACTTCCTGTCTGGTGGGTGGTAAACATTTGAGTCGTTTTGCGCCGGTGCAATCCAAGTCAGCAAATACAAACAATATCATAGCGCACAAAGTGGTCATGACTCGATTGCTTGCGGCTTGGTGACCACGGTGGGCAGCTCAAGGTATGCGAGTGCTTGTCGCACTTAACAAAGAGGCCACATACGCCAGGTATTTATTGAGGCGTTTGCACAACTTTGTGGCAATTTCCTTATCGCGCCCGAGCGTCGTAAGCGCTACTTTGGCTGCAAAATTACTGTCAATTGCTGCGATATATCCTTAATCATTTAAATAATAGCCGCATAAACGATTTAATTGTGCCGGAATAATAGTGTGATGACTTTGGCTCTTGCATTGAATGTTCAACCACTGTTGTTAGTAGAATTTATATGTAACATAATTTAATTTTACGCATTATCAAGCAATCAATCATGCGTTTTATTTAATTATAACAATTTCTATAATTACTATGAACAGAAGCATAAATTAATGTCAGCTTAATTGCGCTACAATTGACCCTTTTTTGCAGTAATTAATCGCGCCAAGGTCTTTCCAAACAACTCGCAATTAATCGCAACCTGTTACTAAAAAACTGTTATCAATAAAAAATTTCGTCCAAGTGGCCAACTTCTGGAATAGATACTTTCTGCCCATTGACAAGCAGTAGAGCAGAACGGCCTGCATCGGCTGGATCAACAATATCATTTGCTTCGCACTGTTCTAAGTTGTTTCTGTAGCGTTCAAAATCCTCTAGTCTATTGTACTCGTGCTGTCTGTAGAAGATATCCGCGGTAGCACTCGCAAGTTGTCCAACTGCAAACGGTGAAGCTGAATCGGTGATGACCAGTTGCATGCCACGTACTCTACGATCAACGTACTCGCCCATTAGAGTCTGAGGTCGGCGTGGAGGACAACCACCAAGAAGATAGGTCAAATAGCTAGGACAATTCCATCCGTAAAAACCAAGATTAGTTGTAATCGATTCAGCAAAGTAAAAAGGAGCTCTGTGATGATTACAGGAAAAGAAACCTGCCCAATAATAAGCACAGTTAGATTGAGTTGAAATTGCTATGTTACGCGTGCTTACTATCATCTGACCAACATCCAGGTTGCACCACACCTCCATTACAATAAAAATCCACATGCCCACACTGCTCCACTTTACCCTTTCCAAACGCATTCGTATGTATTACATCCACAAACTCCGCATCACTTGAGTCTAATTTAGCAGCTTTGCTTACTGCAGCAAAACCAGGCATTGCTGGATCCAAGCCAGTAATCCTAGGAATCTTGTAAGGCGTCAGATGATTCGCCATAAATCCACACACATGAGCACCTAAACTAAACCCAATAACATGAATATCAGTCACGTTTAATTCTCGAAGGCGTTGGATAAGCAAGGCGGAGCATCGGCCAGCAAAACGGGAATTCCAGACAGCAGCTGGATAACAAGGACCATGTGCTAAAGGACTCCAATCAATGGCAAAGACATTATAGTCGCCATGGTCCAGATACTCTACAAAATAATTAATTGGAATTGGAAGATGTGCTTCATCAACAACAACAACAGAATTAAGCCTTAACTCACGAGTTTTAACTGCAGCCAATGCGCTGATATACATATCCGAATTGTACCCATGTATGATAACTTTAGTTGAATGGCTGGCGTTAAATCTGCTGCTGGTAATGTTGGACGAGTTCAGGTCTGTTCCAATTAGGATTGTCTCCGGATGGTCGGGATGAGACCGGGTGTACAAATGATAGGAGACATCTGAATGTGGGCATTCTCTGTCAAATAACAATTGTTTCATCAATTGCAATTAATTTAGTTTTTAAACAATGTGTTAAATATACCTGGCTAAAACTACTATGCAAGAACCAAAAGCTAAAAAATCTTGACGTTCTTGTTGAAATGGTGGCCCCAGAATGTGTTCATAGGGGGGATTTTCAAGCTCTGGCTTAAACTGTTGCTGTGGTGAATCCCAATTTGGGTAGAGTGGAAGTAAGGGTGGTTCAATGAATGCATAATTTGGATCTAACGTTTCAGATGACTGATTTTGCTCTACAATAAATGAATGAATAAAAATTATTCTGATTTAAATATATGGCTTACCTTACCAATACTAGATAAAAAAATAATTAATACTGTTAGAAAGGAGTCTGCAATACCCATATTTGTGTCACTTTATTAAATGTCTTACGCACTATTTTACCAGAGACACTGCACACCTTTACGTCAACTGATCAAACGCACAGCTTGTCGCGATTGTAAAGGCAAGTTGACGAAGTATTTAGTCAACTTGGAAGTAAAAATTGCATGGATTCAAGAATACGGAGAGGGAAGTTAAACTATGAACTCTTGAATGTCAAACACATTCTGCTTTTCATGAATTCTCTACTAAGTCATACCTGTCTTAGTAGTGTGTATCAATCAAGTCAATTCAGTAGTTAGTTGTTACTTAAATTAAAATTCATGCCGCATTCGAAAACCGCATCCCAAATTGGTTGATTTGTTCCGTTAGCGAGCAACAGTTATTTGATCCAATACTTCCACGTCTGTTATTGTGTTTTATGTAAGCATTGCTTAATGCATACAAATGTTATTTATAAGTAAATCGTGGTGCGTAATCAATTAAATTGATTCGCGCCGCGCAGGCTGATGTAATTATAAAGCGTTATCAAAATGTAAACTGGTTGGACTTGACTCTCAAGTTAAATTATTGATAGTTTATTGCCGCATGTACATTGATTGCGTAATTGCTAGTTTTTCTCTTGCGAGATGAGGCCTTGAATTGGTCTTGGTGGATTTAACGAAATAGATTCCACGAGCTCTGAAATAAAAAGACATTAACTATTGATTATTTGAAATTATAGGGATTGAACTTACTTCAGATTAATATATTCACCCATGACAATTCTTGTTGCATTTGTAAAATTGCATAAACTCAAAGTGTAGTGCAGAATGCTAGGACATGCATATCCAATCATAGTGCGGTTGCGAATTGTCCTTGCAAAGTATGTACCTGACATAATGTGACTACACAGTTGTGGATCTTGTTTTATATAAAACAAACGCAATTAAAGTCATTGACGTATCTATTATCGCGCACTTACAATTAGCATTGACGCAGTTCGGCTGCATTGTGCCACCATTCACATAAAAGTCCACATGACCAATTGCCTCCAACTTGCCGAAAGACCCAGCACTCGTATGCACCACATCCACAAAGGGCGCATCGCTGGGGTCTAACTTCCATTCATTCACTAAAGTGGCAAAGAATGGCAATGCGGGATCCAGTCCAGTGATGCGATAGTACGGTTGCCCTAGATGTTTTTCCAATTGGTTACTAGCAAAACTTGCAATGTGTGCGCCTAAACTAAAACCAACCACGTGCAAACGACTGGGAGGAAGGCCCAGATTAGCAAGGTTCACTGACAGGATAGCAGTGCATTGACCAACGTGCCAGGTATTAAAGAATGCAGTGGGGTAACAAGGGATTGAGGATATCATACTCCAATCCACTAAAACATTTATGAAATTGCTATATTTGTAGAAATATCCTAAGTGAAGTACTTACCAATGATAACAGGAATTCTCGCTGTCCTATAGGCAGCTGTCACATTTTTAATAGCATAATCAATGCCTAGGCCACCATATCCATGAATTAAAATCTTAATGCTAGTGTTTCCAGAAGAGAACAACGAGCGTGGTAAAACTGGCTTGAATGGGCTTAGTCTGTGCACCGCAGAACGACTATCATGATGTGTGTAAAGTTTAAAGTCAACCACTGTGTTATCACATGGTTGAGCGTAGTAAATTGCGCAATCTCCAATGTTCCAAACGTAACTTAATATACTAACATTGCAAATTGTTAGCAACAACGTAAACAAACTAAGCAATCGTTGAAAACTTGGTCTGTACATCTCGAACTCATCCTAGTTAAAAGACACACTCAGTACTAACTTGCTTTTTTGATCGATTAACGGTCCAGCTAAGAAGAAGAACCTTGAATTGAACTGGTTTGATGATGAATCCCGGGCCAAATGTAGAAAAATTAAATTCAAGTAAGATATTTTACGGTACTTTGAATCAAGTTATTCGGCGGATGCGTGCTAGTTGTGCATGTTTAACGCGTAGAAAAACAATGAAGAAACTGTGGTTTAAACGATCATCATCGAAGTAGAAAGTGGTTCGTACTTCAAATACGTAATGGAAATTAAAATTCAGTTAAACGTCGTAGAAAAACAAAGACATTACGTCATGGAATCAGTGCAGTTTATTGTTTGGCGTTTACGCAACAGTTAAATTCAAACACTCACTAGCATCCCGACCTTTCGCTTTCATTGTTGCTTTGAAATTACTTCCGTAACTTCGTAATCAGGAGCCTGTAAGCAACATCTGACGTCTCCTATATCCCCTGGTTTCCTAGGACAGTATGGCGGTTCTTCAGTGTATGCACAATACGATCCAGAAGCTCTATAAAAATAAGTTAATGGAAATTGGAATTATTTTAAAATGTACTACATTGCGCACTTAAGAGGAGTAAATTGTCCCAACGCAATTGGAAGTCCAATACGATGTCCAGGCCTAGGTCCAGTTGGACATCGTCTTGAGCATGGTTCTGCCTTTCGCAACACAGAAGGATGCAAACTTTCAGCCATGTAACATATAGCCCAAACATGGCTACAAAGATTGACATCGACTAAGAAAATCAGATTAATTTAACTTCGTGAACACTGCATATTTAATTTCTCACTCACATCCAACATTTTCGCAGTACGGTTGAATTCTCCCTCCATTTATACAAAAATCTACATGTCCCGACCTTCCTGCTTCCCCATAGTGCCCAGCATTTGTATGCACAACATGTACTGCACCAGCGTCCCCACTTCCTAATCTAGAAGCAGCCGGAAGTAGAGGTCTTGCTGGATCCAAAGCTATAATTCGATGCAGTCTGAATTGGATATATTTTGCAATGACCCCGCACATATGCGCACCCAATGAATGTCCAACGCACGTCAACCTATCTGTATTAAGGCCAGCTCTGCGTAGCGTCATTAAAAGGTCCCCAGTGCACTTGGCAGCTGCCTTAAGATTATGCACTGATGCCGGATAACAGGGAGGTTGACAAAGTACTCCCCAATCTAACATCCACACGTTATAACTGCCGTTCTGAACATAGGCATCTCTTAGCACAGCAATTGGAAGGGTATCATCTCCGCCGGCATATCCATGAATCAACAGAATGTCTTCTAAACTAGCGTCATGTTTGGATTGTAGTAGCCAATCGCTTTGATCCGGATCAACGACGCTTTTGCTGCCGTCCGGTGTATACAAGATGGTTTTGATATCTGGATCTGGGCATATTGCTTTCTGGTCTACCGGCCGCCAAGTACATTCGCGCATTGTGCGATTTGCTAAGCTTGCGTTGTGAAGGAGTAATTCATCTTTTATAAGGGCCGCTGGGTTTGCAAGGAATGTCATTATTTGAGCTGAGACCAAAGCTACATATGATATAAATTGTATGTTGAAACAGCAAAGATGTTATCACTTACCAATTGTTATAAATACGAAAAATAGTATTGTGCGCATGATTTTTCTTTTACTGAACATCTCTCTGAGACATACTTGTTACTAACTGAGCATGATTGAGACTTTACAGTCCTTTGTATAAAGTTCAGCATGACATCCGATGCTGAACGTGTCGAACGGTACTTACGATGTCGCAATGAATGCCAAAGAGTTGTAACAACATATACACAAATATTCACATAATATTCTGGTTCCTTTCCACACTAAGAAAAGAAATTTACTAATTACTGCAGGATGCGTTTTAATTTTAATATTCACCATTTATACTAATTCATAGCTTAGTTACGTGATCGTAATATTTCCCTGTGGAATGCCGAAAAGTACGGCACCGTCTAGACACCTTAATCCTCGTAGGGACAGCTCAATTGCACTTCTAATTTGCGCATGTTTAGTGCTTCTTTAATACTCACAAAAAAACTACGGTTGACATTTGAATGAAAACACTAGCATACATACAGCATACAAAAGAATAGCAGGTAGTTATAAAATAACAAAAAAAAAATCCAAAGTGTTTTATTCCTACAAATAACCATAACTAGTAGAATAATTTGTAGCAGCAGAGGCTGCCCTCAGATACAATCTATCCACACTACCCTCAGCACTGCCATCTCTATTCGTCCCGATGCTCCTACTTCTGCCTCTTCTAGGCTCACTCCTTGTGCTCCAATTCTCCGTGTCAGTCATATTGCCCGAAGGTCGGGGAAATACATCGGTGGACGTCTCCCAACAAGGAGACGAAGCATCATTACAATCTGATTTGGGAACAATGCCCAATGGTATGCAGGCTGCATATGCAATGTAACCTTCTTCTCCATGTGGAGTTTGGGCGTACAACCAACATTGATTGCGAAAAACCCCGTTCACTACCATTCCGAGCGGCAGGGACAGCTCTACCTGATAACCCCCTGCGCGCGTTTGGTAAAGTACCGCAGGAATAGTGAGCACCACTGGTATATTAGCTGGATTACATAGCGTGGCCTGAAATATATATCCAATAGAACATGACGCTTGCTATTAGGTGTTCTACTCACTTTCGATAGGTACAAACTAATGTCTTCTAGGTCTACGTCAAACTTTCGTTCTGGTTTCGTTTTGACACTTTTAGCACTCAAAGTTCGTGTGACTATTCCATGTCGGAGACTCTTAGGAGATTCATCTCTGCACTTGCGATTATAATTTGATGAACCTTTCCGCCGTGATTTATAGTGGAATTTAATTGGTTGCTCTGGATTCGGAGATAGCTTGGGAGATCCACGGAGAATCCAAACAAGAGGAACATTGGGTTGCGCAGAAATGCGTTGCCCCATTTTTGAAACTGCAGCCGAGTGCGCTCTTTTGGCATTACTACAGTGTATGCACTATTTAATTTTGATATAGATAAGACTTGTCGGAAATCTAGTAACTGTATCGACGTGCCACTCATAATTTGCTAAAACGGATACACTTTGCAATTGTTGCATATTAATTCGCAGCTTGCACTCATGTTTTGAACTTAAACTGTGTAACTGTAGTTAAACGATGGCACGGTATTCAAACGTTTTTCGCTTATTTCTCTTATTTCAAACTTAGAACACAACTCCGTGCGGTGCGCGTTCAGTCGGCAACGTTTGCGCGCAAACTAACTGCACCACAATTCCTCCACACCAGATTCTTCATCTCTCCCATCTACCAGATGCTCTTCAATGCGTCGCTCATGTACCCGCACTCGCACGATCTTCTATCAATTATCCTGCATCGAGCATCACCAATCGGGATTAAAGCTATAATCTCGATCGATAAATCACGTGCACGTCACTTTACAACTCGGGCTCCTTGGCCCCAAACGCACCATTTTGTATTCCCTCCCCTCCAAACATTGTTAATATCAATTTGACAATTTTAAAACGAGTATATCTGAGTAGATGTACATTACTCAGAAATGATTTCACCATGCCTGCTGGGCTGCTGTGAAAAGGCATCGTAAATTGTTGTGCGTTATTAGTGTCTCGGTTCCCACAATTTACGATAAACACCTTCGCAAAAAGAACATCACGCATACCACAGCTTTTTCTCTGAACTTTCGTGAGCGCAAGATTTGTTGACACACTAATTATACTCGCACAGCATCTGCCTGATGTGCGTGCGAGCGGATAAATCACGAAGTTGTTTGTTCGCATCGCATTTGCCTACGACCGACAATAAGATAAGCATCGGAGGTGAAGCTACGTGCAGCGTGTAATTAGTGAGGCGCGTGGTGCGTGCGCGAGAGGCGGGCCTGTACCGCCCTAATCGTGACCGGCGATGATTCGTCGTGACCTTCAACCCTCACCCCACAACAACAGTGGCATTCCTTGCATATCACGACTATATTTTTATATATATATATAGAAAAAAAAAATAATAATAATAACAATAAGAATGTAGAAAATCTCATGAAGTAAGCTAGTTCATCAACTCAGGAAACAATTCGGAGATAGAGTGATCAAACAAAACATCGTGGGTATCCTTAAACTCGTCAAAACTGGACGGTGAACTTAGAGACTCGTAACCGCAGTCTGAAGCACCCGAAGAATAAGCGTCATCTATGTGTGGCACCTGCAGACAATATTCACTCAAAGAACAAGTGTCCTTCGAAGGTGACACCTGCAGAATGTTATCAGCGATTGGACCGTCCCCTTGCAGTTGCTGTTCGCTGATAGGAAGAAAAATGCATTCTGAGAGCTGTCCGTGAATATCGCGGTCATCATCCACGATAATGGTGATGCAATTTTCCACTTCGTCGTAGTATCCGCAAAGTGTTTCTGAGCTCGTCAAAGTGTCCTCTGCCGTAGATATGGGCATAATCCTGGTTGTTCCAGGTTCTTTGGGAGATTTAGGTCGAATTGGTTGCAATTTTCGCTTAGTTCTGGGAATTTTGAGTGTAGTACTAATATAGTCGTGATGTAGTAACAGCAGCTCTGCATGTGAGACTACGCCGTCGTCACTGTTCCCATCGGATTCCAGTTGTTCTGATGACGACCCCACCATTTCTCCAAAGACATCGGATCCACCAGCATGGCGCTATTGAAAAGAAAAACAATAAGATACTAATATTCATATGGTAGTTATAAATTCCAGCGTAAAAAAAGTGCATTGACAATCACGTAACACAGATGCGCACCTCTCACCATCGTCACATGCAGCAAGAATAGAAAAATGAAAATCATGCGAGCTAGAAAAGCACAGGTTCCATATAAAATAGTTTCCCATCAAACAACGCCACATCACTTACGCGCGATTTAGTCTCTGAATCAATTGCATCAAGGTTGCTGGTGATATCCGTGAGCAAACTCTGGGTAAGTTCGTCCAGACCGCCGAGATCGACGTCTTTGTTGAGCTCTTCAAGAAGGTCTTGCAGAGAAGGCAGGCCAGAAGTATCTGCAACGTCTGTAGAGTCGCCAACGCCGTCGCCGAGTGAGGGGTCCGTCCTTGCTGCAGAAGGAATAGTCCGGATTCTGTAGATCCGCTGAGGGAACCTTCACACTCGACGCGTCGGTGTTGACAGCTGTTACATGCTGATACTTGCTCATGAAAGGCTTGGCGCAATTCCATGTTCTGTTTTCTTAGATCACCATTAATTTGTTTTAGACTCTCACACTCTGCCAAAACCAGCTCATTTTGTGCTATAAGTTTCTCCATAGCTTCCTCTAGATGTTCCATTCGAGCCTTTTTCCTGTCTCTTGAAGTTTGGGCAGCAACTCTGTTCTTTAACTTCCTGCAAAATAAAACATCTAAAAAACATCCAACACCAAAGAATTGAATAAATAAACTTACTTTCGCTGCACTTTCTCCTCCCATGTCAGATGATCCAAACGACGTTTCCGAGGTTTTGCAAATGCGTCTATCATTGTGTCCTCATCTTCAGTCGACTTAGCGAGAAAACTGCGGGGTTCGTTCTCATTAAGACGACGTAATATATTAGAGTCAATACTCATGATTAAAGATGATTTTAATGCACTGTGTTTCAATTTACTAGCAGGTGTTGAAGATATCTTCTCTCTCGACTCGACGTCATCACAACACAAAATGAACAATGAAGACAATTTTGAACTTCGGCTTCAAAGCCCAACAAGTGATGCAATCGAGTTTAGCATTGCATTTTCCACTGCGTCATGTCCGCCACTATCGAATCAATAATTGGAATTTGCATTTGTTTCACTAGAAATTAAGCCACGTACGTTCTACGAGAATGTCGACTGATGTGGTTTGTTTTGATTGGTTGCAAAGGAGTTCGGGAATGATCGCTAGCAATCGAAAAACTATTCGAAACTTAACGTTTCAAATTTAAATGTCTCAAGTTTGCGCTCACCAAGAATGCGAACCAAACAATCCTCTAACATTTCATCTAGAGCCTTAAATAGTCTTCTCAAATCCAACCTAAATTCGTTATCATTAGAAAATTCAAGCGTGAAGGTCGCCTCTCTAACCACTTCCAGCCAATAAGAAACTTGCATAGTAAATCGAAATTCCATAACATCTAGTTTAGATCGAATCTTATCCTGAAAACGACCTGCTATAGACATGGTATTCTTTAGAAAATCTAGCTTTTTCAATCTTTCATCGATATATCTCGTTACTATTGTCTTAGTCTCTTCAAATTGTTCATTATTCACCATCCACCCTTGACAATGTTCACAGCAAACAAACTGAGTATAACAAGCACCACTTATAGTTACATATTTGTAACATTGTACGCAGTAAAAGTGCAAATTCAAAACATTGTAAGTCTTGTATGGGTTTGAAATACCATCTCTCATTCTTTTCAAAACTTGAGGATCATCCATTGTTTCTGGATTTAAGAATGAATTTATATAACCTAGATTGATATATTCTGGAACTATATGAAGCAAATCATTGAGTAATAGAAAAGTCTTCCGTTTATAGTAATTCTTATCTATTTCCAAGTTGAGCGATTTAATCTCTTCAGGACTGTAAGCTCTCTCGAAGAATCTCTTATTAGTCCCATTGTTACAAATCACATAGGAAACGGTATCATGCCGTTGATATCCAAAAGCACTTAGACGATTCTTACGTTGCACTAACTTAACAAAACTGGATGAATACGTTTTAGGATCTTCGTGTAACTCGAAATGCATAGCATAATCATCCCCATTATCACTCTTAAATTTTCTATATATCGCTGAGCATAATTGCTTTGTTCGAACTAATTGCGGTTGTCTCACCACAATTCTTTCCAGGAAATATTGGAACAATTCGCAGCTTATACGGGGATATATCTTTTGTCCCACGCCTTTAATAATCCACGGCTCCTGCAAGATATTCCCCTTGATAATACGAAATGAATTATGATACCGCAGTGCATATTTCTGCTTAGAAAATATAACACCATGTGAGAAAACGCCTTCAAGTTTGATTTGAATATGAGTATAGCGTGCGTTCAATGTCTCTGCATATCTGGTAGCTTTCTGGAGTGTTCCCTCAAAGTCCGTTCCATCTATTAGCTTTACAAACACGCTGTCGGTGTGTCCGGAAATAACAGTGCAATTTAACGCGTCTGGAATTTCAGCTTCCAGTGCAGTTAATAAATCTCGACCATGTTTTGTAATTCTGTTTGCAAGTATCGGAGAGTAAAAGATGGAATGCATCGAAGATAAACAACCATAGACACTGTTTGCGAGGAGTTTGATAATTGCACTTCGCAGAGGTTTCTTCGAGGTATAATCATGCGTTTCCAATACTGCCACTTCATCCCGCTTATGTTGCAAATCGTCCATTAATTTAGGCAATACGTTGTCATTTTTAGTGAATGATAATTTAAATTCTCTTATTATGCTAGGATATAAAGATTTGAAATCATATGATACGATTAAATCATCATAATAGCCAATTTTCGGTTCTATCGTTTTCCCGCCAAGGACTAATGCTCGAGTATTACAACTTTTACTATCTGGTGTTATAATATTACTTTGCCGTAATTCATACTTCAGCATCATTTCCACTCTTCTTAGAGGGCCCAATGTACTTATGTCTTTAAAAGAACAACCAGTTTGATTAGCAAGTAATAGAGCAATCGATATTAAATCAATTTCTTTTATCATTTGCAAATACTTATTAACTCTCTTGTCAATCCAATTAATTTTGTTTCCAAGCGACGCATTGTCTTCAATACGTAACAATTCTTTGCATGTATTTGCAAAGAAGTACTCTATTAAATATTTCTCATTCTGAATTAAACTGGGATAGAGTTCTCTTGACATTTGCTTCAAATCCATGACTACATGAAAGTGAAAAATATTCTTCATTTTCTCTGCACATCTATTTTCCACTTGTAGAAATCTCTCTTTTTGATAACATATAATAATATCTACACTTTCTTCAATGAAAATCTGGTTGACTTTTTGAATCAGCATGTGACTGTTGTCAAACCAGGTAATATCCTGACCAGCAAAAGAATCATGTTTTGTCTGAATTTTATCCCTTACAGCATCTGAATTAAGAAAGAAACAATTAAAAAAAAAAAAAAAATTAGAGTACTAAACTAAATAGACTTACATATTTTAGTACACATATGTTTCAATTCCAACTCATTCCACTTTACAATCGCCAAAGCATATAGCAATGGCTCCAAGAGAAAATTTCCACTTGCTGAAATCACATTAATCACATCTAAGTAAATTACATTTAGTGGTGGATTTTGTAACGTTGAAGTGTCTCTCACAATAGTTATACTATGTGGGTTGCATTGAATTTCAGTTGCATTATGTTTCAAATTTGTATGAAATGTTTCCAAATATAGCCAACATGGACCTTTAATATTTTTATCAAGCAAAAATGTCTCCAAAATATCATCTTGAAAGCCATAAATATATTCTATTAGACTTGTGCATGGAATATTTACTTTTCTTGAAAATGATAGTTGGGGAATCTAAAATTAAAGTAATAATAAATGAAGAAAATGTAATATAATGTATATAATAACCTTGTACTGTACTTTTAAAAAAGGTATAAGTTTCTTGTCATATATTGTATGTTTATAAACAACTTCACTACCTATTATATCTATGTCTTTGATTAAAGATTTAAGAGATTTCTCCAGTTTACTTTGGAAATCTCTGTCTTGTGCACAAATTAAATTCTGCCTTGGTTTAATAAAGAGGTGCTTTGATTCAACTAATACAATAACTCTAAAAGGCCTAAAAGGCTTATGAGCCTCCCTTTCCTTAAGCTTACCCTCTAAGTAAAGTGTGTTATGTGATTGTCTTCCATGAATAAAATAAAATGAATAAATCTGAAAGAAATCTCATTAAACATGCATTAAAAATATTGTCAATCAACTCACTGCTACATCAAAGTTGAAATCTCCATCAAAATCATCCATCATTCATAAGAAAACCATAAACCATAGAAACTGATAGAAAGAATAAAATATCTGCAAAATATAGAAAATCTGTAAGAGATCAAAAAAAATTGCCAGAGAAACATTTACTTCTGATCTTATTACACTGGTAATCTGAACCAATTGAGAACTGATATATGCTCTTGCTGATTAGAATATTATGAATGAAATTGCACAGAATGGAGAAGTACAGCTTGCCCATAGAATAAAGTCACAGCACATTGCACGCGCATATAAATCACCATAAAATATTTGAATTATATCGCAAACCGATAGACGCGCGTGCAACCACGCCGAATCTAATTATAAAGCACGAGATCATAACCTATTGCAATTGTTGTGCCGAATCTAAACAATAGCAAACCGTGCACTCCATTTGCCGTCTTTTTCTTTCATGCTGGTTGAATCACCGAAAACTTATTTAAATGGTGGGATATAATGTAATAAATTATTCTTCAAATCTTTATATGTGACCCAAAGCTAATAGATAATTACTATTTAACGTAGTAATTTAGAATTTTTAGAAATGTTTCACGGTATGTCACAATAATTTTTATTAAACTCTTCATAACCACCCTCAACGATACTCTGAATTATAATTTTATAATTAAAGTTCGGTTACTCAAGTGGAAACAAGTTTAATTGGTGCTTAATCAATTTTCGGTGATTGCCGGAATCAGTGGACTACAATTCAGTCTTCAAGCCCAGCCTGTTCTCTTCATAACTAAACAAATTGTGTCCTGTTCTAAATATATTCGATGTTCTTCTTTATCCTTCCAAACTATAAATAAACTATATCTCTTGAACTCGCGTAATCGCCTCGTCGCCCCATGGCAGATCCGAACATTCTCTAACCTCTTAAGTTTGTTATTTCCGAAAGAATCAAATCAAAACATTGAATTTAAATCTCGTTAAAATGAATAATTTTTGATAAAATGTTATAAATGCCTTGAAAAATAATGTCAGGAAAGTTGGACATTCAATGGGCTCCAAGTGGTGATCGTTTCATTACCTGCGGATCTGAGTTATGCCTTTATCACGTAGAACCAATATCAGACACCAATCCACCAAGTAATGATACCAAAACAATTTAACAAAGCTATAATCAAATGATATATTTATTCCAATGTACATGTAGATATCCGGCTTTCTGATACCACTGGAGCTAATCTCTTGGGCAGTATTCCACACTCATATTTTGTCAAGTGTTTAGATGTCAATTCACACTCTGAAAATGATATCCTCCTCGCTCTTGGTCAGTCAAGTGGAAAGATTAGCATTACATGCATTGGCAGCACTTTTGACCAAACATCATCTATAAAAGAAGTTGGTATGTAGAATTATATAGTAAATTTAATAAGTAAAAATTAGTATAATAATAAGTAAATATATTTCTAGGTCCACGCTTTTCACGTTCATGCAACAGTGTGGCATGGAACCCCTTGGATAATAAACTAGCTGGAGGTTTTGAAAAGCACCGTTCTGATCACTGCATTGTATTGTGGGATGTGGTAAAGAATTACAATGAAAAGTTGGCATCTCCTGATGGAGGATTTAATATTCGTGCATCTTGTGTGTCTGAATTTGGTCTGTCTGAGTCTGCACACAGTTTAGGTTGGTTCCAGAGTAGCAGTTGTCTTCTTGCTGCTGGAATGAATATGAAGAGTATTAAAATCATTGACTTCAGAGGTTCTACATTGAATATTGCAATAACAATAGCAACATAATCACGTTTTATCTTATAGATACATCAAAGTTTGCCAACTCCACATTCACGAAAGCGGTCTACGGCGTAACAGTGAAACCAAACAATGACCAACATCTTGCATCTTTTGCTGAAAATCAAATTTCAGTCTGGGACACCCGTAACTTCGAGAAACCTATAATAACGCTGCCATCAACACGTCCATTACTTAAAATCGCTTGGTGCCCAACTAAGAACGACCTGCTTGCGGCTCTCCACAAAGATTCCAACATTCTAAATTTGTATGGAGTTCAACACTCCGTTATAGGCACCGATGAAGTTGAACCATCAGTTCTGGAACGTGAAATTCGTTTAAAGACTGCTCCCAATCTATCGTCATTTTGCTGGCATCCCTCTGATGAATACCGTTTACTTACAATTTCCACAACGTCCGCTCTTTTGGACTATACCATCTTTGATAGGATTACTTTGAATTGGGCACCTAATTCTAATGTAGTTTGGACGCATGGCAAGAAAAAGATGAAGGCCATCAGTAAGTTGAGCAAGTTTCATCAGGATATTGAGGACATATCCGAGAAAATGAAGGAGAGGACTTTGAAAGGATATGGATTGGAGCAGGATTTAGCGAGGAATGCAGCATTTATTGAAGAAGATATGTTAGTAAATGTTTGGAATTGGTTGGCGTTGAGTCAGAGACTGGTTGAAGATGGTTGCATAAGGGGACAGGTCGGTAAACATATAGGTATTAGAGATATTTTGAAGTTGGAGAGTACTACGAATAAATCAGAGATGCAGCCGACGACGATTTTGGATTTGGGCAATAATGCGACTTTGACTACTCCAGTTAAAATTTACAGGTAAAGTATGATACGAAATCATATCAGCATTTAACATATCGCATTTGCTAAATAATGTATATCGTAGACATGAAGATCGAACGAAAGCACTGCTCCTGTGCGGTTGGAACTTCAATAAAGACTCCAAACAAGGCACTATTGTAGAACAACTTGTTGCCGCCAAATGCCCGACACGGGCAGCAGCTATTGCTGTTTTCAACCTTAAGCTGCGCTCTGCAATTGAAATTTTGAACGCATACGGCGAGCAATACGAACACTTCAATGTCGTCGCCATGGCTTTAGCTGGTTTCTCCGACGACAAAAGCAGCATGTGGAGACAATTCTGTTCTTCTCCTAAAGTTAAACTCAATGATCCGTATCTAAGAGCAATGTTTGCATTCCTCACTGCTGAGAATTACAACTATGACTCTATTTTGGTAAAAAAAAAAGTCTCAAATACATCGATGAACATGTTATCATAAGAACCACTTGCTTTTCAGAATGATGATGTAATATTGGTAGAAGATCGTGTTGCCTTCGCTTGTACTTTCCTCTCTGATCACAAACTCTACGAATATTTGAAGTTTCTCACCTCTAAACTAATCCAGGATGGCGATCTCAATGGCATGATTCTGACTGGAAGTAGCCATGACGGTGTGCGCCTTCTGCAACGCTATTTGGACCTAACCGGTGATATTCAATCAACAGTCTTGATTGCAGTGCATGCTTTCAATGCCGATTTGCTGAGTGAGATCAGTGATTGGATAACAGGCTATCGGAACCTGCTGGATTCTTGGCAACTGTGGAAGCAACGCGCATTATTTGATATTATGTTGTCAGGGCAGAATTCGAATGATAAACCGCCGCAACAGGTGCATGTTTCTTGCAACTTCTGCGGGAAGAGTATTAGTGCGTACATGCAGGCTAACAGGGGCCGTTCACAATATCCAAGGATGGGTGGGACAGCTAATAAACTCAAGGTAACTTCAAACTATCATCAGGAATCTTTCGAAAAATGTCCATTTTCCTTGTTTTGCAGTTATCTTCCTGCCCTAACTGTAGAAAACCTTTACCTCGTTGTGTCATTTGTTTGATGCACATGGGAACAACTACTGGAGTGCCTGACGCTGCCGAAGCAGATGGTAATAAATTGTCAGACTTTTCCGGGTGGTTTACATGGTGTCAGACTTGTAGGCACGGAGGGCATGCTTCGCACATGACGTATTGGTTCAAGTAAGCCCCTAAAACTCACTAATTAAAAAATAGTCGCTTAATTCTGAAAATTAACGCTAATTTTCTATTCTAGGGAACATTCAGAATGTCCAGTTACAGCCTGCACATGTCGTTGCTTCTCGATTGATACAGTTACAAACATAAACAATGCAATAGCAACATAGATTTGCACTTGTTATTTGGTACATTCTTTGATTTTGTTTACAATCAGCAACTACTCACTGTGTGGGTAGCCTTGAGTTATATGTAGAGTTATTTCAAATGTTTCATTGAATTTGAACGTGGGCACATATTCATTCAAAATGTTGCAATAAAACGTAAAAATGTTTATGTCTTCTGGTGTGCAATCACTTCTCGCATATGTCCAAACTGAATTGGAAACAAACATCATTCTTCAGGCAGATGACAAAATAAACCATACTGCATGATTTTACAACATTAAAATCACAGATACACGTCTTGCGTCAAAATTTCTCATTTTCTGCGTATTTTGCATACTTCCACGCGTATTGTAAGTATTTCAACATTCAACCTATTTGGTTAGGCCTTTGGTACAAACTACACGCTAATCTTAAATTACCATTGGCAATCTGCATCTGTTACACATATTGATTAGACTCTATCGATAGAAAATATCAATATATTATATAAATAAATATAACACGAAATATCTGCACAGTTTGACTATGCGTGTTTCTCTCCCGCGTGCGCGATCACAAAAATTATGCGTTGTAAATTGTAGCGTGTGACTACTCGACAAGTAATCCTCCGTATATGATCTCGTTTTGATAAACGAATTGTGATGAAGTCATGAGCAAGTTACAAATGAATATCAATTGTTTTTGGTCCGCGTGAAATAATAAATTATACTTGATAATTTTATATCAGTCGCTAAATATTTGAATAATAGTGTAGTTAAATTATTGTCGGTGAATTTTTGTTTGGTTTTTAATATGCGTTGATTTGTTGAATGATTACGCAACAAATCCGGGTTTTTTTTTCGCGTTTTTCATGTTTCGTTTGACTAAACTTTGCAAAGCGTGTATTGAGCGTTCAAACAACTTTTTCAACTCAGCTCATCTTTTTTTCTTTATGGTTTTACACTGAAAAAGCAGTGCAATCTAAACATTGCTAATCTTTTTACGTTACGTTCTTTACTCCAATAAACATTGACACACGCATCCTAAGCATAAGTTTCGTTCATTCGCAACGTTTCACGTGACACCACCTACATTGTTTTCGTAGTAAATTTCGTAAATAAATAAAGCCTCGTTTTCGCCACCTAAAACTTGCGTTTTAGCAAGCGCGTTAGCGTCCTCTTAAAGAATTGTGCACTTCTGCAGCTTCTTCTTAAGGCCTTTGAGTCGTGTATTACGTCGCCTCTCCTTCGACTGCGGCTGATTCCTGATAATCCTAACCACCTCGTGAAAAGTGGCGTCAATGTTCAGTGGTGGGTCTTTGGCACTGGTCTCAATGTAGGGAATGCTCAACTTGTGCGCCAATTCACGGCCCTGTTCTTCAGTCACTTTACGCAAATGCACCAGGTCGACTTTGTTGGCGACTAGCAGCATGGGATACACATCGCGGTCTTTAACACGAAGGATCTGCGTGTGGAAATGGATAATGTTTTCGTAGCTGTTTTTGTCGGTGACGGAGTAGACGAGAAGAAAACCATCACCTTTTCTCATGTATTGTTCACGCATCGCGGAGAATTCTTCCTGACCAGCAGTATCCAAGACTAGAGAAAATTAATAACAGCTTAAGCCATTGGATAAATATTATTTAGAAATCCGGATATATTACCATCCAAAATGCACCATTGTCCATCAACTTCAACATGTTGCAAGTATGAGTCTTCTATTGTTGGATCATAATCAGTCACAAACAATTTTTGAAAGAATTGTATGGTGATTGCACTTTTGCCAACACCTCCATCGCCAACCACAACCAACTTCACTGTGGGAAGGCTATGATTTGGTGGTTTTGTCATGTTGAATCCTGTTTATGTGTTTCTTCTTTGTACAAAGTTAGTCCAATATCAAGTAAAATTTCTGCCTCAATCCAGTATGTTAGCTTGTGGATCAATGTGGATCTAAGAACAAGAAAAAACACCTTCATACACTGATACAAACAACTGCCTACACTATTATAAAAAGTTTCAGGCACTAACAAACTAGTAGGAATGTCTATTGGCTGCCAATTGCTTCCAACAGAGCATACCTTCACTTGATTAAAATCAATTGAGAAGTTATTTTAAGCTCACCTGCTCGACCTACAGACGCTAGCCATCCTGCCACCCCTCGCAGTTCTCATCAGGCGTCATACTTTCAATTTCAGATCGTTCACGTTAAACTCGTCCGTCTCGCGCCTCTTCCTGCTGTTGGTAAATTGATGTTGATGTTCTGCGGAATGAGTCACGACCCGCCCGACGCACACACTATTGAAGCTGATGTTTGCAGATCCCAGACTACCGGCGATAGATTAGTTCAGCCATCCAGGCATTCCCAGTCCTCCTCCCTACTTATCCCAGCCGCTTTGCACTAAAACAGCAGGACTTTAACGCTTTTAGTATTGTCATTACATCATGAACATTCGTTGAAAACTAATAGGTCAGTTCTTATCTTATGCACATTTGTAGTTTGGTACAGGTTAAAGAATTTTACTATAGGCAACTATTCAAACATCTCTGGCCAATGTAATTTCAAAAGTTTTAAAATTAATTGTAGCGACACATGATTAAAATCACGAATACTTGTTGAAATAGGTATGTTATTGTGTGTGAGTTGCAATCTATTTTGATCTAGTACGGATAAGTTCCGACGAATCCCAACAAGTGTGGAAGTGGTACTCACCACAATCAGCGCGAATTTAGCCGTATTTTACCGTGTAATCGTTGGATTCAGTGACAGTGATCGCATGTAGCGTCGGTTCCGACGAATTCACACACGAGCAGTGTGGGTGAAGCGCACGTTGACGAGATGCTCGATTTTTAGTCATCTAATTACTTTAAACTTTAAATAAAATTCAGTGCAATATTTCACAAAATAGTAGAATAAAGCGCCACGAAGAGTGGTCAACTTTTCATAATTTGAACTACGCGTTGAACAACATCTAAATACTGAAGTCCAGAAGATTTAAATACTCTTGTACCTCAAACAAGTTTTGACAACGTGCAACCACGTGAGAAGATCACATTAAACTCTGTTTTGGCGGTTTAATTTATAAAAATATTAAGCAAATTACTTATTGGATCATATTCTCTTGCAAGTGAGTATTTTTGAACATATTTATTGTATTTGTCGAATAGTAAAGTAATTGGTCTTCACCGAGAGTTGAAAGCAGGCAAAAAGCCGCCATTGACGCTGCGCGATATGCACCACGAAGCTAAAGTAAACTTAACTTAAATCACTTAATTATTGTTTAATAAATAATTCAATTATGAATTCGTAACAATTATGTTAAAACAATAAGTTTCATCAACTTTTTCAACGCACTTGACGCACTTTATCTATGTAAGGAATGTAGTGACGCGCCGCGAACACATGATATTTTGCTAATATGTTAATAGCTCTGCTTTGATTTACGACATTCACAAGATATTGATAGAAAAGAAGGAAGCCGTGCAAGCCAATGCGTGGCATTGAAAGCAGCCCGTTATCTTACTTGCGCTACAAATGCACGTAGCTATGTGGAGTGACTTACACCTTACTCACCTACACCTTGTTTGCGGTTGCGTCAAGTGAGCTTAATTAATTAACAATATATTAACTACAATGCAAAAGTCAACGATATAGTTACGTTTGAACGAAAGAATCAATTGAAAATTTGTTATGTCAATTTAAGTGAAAACTCATTTTCTTGAAAGGATAAAAAAAGTTGTTCTTCCTTGCAAAACTTCCTTTATAAACATTTACCACATTTACTATAAGTATGATTGGAAATTTTGACTAGAATTTCTCCGAATTCATCAAAATTTTGAAATGATTAATAACAATTGCTAACAAGTCAAAAAACCCAGCTGCTTCCCAAGCTACGTGATTGTTTACCGCGTGGAATTTCTTCGCGTTTATCATCGTTTTACGCAATTTATTTAAATCAATTAGTTGATAATCCTTGCATACTATTCTCGCACCGAGTGAAAAACGTAAACGCATTGTTTACTTGTTTGGAACTTATTACACTTATCATACTTGGCATTCCATAGGTTGTTATTTTCGTGCTTGCCATAATTATAGTGATATTTGCCTTAATTGTGATAGTGGAGGCGAATAATTTTTGCGCGGCGTTTTTACGACGTAAGGCTTAGGTAACATTTGCACGATGTTATCATTATTCACATATTGCATTACTTTGCAAATAGCCGCTTTAGGCAAATAGTCAATATTGCAGTGGTGATAACAAGATTGTAGAGGCGATAGCAGACATCGCGAGCGGGTCTGAAGTAAATAAATGGGAGTTTGTTTAAATTTGGTGTTGGTTTCTTATTGAAGGATTGGTTATATTTGGACGTGAAAAGGCAGGCATTAATCACAATTACAATTAAGCAAAGTGAGACGTAAAACTTGGATGTAATTTAGATTAATTTGCAATGGAATATTTTCATGGAAATTTTATAAGCATTTACTTGTTTCTAATTGGAAGGCAAATCTATAAATAAATATTTAATTTTAAACCAAGGATTTACTTTAAAAAATAAATCATTTTATATCAAAGCGCATGCGCAAATTTAAAATTTCTGAGCTAAAATAATGAAAATTTGGGAAAACCCATTAAACTAAATATGAACAAAGCAGACAAATGAAGATGTTACACACTTTAAGAACATCTATTTTTTGAAATTTCTAAAGCTATTTTTATGACTAGTGCTTCTCCGCTAATCTGATTTCATGGCATTTTGTAAAAATTCCCAAAATCCTTGCGCTTTGTAATGGCGGCTTATTACTAGTTTGAATAGATTTTGAATCACTTCACACAGTCTGTCAGTAACCGTAATATCAATAACATCTTTCCGCAATACAAATACCAAAAACTCAACGAGCTGATAAAGCGATAAACACTAATAATGCACCAATAATCTCAGGTTATTTTAAGGTAATTGAATTTCGTTTTCCACGAATCTCCTCGTGCCGCCGTGCCTACAATAAATATGCTCACGTTGCTCACTGATATTGCGAGATGACAATCAGGCATTACCTGAATAGATTACCAATATAATGCCAGTGTAATCGCCAATTGACGTCAATATGCACGCATCCTGTGAGATTATGATATTCGAGGTATTGTGGAATGGCGATTGTTAACATAGCCGCAAGGTGGTTAAACATTATGATTAGCACAGCACACTTAATTCACATAATTTGTGTTATATTTAAGTAGTAATTTGACTCAGACTTGCGTTGGAATTGCGCATAAAACTAATAATTATCTGAAGAATTTTGCGCAAGGGTAATTACAACTGAATAATGATAAATTGTGCGTGAAAATCCATTTCAATCAATCAATTCTTCAAAGAACCAAATTGCGACCATCAACTACACCGCCATTTTTCGGCCCTAACATCGACGTGACACGTTACAATGTTCTTCTCTGTAAAAAAATGTACTTCAACTACATTTTCATTCCCGTGTTCGGGAACTCGCAATATTTCGCCGTGATAAGGCGTCCGATAAAATCTCGACTGGCATAAATTGATGTAAATGCAACACACAGGTTTACATTTTGATAAACGCTCAGTGTGATAAATGCATCGTAAACTAATGACAAAAACATAGCTAAACTCTTACCTTGCAGTAACAAAATGGCCGTTAGACATTGAGTACTACACTACTTGTCGGAACTAATGGAAAGTTTAATTGCTATCGCCGAATATAAATGTCTACCATTGTGTTAATTGTAAATCGTAGAAATGTTATTCAATGCTGTTTAATTACACGAATGAGGAATATCACACGTACACGGAATATCACTTTGGATCACTTTATCTAATGCGCCTTGTTATTTGTTTGCGAAGTAAAACAAGTGAATAACAATACTTGAAGAATGTAAATACTATGCACTTATGGGTCGGGTGTAAACAACTTTACCAGAGATTAATAAATGTGGATGTTGACACAGGTGGAGGTATCCAGTGAGTAAAGTTGAAAACTAATTTTAACCTAGGTGTTGTTACCTGTTGTTTTGGCTTATTTCAAGTGTTGCAAATACTTTATAATGTTTAATACAGTTCAAATTATCGATTTTTGCCTTTTAGATCTTATGTTTCAGAATGAGATGCATAAAAGTTACAAACTAACAAAAGTGAATATAATTGAATCAATAACGAGAAATTTAGGTTGCAAAAGTTTATCGTTTCTTTAAAATATAATTTACTACGTGTAAACAATTACCATTACTTTTGCAGGCAGGACAGAAATGAGTAGCGTAGAACTACCAACTTACAACATTCCAGCAACCAATCAATTTGCAAGAATCTTGCAAATAATGGAAGACGTGCGCTCAAGTCAACAAAATCATGTAGACTACGGTGATATAATTTTTCATGGAAAGAATTTCTCAGTAACAGATGCACCAAACTCAGGTACAATCTACAAATTTTCTTCTTTCTAATATGTAAACTAACAATTTACTATTTCAGATTTATTTCCGGAACGTGATGACTCCTGGTCCATAATCTGGTACATTGCCTCATTCAGTGGTCTGATCGCGTTCTTCCTCATCGTCTCTTGCTCGGAATGGTGCTGTAGACTATATGGACGTGCCCCGGGCCAACACCAACAATCCGGAACAGTGCGTCCTACATCTTCTACACTTGGTTCTCAATCATCTAACTTTACAATCCAAGAGACGCCTCCACCAGCCTATGACCTCTTTGCACCCCCAAGCTATGAAAGTGTACACAAAACATGGGGGAACACTTCTTCATATGAAAAGAGCGAGTTTGATGTGTATGTTGTGCCAGTCCATGCGATTCGAATGTTGTCCGCTGGAGCAGATGAACCAAGTGGACAAAGTCAGTCTGTTGAAGATGCTCCTCCAAGCTATATATCAGTGCAGATTAGTGATTCCGCTATGGTTGGTATTGTACCAGGCACAACTCATACGACGTCAACAGTAGCAGAAGTTAGAAGTGTAGTTATTTAATTGTATTTTATGCCATGGTTTCAGAAGCTTTGGACTTACCAAGTCCAAATATGTATATTAGCAACGAAGAACGGAAAGTGATCATTTGTTTTTACTTGCGCTTTAATTGTTCGATGCGCTTCTTGTTTATCCCTATGAGCATAAGGAGTCAAAAGACTGGACTAGATCTTAGGACGATTTTTACATTAGATTGTTAAGATATTTTATGCTGTTAATATATTGTTGAGATTTAAAACAATTAGTGAGATTAATATTGTATATTGAATTCAAGTTTTACGATGTAAACTTATGAATTTTACGAAGAAAATGATGTTGCAACAATAAATTGTGTATCTAACCATTAAAAGTTTTGCAACTTTCACGACCTTTTTATGCTTTCTATATGTTGTGTCAGGTATTTCATAAATTACTTTGATTTTAATTAGCTGGTTTAACATTGTATGGAAAATTTTTTTAGCAGTGCAATTGCACGTTTTTGACCTACCTACTTACTTATTGAAGTCAATCTTTTTGGCAACGGTTAGATGAAAGCAGTTTAATTTACACGTCTACAAAGTTGCCTACGTTAAAAACACAAAATTGATTAAATTTGAAATTAATATTTTAATACATTAATATGTATTAAAAATGAGTGGAATTGGTGTTAGGTTATAAGTATTTTATATTATATAACTTGATAATAATACAATCAATAAATGTGTGTTGTTTTGTAATTCGAATTTTTATCTTAAAAGTCAATATTAATTGTGACTTGCCAATTAAAATATATAATACATTTTATTTACGATTATTTGCATTCAAATTGTTTACTTCTTGATCACTTCTTCTTTTGAAGTTTTATGCTTGAAAGGTAGTTTATGTTAAACGTAAAAAAACATTAAATAAACTGAAATTGATTAAATGCATAGTAATTAATATCCACACAATCCCAAGCATGAGTAAATTTTCATTTTATTGTATTATCTTTTGTTTAACCAACATATTAGTCGTTGTCGTCTCATTTACGCACAATTTACATACTTTAATTAAAATATAATTTAACAAATCGATCCTAGCACTGATGGCGCGCGCACTCCATCTATAGCGTGATGATAAATCATAAACCTAAATAGGAATTGCATCCACGGCATAATTAAATTACCTACCACTACAAATAAAATCATAGAGTCTACCAGAGTAAAAAGATAAGTGTGATATAAAATACTGATAATTTACAGGGTGGATGCGTCGCATAAGCACTGATCACAGATTGTGTGTTGCAATTGTCAAGAACTAGAAACGAACGAGTTATAAATCCACGCATATTGTTCCAATTACAACAAACAAAGCAACAAACTGCCAACTACACTTAGTCTACATCATTTGCCATACTAAAATTAAGTACATAAATTGCTTGCATAATTTACGTCCAAATTCTATTGCTTTGTTGGTTTACTTCATAGTCAAATGTCATGATATAATATTTAATATGTAAATGGTACACTTGTTAGCCAGTTTGCACCAGACGCCACCTTGTTACGTATAACTTTCAAAAATTATAAACGAGATTATTTGTTTCATAACCGTGTATTGTACACGTCGTGAGTTTCATTTTCCAACGGCACGTGTTGTGAATACGTCGCCATTTTGTTCTCTATCGTGATAGTGGCTGGTATGGTTGGAGGAATAGGTGCCACGTGAGAGTTTTTACTGCGTATGCTTTCGTTTCTTGAGCGGGACTGTGCTTTGTCGGCGTATTTGCGTTTTTCACCTGGAAAGTAGGAAGCCATTTTGCGAGCAATAGGGTGGAGAAGTTTCTCATCGTAGATATCATCTTCGGATTGAGTAAGGATGCTGACCAGCCACCCGACGAAGAGAGTCACGAAGCAACCAATAAGTGAGTAGTACATGTAGGTCATAGAGTAGATAGCTGTCAATGGATTGCTAAAAGTCGCGAGAAAAACCACAACTTTAACCTGAGCATAAAATGGAAGAAGAAGAAACTAAGGAAGAGAAAGTAAGTACCTTTCTGTTGGGGCAACTCCAGGTAAACTCGTCGTACTTATAACAGTACTCATTGTAGTTGGTAAAATACTAGTAGCATTGACGATCTGATTCGTGACCTGTTGGTATTTGTAAGGTGGATGTGCAGCGTAGGCTTGGGCACTCCGATTCATAAATTCGTAGGCACCTGAGACTGGCCAAGCATGCACGTGTTTAACTACGTGGGGGTTAAAGGAGCTGTTGCTGCAACCTTCGATTGACAATGAGAGCATTGTAACTGGGGGTTTTTTTACTGTAAGGGAGCCAAATGTCACCCAGAGGGTGATTAAATGGCCCATGATGACACCAGTTGATGCACCCTACAAGAAACACAAAATGAGAATATAATTTATCCTGGCTACCATTATAAAATGCAACGCAGAGATGAACTAGTCACATGTTTTTCCTAAATTTGGATCTAACTATTTCCCATTTTCTATGTGGTTGTACTTAGTTGAAATTGCAATAAGCAATCTACGGCGTGTAAATTTTCCACAACATTTGCGCATCCTCTGGATGAGTTTACGAGCGATTTGCGTGAGATGCGCGGCCGTAAAACGAAATAATAGACGAAATCCACGCAAGCGCCGAGCATCAAACCACCGCACCATCGACATTCGCAAGCCTTTGGCGCACAACTTCCGGTGCGCCGTTCATAGCATTCCGGCTATGTTTTGTCATCGCTGCTATCACATCATTTCACGCGACGTTGGCGCGCATACGTTAAGATTAGTTTCATTTACTGGAAGCGGTGGATCTGCATACACAAATACAAAGCCAGTCATAGAATTTGTCAAAGATTCGACTAAGTAAGATATTTGTTTACCTCGGGACAGAAAATAAATCAGGATAAGAATTGCATGTTTATCATAAATGTTGATTGTAGAAGAAATCTCTATACAAGGTACGGTTGAGTGCCAGACTTGATAATATTTTTGTCAAGTTAAGTAAAGTGGAATGGAAAAGAATCACGTTGAAAGATAAATTTAATTCATTCAGCGCGAAAAACGGGATCTTTTTTTTGAAGAGTTCCTCCTTATTGCAAAAGCACTTTAGATTCTTTACAGTTTCTAGCTTACTGCCAGCGACAATAAAGTTCCCGCACGTACCTTCCAGTTGCAACAGGGCACCAACATCGCCAGCACAAACACCCCCAAGAGAGGGCCGCTTGTCGCCGAAGTAACCAACATGGAAGATTCGATGACGCCCGAGAGCAGCCCAACGCCAAAACTGATACCCATGATGATGAAGCCATAGACGACGCCAATGATCTTAATCGCCATCAGCTGGTGTTTGTCCTGCATGTCCTTCAGCGCTGGGATAGGACGGAGGAAGTCTTCGAACGTGACCGTCGCCAGGGAGTTCAAGTTCGACACGTTCAGGCTGAAAAGAAATTCTGAGCGTAAGCAAAGAGAGCTCTCAGTTGTAAGTGAGCAAGTACAGCATTGTTGGAATAGAATGAATAACATTTCGGTTGGCGGTCGGCAAAAAGTGGACAGTGGATCGCATTTGAGACGTGCCACCCCTTGAGAAAGAACTAGTCTAAATAACAGCAAGGCTAAATCGGATTTTGGCGGACGCGCGTAGAATGCCATCCGCCGAGTGTATTTACCTCCAGGATATGAAAGAAATCTCGGTGAATTACAAAATAGAAATGGCGTGTTTTTAACTAGATTCAGCTACTTCAATTCAAACTCTATTGAAACTTTCCTTTTACAGTAAATAATGTTCGCCATTACTAAGCTGTTTTTAAGAGCAACACAATAATAATTGTGCAGATAACAAAAATCAATTACTGGCCCCGCAATCCATTGCCAGCCAGCCGTAAAAGAAGCGAGGAGATGTCGTTGTAAAACTTGTAGTCTGCCTTCGTAATTACCGAATTATGACCGCGTAATGGCATCACCGCTTCCAGGTTACGCCGCGCACATACTGATAGGTATTAAGTGTTCACTTGCTTCCTAGCAGAACGCAATTTACTGCTTTCCACGGATAAAAACTTGCGTTTTAAAAGGCAATTTTCCAATAAGTGGCCAAGACACAATATCTAAGAAGACTTACCTTAATGCACCATTGAATAAACTGGCCATGAAGAGACCCATAATGCCGGGAATAGCATTGAAACGGTCCTCGACAAAGAAGGGAAGAATCTCATCAAATTTCTTGATGTAACCACTGCTTAGAGGATCACATTCAGCGTAGATGGTGTAGACAACCATGCCTACTACCCAAGAGAGACTGAAGAGTACGGTGATGACTGGAATGTTGCACCATAACGTTCTTAAAAAGAGAAAAACAATTTATAAATCAATTGTAAGTCAGAAGATTGTAAGAGAAACTTACTTTTTAACTTTTTTCTGGGAATCCATGCTGATGTAACGTTGAACAAAATTTTGCTGACATCCGAAAATTGACAGAGACATGAATAATTGTCCTACGATTGCTGAAGTAGTAGTAACACGGATTGTAGGATCCGTATTCCAACTAAAGAAAGATTCGCATCAAAATTGTTCTCAACTGATTCATGTTAAAGTAAACTTACTTTAAAAAATCTAATCGGCCACCATCAATATTCTTCTTCATTACTTCTCCAAAGCCATTGGCTTCTATTGTACCCTTAATAATCATCAACATACTGAGCGCAATCATGGTCAACCCTTGCATAACATCCGCCCAAATTGCAGCTTTCAGTCCACCCTGCAGATAACCAAATCAAATTCAGTTTCAAACTTTTGCAGTTGAAGTTTTATAAGCCATTTTAGTTTGTATAATATGCACAAAATTAGGATTGTCGCAAAGTTTGTGCAAATGTCAAATGTTTTGACATATCTTGAACTTCTTCCTCGGCTAAGTTTTGCCCAACTTTTGCATCGGAAAGTTTGTCTCGAGCAAAAACTTGCGCGTTGACATGCGACACGAGTTGCATATCTCAATGCTTTATGTTTTTGACACCACGCCGACATTTTGCCATTCTCATGTAAATCAACTATTGATACCACACTGCACTGCATGCAAGCATTCTCTATGTCAGCAAGTCGTAATAAGATAAAACAATCGCATTAGATAACACAATGTGGAACTTTACATTTGTCGGTTGATGGCGGTGGCAGCGGGAGCGCAAAATCGCAATACATAATTAATTAATCTTTGCTCGCACGGACAGAAGGCCAACGAGGTGCTCACCCCATACTGCCGGATTGTGGATTGTTTAGCCTTACCTGAGCGCGCTAATCGTTTATTACCTGCCTTGTTGCCTAAGCCGCCCCCGGCCGCGTCTCTGAGAACATAATGTGATCCGAAGCTCCGGATATGGCGTCTGCATATTGAACACAAGCAGGTAAGCGGCTAATAGCATGATTGCATTCAGACATACACTATGTTCGCTATACTATGTATACTATCCCTTAGAAGATTGTGCTTCCAGAACAAGTAGAAGCATGCTGTATAATTTTCTCGACTCTTTGTTTATTAATCTAGTGACATATTGTATGTAAAACTTATTGTATATTCTAGAGTGTGTAGAAATTACGGTCATCATGCAAAAAGTTAAATGTGGAATCGATCAAGGTAATCTAAAAGCTTGTTATTTTCGATAGCCGAATTCACAATCAAGAGGCGGCGATTTGGTATATTAGCTGCTCACTATCAATATGAGATATTGGACAAAGCCACACTCGCGGGTGCAATGGACAACCAAATGCACACCAAAAGACAAGCGCACAAAGACAGATTGTTAATTTTAATGCAATCTATCATTAGAAATGGATCTAATTCGAGAACACAGAAAGTGCAAGAACAAGACAAGCGCTCGAAAACTTCTGGATACCGAGGCGGCAAAGCAACAAGAATGTGACATACTATTGTAGGCAAGTTTGCAACTTGGAATAAACTCGGTAGATGTTTGAAAGATGCGAAAAGCGGGAAAACAAAGTGAGGGAAACAAGATGGTGCATTTTGGTAGGAAAATATGCAAATTTGAGATGTACACGTGTAAAGTAACTTTGGATTTGGAAAATGAGTTAAAACTGCTAAAAACATGTTTTGTGTTGGAAATTCTTGTTTTCAGATGTAGATGTAGATGTAGATTAGATTGTTAGTAGCTAAGATCTTATATGTAAAATTATAAATAAATTACTGAAAATTGTTTTCCAACAACGTAGGCTAATTAATCAGAAAGTGGAATTTTGGCAGAGTTTGGGACCTTTAATCCGGCAGTCTAGGGCCCTAAGAGCTTTCATTATTCATTTGTAATTAACCAGACTATCCGTAGGCGGAAACAGGCTGCATTCCAACCCAATTTAAAATTTAAATCCTCAACACATTTTTTTCCACACTATGCACACACTATCATGTTATTTTAATTTCTTCACCATTCTCCGGTTAATCCCATTTCGTCCCGAAAAAATGAGTGTTGTTTGTTTTGAGTTCACAGCCTTATAAGAATTTGATCTAATGCGATGTTGTTTAATCATTTATTGTTGTTAAATCTACGCGGCGCAACATGAAAATCCACTTTCTTGACTGGAGTTAAAAAATGCGCCATGATATTATTCATGTTCTTATTTGCTGCTGTCACCTCCAGCCGTGTGTGCTCAACGGCTTATCAAAACCGCATGGCGGCGCGGTCTTGTTTGCACGGCGTAATGGACTTTTAAAAAGCGCCCTCTCGCAAACGCATAAATATCCTTTATAATATTTGCTAGTGGAAATTTCGATCAAGAAATAGTTGACTTACTAAAATTGTGAAGATGATGCTGATGATAGTGATGCCAAAAATGCTGGCCCAGTAGGGAATACCAATAACTGTGTTGAGGGCAACGCAAGGGGTGAAGACAGTAACACCTAGGTTGAGTAACTGTCGGACGACGTAGGTCCCGGACGCTAGGCAGCGCACTAGGCGAGATTTGAAGCGAAGGTCAAGGTATTGGTAGACAGAGGTGATGTCCAGGCTGAAGTAGACAGGGACAAAGACGTAGGCTACGATGGGATATGCGAGGATCATACCGTAGAGGGTTTCCCACATGGCACTACCGCGGTAGTATAATTCAGATGGGTATCCTGTCAAATAAAGATAGAAATTATTTAGAGAGATGTCAGTTGCTGCAAGCTTAATCATATCATTATTAGTAGTCGATATATAAGTTATTTTAACTTCACTTAACTATACTTATTCTCTCTACCATTTTATAAGCTTTCAAAATACCCCAAATTCTTCTCTTCCAAATCATCCATTTTGCTTTATTTTTTCAATTGCTTTCATTAACTTTCGAACCCATTATTATTATTTTTTTTTTAAATCACATTTCCAATATCACTTAGTCCAGTCGTTATTTTGTACTTTTTTCTATTCCTCGCATCATTCATTCGTGTGAGTGTCTATGCTGCCCATTGTTGACTTCCGTTTGTATCTTCGTTACTTGCTAAATAATGTCGCACGACAAAACCGATTAGCGACGTAAACATGTTCCGGTGTGTTTTCTCTGTTGTTATTATCACATAGCATGAGGGGCAAAGGGAAGGTGAAGGAGGGTGTTTGTGCGCTGGTCGCGAGACAACTTGCAACTATGCAACTTTAATGATACAGCAGCGCGGCAGGAAGCAAAAGGGCAGCGGCGGTGGTAGCACACGAAGGCGAAAACCTATACTAACGAAGAGCAAATAAATATTACAAGAGAGAAACAATGATATGTGCTTGACATATCACCAGAATTGGATCCCAGATAGCAAAAAAATCCGATTTTTAGGTCTTTTTTATACCCCAACATTTCTCACCAATATGTAATAGGTTGTATTAATTTAGGAAGGTGAAGGAAACTGTAGGTTGTAGTAAAATCCACCCCCGAATTGTACTTCTCGTGTGATTAGAACAACGCGCAACCAGAATCAGCAAACAGACGTATAAATCGCTGGCTAAATCCACCCACCCTTGACGCAGTGCACACAAACTGATGCAAACAGAAATAAAGACTGTCTCACTGCCAGCACCGCCGCCACCGAGCAATAAATAATAATTAATTATGAATTACGAACGCGTGTGCTGCTAAACATGTTGACCAGCCGAACATGTGTTGCAATAAACAACACGCTGTGATACTACAAATGACCACATACAATATGTTCTAAAACTTTCTACGTCATACGAGTATAAAAAGTAGTCCTTTATTTTATAAGTTTTTGCGTTTAAGTGACTGTTCTTAATGATGTTGCTTTTGATCATTGAACCCAATTCAATTGCGAAACTAAAATTGCAATTTGCAATTGCGTGTGCACCTTGATGACCTTGACGTTTGCATTTGTGCCCGTCGATCAACGAGTTGTCCGTACGAATTCAAACGGGTACACAAATGTAAGTATTTGCAGCTACTTCTAGACAAGTACTTCTAGACTTTAAAACTTTCTAATACATATCCTTCCACACTTTAAACTAGATTAATCAAACAGGAGTGTCATATTGGAAAATTTGAATAGAATTTTCCACCAATTGATTGCGATTAATTGCAATTTCAATCACGTATTGTCATTCCTCGCCAGCTTGAGAGAATTTTATCGGACTCTCAAATGCGACACATTGTCAGAGAATAAAAAAGCTCTTGTATAAATTGTACACTTTAAGTATCACCTGCGTTCAAAGTAATAAAACATCCTGAATGCACAATCAATAGTTAAACAATTACCCAACCATAAATTATGAAAATATTGAAGGTGACTCATGTCGCGGCATCCCGCGAACCACACTACTTAATCAAGCAATCGCGCGAAAACGCCGCAAAAGAAACAAAGGCCCGCTACGGCGACGCTAATTGATGTGTTTATTAAGTTGGTTAGCGGCGATTGAGACTGGCGATTGCTGAGTTTACATAAGTTGCTTTGGAGACTGAAGTTGTTTTCGAGCCGGAGAATTGCACAACACGCGATTCATGGATTCAGCGGAACGCAATTGATTGATATATTCATATTGTTTGCATTTAACTGGTTTTCTAGTGCATGGTGCAATGTTAATTAAATCATAAATTGAGTCGTTATTGCAGGTTTATTCAGATTTTCTAATAAAAACATAGATTACGTAAAACGAGCCAAAGTTTTATTTTCTTGGGGGCCTTGACTAAGCATTTAAGCATTTTAAGCAAACAATTTAATGTTTGATTAACTAATATCCGTATCAATTGGATGTTAACGCCTCGACAGCGCAACCCAAACTGGCAAAAAACGCAAAACTACAATTTTATATAGAGAGAAAGTGGAGGGGAGTTGAGCAAGCACGTGCTCGACGCAGTGTTGACTCACCCAAAAACGATCGCACTCCAATCGTCCCTCTTGCAATACTCAACATCATCGCACTCATTGACACCTTGCCTGCAGCGAAGACATAATCGGCTTTGGTCTTCTCTTTAGTTCCGAAGATTCTTGAGTACACGGCGACGAAGGTGGTTGCGATAACGAACACAATGAAGACGAGGTAATCCCAAAGTAGATTCTTGTCCGCCATGATTGGTATTTAAAACTTAAAGCTCTGAAAGCAGAAATTAATTGAAATGAAAGAAGTTTATTTATTTTTGCTCCCCGGCTGCTACAATCTCGCAAGAAACGAAATTGAAAGATTTTCTGTTGTCAGTCCCTGTCAAATTTTGCATAATGTGTCGACAAATTCCTGGAGCTTTTCCAGCACTCGTCCGCGCATAATGCAATTAGCGTTTCTTCACAATTCGCTCTCACCTCTTACCTTCAATTAGATTTTGATTTTAGTTTGAGCTTGACGCAAAAGGTCTTTGCAAAAATGTGGCCATTTGTGGAGAAATCACAGAAAAACGTGCAAAGCCTCGTCATTTTGACAGGTTTGTCATCAAATCATCACATCAAAACTGCAATTATTTTGAACTGTTTATTCTCACCATAATCAGCTAAGTATTATAGAAAATTATTTTGATTATGGTAGTACTAGTGAGGTGGCTCAGATAGAAAAATCGCTATTAAATTACATGACTGGTTTTTACAATAATAATCACATAATCACGCCGACAATAATAAATAATCGCATCTACGTTAAATTAAGTTATATAAGTTATGGCGTTTTATTTGCGCACCTAGTAAATCTAGTACCATGATGCCTAGCCGAGTCATTACTATAGACTTCGAATGTCAAATGTTTCGATGAAACGAATTGACTTTTAATTGCTAAATAATGACGGCAATCAATGTTGTAAACGGAGTTATCAACGTAATAAAAGGAGGTATTTCGTTGAAACAATTTAAATTTTAGACCATTCGTAGAGTGTTTGATAAGCCATAGGAAATTATAGATAATTACGTATAATTAATGAGTCCACATTTAGGTAAAGTATTTAAATATGATGTTTGCCATGTAACAGCCTGGCATAGATTAAGGAAGGGAAGAAAACAAAGGTCATTTATATTGATGTAGAGTAGAAGGGAGTCATTCACCTCTCACACAGGTGCAGTCGACAGTCTATAGTCTTGTTTCTCTCAATAATAACTTCTATTTTTAGTAATACATTCTACTCTTCAGTTGAAAGAGTTTAAAATAACATTTATTACGATTAAAGTAATTCATGACGCAATCAAACCGATGGTCGCTGGTAACCAACCTGCACCACCGAAGATCAAACAAGTTCAAGCCTCCACCAACATCAACAAACACGAAGAAGCACCACAAGTCAGCGAGCAAAAGAAAAAGAAGGCGACGCAGAAAAAGGCCGAGACAAGCTAAACAAGCGAGAGGAAGTCTAGCGAATCCAATGAAGCCGAACCATAGCTTGACCACGATGATGTTGCACATGCAGTCGGATCAAGATGCCCGCTGGCCATCGGGCTGAAGTTCAACTTTGTGCCTTGCACTCTTGCACTCTCTGCTCAAGTGGAAAAAACCCGCCGCCCAAAAACAAACCATTAAATTAGAGATGATGCCAATCAAAACATTAAGAAGACATAAGAAAATTACAATTACAATTTGGACAACAATTGAAAATTGAAAATCCAAATTTGTCAAATTAGCAATTCATTTATTAGTGAGTTACTTAAGTTTTCAAGTAATTTTCCAGAGTTCAGAGATAATATCCACCAATATTAAAGAAAACTTTTAGATTTGCGTTTTAGATACTCAAGTACTTAAGGAATGTATCTAAGTTTACCAATAATTTGTTTCAATAAGTCATTCTTCATTGTCACGCCTATGACCTGACAATTGTGTTAATCAATTGTAGTCATATTTATGGTGAATAATTTGCAAAAAATTGATAATTTATTGAAATTTGTTCTTTATTTATTTACTTCGAACTTTGAATGTTTGCAAATAATTTACCAATAAATAATTTCGCAGATTTGACGTGATCGTGTGACCGACTTAAGCCAGTATCTTACCTGCTAGTTATGCGTAGTAAAGCCAGTTCCGCAATTAAAACACTCAGCGCCGGGCACTATCATTAAATGTCAATGAAAAAGTTGTCCGAAATTGACTCGAGTCTCAAAAGTAGAAGTTAAAAGGTCGCACCACTATTCAATTAACTTCATCTATAACTAGTGATGACGAACTACGAGTTATTCTTGTTTTCTTTACTTTACTGGCTTTCCGTCTCGAGAAATTTGACTCGATTGATAGGAAATTCAATTACTGGTTGTTTCCCGTAGAATTGTTTATCAGCGCCATGCGCGACCGTGGTTCGTTGGCAAGTAGTCTCTTTGTTTTTGGCCGCGATTCTGCCGCCGCCGTCGACTTAAGCGTGTTTGGCACGAGACTGGTTTCTCGCAGAGCGCGCACTTGCACTTGCGGCTGGCTGCGGCCGCGTGCACACGCGGTGTGTCATTGAAATTACAGCGCGGCTTAACTTAAACCGTGTGCGCACAGGTGAGCCGACTTCAATCATATTAGGCCTAGGCAGACGATAGCCGGCGCTAGTAGAAGAGCAGATCGAGTTTATCTGCAATTTTAATTGGTGTTGGACTCGTGCCTGGGAGTTGAGTTTGTTTTTCTTCACAATTGGAACGCAATTAATCAATTAATGTTACACAAGCTCACAAGTCAAATAGCGTCACGTAGGCATTTTTAAATTGTGTTTGTATGCGGAAATAAAAAAGTAGGAAATTGGAGATAAGTGGAAGAATTACAATGGAACATGGATTACAGCCTAAAATTGGATTTAAATTGCGTGGAAAACATTTTTTATTTAGTATTGTACTTTATATAAAGCACATATAATTATATTTTAATCTGTTCAGATGTAATATTTAATTTATTCTCGTTAGTAAAATTGATTCAAATCGCTTGAACCTATTTTCGTCATTCTTTTTTCTATAATCCTAACAATAGCTCACAAACTCCAATTCGCATATAACCCGTAAACTTAATCACCTATAATCGCGTGATTAACCACTCTAATCACCGGTTAAAAGCCTACACTTTAGTGTTTAGGCTGTCACGCTCAATTCACTTTGTTTGCTAAGATATCGCAGAAAGAAGAAGGTCCCTGGTTGGTGTAAATTGCACAGTAAACAGGTAAATATGTGACCGGTGTGTTAGAATACTTTGTGCTTCAATAAACTGACTTATATTTTTGTGACAATGACATCAACTCTTTACTATAACGATGGTGGCGTTGACAGTCTCAATAAAAGTGAACAATAATACAAAATAATGTGAACAAAAACTTTTTCAATAAATTTGTGCAAATTAAATAAATTCTTGTCACATTTATATATTCTCAATGATTGCTTCACCGAAAAGGTTATGTCAATTAGTACCAGGCACCATCTAGACCTGAGTCAATTACAATGATTATGCTGATCTATTCTTTTTTTTGTTTCCACATGCGTGATCATGTTGAGAGTTATTTTTGAGCCTTTAGCTCCGGTATGATTTACTTGCCATGTGGTCAAGTTCAAGACTGGTGCTAGCTGGTTCAAGTTTGGGCTGCGGTCCAAGCACGCGCGGTTTCAGCAAAGTGCATGAGCCGCCGAAAAAAGGGCTAAAAATAACCGGGGATTGCGATGCAAGATTTACAGCCTGGTAATTTCAGTATTTCTTGTGGCGCAGATGAATGGGCGATTTATTAATGGTAAAAATTATGGATGTGACGTGAGAGAATAAGCTTTTCATTTCCATAAAGAATTTGCATGTAGTCCATGAAAGATTTGTTAAATGAGTTAAAATATTTCAATAAATGTAAGACTTAAATAGTATAATAGATCATAAATTGGCTCAAAGCAAGTGGAAAATATTTCTGTAAAACATATTCACTTATGTTTTACACAAATATTTTAATTTTAATTTCAGATAACTTAGACCAAACACTGGTGTTTCAAATTGAATAAAAATATATAATAACTATAAAAATAACTTGTGTCTGAAATATTCTTTTTCTTCTGCTTAGAATTCCAAAAGTAAGTGTAATTGAGTTCCATGTTTTTTTTTTACAATTTTTCTAATCAAAAATTTTACCATTGCAATACCTCTATTTCAACTTTGCATAGTATTAACTCTTGCATTAAATAACAACCGTCTTCAGCATATCGCATAGTTGTGTTTTTTTGCACACGAGCTGGTTAATTACCGTATTGTTGTGCGCACAGTGGCAAATTTGTAGCGTTGTAGTTCGATCTCGGCCTGGAAACTTTTTACCTTGTCGAAATGGAAGTAAAAAACCGAAATATGCGTGAATTGGTACCGCATGGAATATTTTTACGTGGGTATAGAGATAACGTATTATAATGTGCAATTAGCATGCTAGGTAGGTACGCATAAAATAAATAATATTTACCTGGATCCGAATTGGTTTCTTGATAAAGAATCCGATGAAGTTAACGATTTATTGTTGAAATTTTTAGTAGAATCAATGCCAACACATTGTTGTTGAGTATAATTATCGGTTATGTTATTTATTGTTAATTTGAGATACTTTTGCATTGTTATTAGCGTGAGAGTTATGTTTGAAGCTTTATAACAATATATCATCGCAGGTAAACAAATTAACAACAAATTAATACAATTACCTCTTGACTAAATTAGTGAGCTTCATAAAAACAATTTTATTGCAACTACGTAATGTAGAATTTTCTGCTCAGAGTGTGAAAATTGATTCAAAGGAAGTTGCATTAATTACATTAATAACATTTACTCCAATGAACACTTGGACACAATGAACACGCCGTGAACATTTGTCGTATCAAAACTTTTAATAATCTAATATAAACTTTAATAAAGTTCTACTGCTAAAAATTACATCATCGCAATTAAAAATGAATGTTTCGAAATGAAATCGAGAGCAGTTGATGGTAGATTAGGGGCGAACTAAGATGCTGAAGCAGCGAAAGTAGCATGAATGTTACACCTACGATTCACTACGACCTGTTGGTTACGTAGACGCCTCGCAACAACGGCCGTTAATTCCATCTCAATCGGAAACTTTCCGTTCGACAGTGCAATTACGACTAAATAAAATTTATTCGAAAAAAATAAAATGAGAAGCATATTATTTCATAGATGGTTAAGTTATCTGATTTGAATAAATACAAGAGTGATATGCATTTGTTTGAATACGTAGCAATTAAAGCATTCAATTTCCTAGAAAACAATAAAACGCTTCACTTTGCATTCTCCTCCTAACCAAATTCACCAGCAATTTAATCAATAAATTTCCATGAAGCTATTACCGTCATCTTAACGATCTGTTTTGCCCGAATCCGGCGCGCCGCGTACATGGAGAATATCAATTAACGCTGCGCCCATTAATAAGACGGCTTATTGCCTGCATTAACACGTAATCCGCGCCCGACTGCATTTAGATCCGCACAACTTATTTGTTGTTGATATAGGCTGCGTGCTTCACATATGCATAAATAAATACCTAATGCGACTAAATAGCGCGCCGCGCAAAAACTTGTTACATCAATTAAGTGCGCATGACCAACGATATTCGATATTAGTCAAGAAGAGAATTTTATTGTTGTATGAATTACTGTCCTATACTTGTATTTTATATTTTACGTCTAAATATTTAATTGAATTGCATTGTATACTGGAATAACCTAACTTGTGTTACATTTCAGATAATTAAAATTGCAATCATTTTCATGTTATAATTCATTAAGTTTTGTAATACAATTAGTTCAATATCCTTAAACATCGAAAACACATAGATGTTTGCAAGTTGAGGATGTGTTTACAGTATACTAGTGCATTTGCAACAAGAGTAGCAGGGCACACAGGACTCGCTACAGGCGCGAATTATACCCGAAACTACAACTTGCCATCGATACGAATGGCACGCAAGTACAATACATTAATAGATATTCACAAATTGTTTGGAAACATTGCCCAACATGTCTGATACAGCGCAAAACTCATCAGACAATCGACACAATCGAACCGTGATGCGTTCGAGACTACTTTTACACACACACACTGCACGCTTTGCAAATTACAAACTGCCAGCTGGAAAATGCAGGAAAAGCAGTTGGAAAGTCCATTTTAGCGTGTGATGATGCGCATAAGTTTCAAAAGTTTGTTTTACCTTAATTTATGTTTCAGAGATTGTCAAATTTCAAAATAAATGTATAATATATCTACTGCCAATATTTGATAAATTGTCTACATTAATTCCTGGACGAAATCATGATATTTTTAATTATGGAAAATGACATTCTGTGTTTATTTACAGCAATAAATTAAGCAATATTAAATATTTTATGTCCTATATTCGGGCATTGGAAATAAATGTGCAATTAAATTCGTCAAATATGACGAATAAACTAATAATATGATATGTCAATTATTTCTGCGCTTATCTAACTTTGAAGTGTAAAACAATAAAAAGTAAAAGTACAGCATGTATGGATGAAATTTCGGAAAAATCTGGAAGTTCAGTTTTGTATTTATTTACGCTCTCTCCTACCATCACAAAGCTATACGTGATAACACCTCCTCCCAAGTCACCAAATGTCTGCAGTATCTTTACACAATGCTTTCGCTTTAGACATTTCATCACTGACCTTATAAGTGGTTAGCCACATCTACGTTTCCTCGCCAAGAATAGTGCAGAAACTCACACTCTTTTCCGATGTTTCACTTTTCCTGCATCCCGTCTAGGAACACCGGACGTTTCTCCTAGAGTTGTTCTGAACATTTAGCTGCAGGTCTTCGATCGACAAAATTGCGACAAATAGTAAGTAGAAGATTTAGCTATTTTTAATAAACTGCATGACATTCCTTAATTCACATTAACACAACTTAAAACAGTGTGTTCGGATCAATGTATTACAATACATTTGCGAATGTAGTGTAATACTTCTTTCGCGTATCGCCTAGAATCGAAACTCTACCTGCGCCGCACCGTGCGTTCTTATCAATTGCTTATCTTCTGTTCTATTTTTAACTTCGCTGAAGACTCGCAGTTTTGTACATTCAATCTCATTTGTTTTGAACACAGTTTACGTTCACATCACAGAACACATTCTTTGACCTTATCAGTTGCATTTCAATCTTCTTTGCGTGAATTGCTGTATATTTTAATATTTTTCAATGTTTTGACAATCGCGCAGTAATTCAATGTAGACGTTAAATAATCACAGAACAGTGTTTCTACTTGTTATATGAGTACAAGATCGCAGAATTAGTTAATCGTGATTAAGTTTTAATTTATTTCTGGAATGAGCATTAACATATTTTAATTTAATTATTTGGGTATTATATCTTATGCTTTTAAATAGTTTCTTGACCGCTCTATTTTCGACATTAATTGTTCTTGAATGACTCCGAAGAGTTTCAGACCGAAACCCAAAAGTTAAATTTAAGCCAAGTTAAACCCTCGTGCAGTGTTCTCTGCATGCAGAGTTGTTTATCTCAGTTGGTTATTGTGCGCGCGATATAACGCGCTTAGTAGTAGTTTTTCTTTATCTCTTAACTTTATTTCTTGAAAGTGTTGTTTTATTGCTTCATAAAACTTTGTTTTCAAAATTTTAATTTTCTTGTGTTTTTAGAATGTTTAATAGACCTTCAAAAGTGGGCATGTTTGGAAATTAACATACCAAGCGCGCAATGGTTATATCATCAGTTACTTCGTTGGTATGTTTAGAGGGAATCTATAATAAGTCGCTTTAGATCTCATGAAAGTATTGTGTCGTGTCGAAGCTTCTAGAATCGCGTCGCGCTTATCTACTACCGCAATCGATTTGATTAAATTTGCGTATGCTTGGTTTCCACCTAAGTCAGAGTGGCAGGAGTGACATTAGACAAGACTTAAACAAAGTGCATCTGGTCATCTCTAATAAATATTCTATGATTTACCATGCTCATTAATCTTTCTATTATATTGCAAGTCAGACGAGAACTCCCGCTTGGGATAGTTTCCGGGATTGTTTCGAAATTAGAACTGCAGAACCATTGATAGATTGCAATGCAGAAATAGCGGCTAGTAGAAATTTTAAACTTTTTTTTCAAAATATCTTCGATTCTTGTTTCGCGTTTTAGTTTTCCGGATAGCTACAGAAAGATGGTCGTGCCATGTCCACTTTCACTTGTTAGGACAAGTTCGTAATTTCAGTTTTCTAGTGTCAGTTTTCTGGTGCCGGTCCGAAATACGTGTTTAAAAGTTCACATCGTGCATGTTTTGTGCCACGTTTAGAAGACCTAACCTAAATAAACACCGCCAACAGTCGTTCGCGAGAAACAATATTGCGTTTCATATAAATAAAGTGATTTCAATATACATTACGTGCCAATTTAAGAGTGCGAAAAACTTTCCATGTAAAAAGTGGGAACCATCGCCGCATCCTCTAAGAGATAGACGCCAGCCATCCCCATGTGATGTCTTAAGGAAACAAATGCTCAGACTGCTCCAGAAGTACTCTGGGAAGAACATTTTTTGCCTCCTGGCTAGTCAAGACCAATGTTCACTCACCGTGGGACCAGATTCAACATGACAGGTTAGTGTCCATGGCACCAAACGGGCTGTCATTGGTACCCTTACCTATCGCAATCATGGCATGTACAATTTGCGAAGTTGCAATGAAGCGGTCACCGTTACCGTAGCATAAAACGTTAAATAATAAACATGATAACGCATCCAACAAATTGTATTATCACAATTTAATTAACTATTCATTCGTTAAGAAAGACACAAGACTTTATCGTCATTAGATTAAAATATATAAAAGTCAATTTACTCGTAATACGCGATGGCTGCGTAAACATCCCGCTGCACAAATGGACTGTTTGAAAACGATGTTAGTTGCGGTTTCGGGCGTTGCTTATCTGGCATTACCCTACATATTTTGGTTTGTTTCTTCAATTTGAGACTGACCGGTGTATTTTAGTCGACTCTCTGTGACAGAGCTTCACTCAGCACAGTATGACATCGTAATGGCTGGGATGGAATCATGCATCCTTGAAGTACTGACCAACAAACTGTTGACTTGCTTCGTGTAGAGAAGCGAGATCCTCCGGGCGTTGAAGTTAACCTTAACCTTCGGAACTTTTTGGAATGTATTTATGAGCTTGTATTTATTGTTTTTGAGTTGATGAGATGCCTGTCTCGGTCCACTGTAACCATGTTGCAAACTGAAGATGGGCGGACATTAGGCTTATATTTTGGTAATAAATTGGTTTGTGCTTCACTAATAGCTGGAATGTTGTTAGGTAGGGACAAGTAAGTAGTCTTTTCAATCAGGGTGCGCTGGTTTTAAGTCTTTTTCCGCTTCTGTCTGAATAATAGTTGTTATTTATCTTTTTGTTTTTAGAAGTTTTAGAAGATGAGTTGATCTCATTGTGCAATTGGTTCTTCTCAGTGAATTTAACAAGTGAATACTTGTGTATTTCTTGCAGACTAGTCAACTAGTGACCACTCAAGTTTGATTTTCTTCTGAAAACTTACAATTCGCGAGTTTAAGCCCAACAAATCTAGTTTAATTGTTTAATATTAATTAAGTTCACTAACTAAATTGTAGTAAAGTTATGGACACATAAACGTTACAAAATTTTCAACTATTACAAATTAAATTTTTAACTTTTTGGTTGTTACATTACTGGGTACTACAGTAATGTACTAACTCAGTAGTGTAATGACAGAACTCAGAAGGTGTTTTTTGGCAGCCGTGTTAAGCATTTATTCTTATAGCTAGTTTTTTGTTATTTTGAGAATACTTTTTTTATTTTCATGGAGCATATTGCCACTATGACCAGATACTGACACCGTGCTTGAGCTCTATTACATTATATTAGGATTGAATTCTGTCCTCAGAATATGCACTTCGCTGTATCAATATTTTGAGTATTACTATTTTGAACCTTATATATAAAACAATCCTATTCATTGAAAACATATCGATTGTGCACGTAAGCGGCACAGTGCCGCTAGATTGAAAGTGAGCACCACAATTGTGTGAATCTTCTGAAATAATAAATAAATGAAATATTGTATAATTTGAATGTATTTACATTTGAAATTTAGAATTGGAAAAAAACATGTCATAAAATAATTGAGTTAAATGCAAGATTAAATTGATAGTTTATGGACGTAGAATTTTTTCAACTTGCAGTTAGTTTTTTCAATGCTTGCATTTAAATTGGTAATAGATACAATAGATACACATTTAAATTTGTAGTTTTATAAACGATTTGAATATTTATAACGACGACAGTTACGTTAATAAATCCAACACATGAAAAAAGAACATGATTAATTGTCAATTGTAGGATGAGATATTAATTTACGACCTAAAAATATTTAATACTCTTTTTTTTTGGGTCGTTTCATTCAAACTCTTCAAATTTTTTATGCATTAACAATAATTTATTGCTAAAATTGGTTGTAAAATATTTCTTATTATTTAGGTTGTCAAATAACACACTCTTACATCTTAAGCATTTTTATGGCGGTTACTACTAATTCAAAAATGATTATCACCATTATTTCTGTAATTTAGCACATTTTTACAACACCGCTAGTTGCGTGCTTCAGTAAACTTTACTCCCTGTTAGTTTTGTACTTCTTTAGTGTTATGGCCGTAAATTTCGGAGTGATTAATTGCGCGTCGAGTTTGCAATGAGAAATAGTTAATGAACGTAAGGACCGAATGATAAATATTGCACTGCGCTCATTGAATGACGAATGCTGAACAATCAACAATCAGTCGAAAATCGCCAACAATCTGCAAGAGTCGCTACTGTGTCGTACGTGGCTCACTAATAGAAAACATTTGAGTCAAATGAAATAAAGTAAACTTACTTGTTTATCACTGGAATTAAATTTCCAAATTTAGAGAATTAATACAATGATGAATTATACATTTCCAAGAAAGCAAAATTCCTATTCTGTTGCCGGACTACGCTTGAATTTCAAAGTGAGTTACGAAAACAAAAGTATTGTATGCATTCGCTTGAAACGAGATAAACATCAATATACACTAAGATTACTTTTGCTATTAATAACAGCGGTATGATCGTCATGCAACGCGGAAATATCGACACACACCGCGCTTGCTATTTGCATTCTTTGGAATGCAACGTGGAATTCAAATGAGAATTGATTTTGTATAAAGTGCAAGGCACGCCGTAATCGGCAATTACTAATAGCACAATTATGCTTGTCGATATTGACAATGAATTTGTTGTTCTTTACGCTCGCGCAGAGTATGATGGAGGTTAAAGTTGCTAAAAGTAAATTCGATAGAGATTTTCGCTGGTCGTTTTGCTCTTGGACTAGTGATATATTGGTGAAAATCCATCCGACTGGTGCGTTAAAACTAATTGCATTGGAATCTAATTAGGCGTGAGCGGGAAAACGGGACATAAATCGTCGCATAATGTGGATTAATTGTTGATATTTGATAAACGCACGGGGAGAATAAATTGAATGCACTAGAGTTATATAAGTTGATTTTGCTGGAATTTATTCATAAAAGAGCATACAATTGCGTCAAATTCAAGTGAAGGGAAGGTGAAGTGTGGATCAACGTTTTGCTTTGTGCCAGCAACGGCAACTTTATTTATAACTGCGTCCCAAGTAAAGTCGCACACTTTTCTCTTCGTTCCACTTGGTGAAGTTACGAATGGCGCGAATGTCAAGGTCGTTTGAGCATCCTTATCTACTGATTGTTGTAACATCTATTCGTTACATCTAGTGTATAATGTGAATCCATAGCATTAGTGGCATTAGTAGGGTCTAGCAAACGAGTCTGGTTTTATGATAACCGCGTTAAATTGACCGGCGCGAGCGCCTGCGCCGTTTGTAGTAATTAACCTTTTATGGCGATCATAATGAACTCGTGCTGTTGCGACGGCGGCTGATGCTGCGCCGCTTTTTTGTGCTCATAGACTACTTCTTTTGAGTTTGCTTAGTTTGCGTGCTTTTCAACAAGCTTGCTTGAATGATGCGGTGGAGATATAAATAGAACTTGAACTGCCTACGATACTTGCAAATGCGATGCAAAAGAAGGATGATATTTGAAAATAAATTTGTTTGGGTTTTAGTGTAAAAGATTGCTTCTTTGTGATTCAAGTTCAACTTATTAATATTAGGTGTCAATTAATCTTTAATTACAGTAAATTTCAAAATTCCATTCTTGGTATTGTATTACGCAACTTGTTCTGATAATATAAGGCGTCAATGGGCAGGACTAAAAAGGTAAAATATTATCTTGAGAGTACAACATATTGGTACCAACACTGTTTCAACACTGTTGCACCAATTGGCTACTCATTTGAAACCTAAATACAATAATATTCATAATGATTTTGGCATTTTACTTACCTAGTGTTTCCATAACAACTTTCTATACTTTCGTTGCTTCTTCTAATAAATGCAAATAGAAATGACAACCTAATAAGTAAGTCCACATAGTGTTATGTTAGTTTCACATATTACTCACTTCTCGTGGTTTACAAGTTGCAATTACACTTAGTTCTTGAAACTCTTATGCTCATCTATTCACACGTAATTCGATTAAACACAATAGATTGACGATAGCTGATGGTTGTTATTCGACACGTTGTTTGTCAAATTGTTTATGCCGTCTTTGATCGCGATGAACTGGTCACAGTTACCTGAACTGTGTACCCGTCGTGAGTAAAAAAGTAGTTGCTAGTCGAGTTATCGACGAATATCGATTCATGGCGAATGATGATTGTATGGTATAATAGGTTGCTTCGCATTGAAATTTAACACACTGCTATAGAAGGTAAATGTGTAAAATAAATATTATGTGGAGGTGAAAACTTACATTTACACAACATTCAAAGTTGATTCTGAATTAAATATTTCTAAATTTTTCAACACGTTGAAGGGTTTTCTCTCAAATACTATCGAAATTACCTTTAAAATAATTTAAAATTTTTAATAGCTTAATTTTGTATGCAACCAAACTTACGCATTATATCACAAGTTTTGAAAGCTTGTATAAACAAGTCCTGTTTTCAATAAGCGACTTCATAAATATGCAATGTATAGTCATGCTGACACAATATGTGCGGTCAATTAAATCAGAGACCAGCTGCCGCCAGCATCCACCGCGCTGTTGGCCGCCTCTGAGTAGTTGAATGCAGGGCGTTAAAGGACATCCAGTGCCCGCATGTGCTTCGTAAAGCATTTAATTACCACGACAAATTGCATTTAATGTTCGTAGTGCGTACTAATTCGAGGAGTTGCTCTTTTAAAAAGCAAATGAAGGTTATCAAATGTCAATGTCAGGAGAACATCAATTATGAAGTGGCTAATTTTTCTATTTTACTTCTGCATTTAGTATTCTAGATAATTTAGAATGCTCTGACTTACGAAGTGATTTTAGCGATTGGACCCAGAAGGAACTCATGGCGTCTATGATTGGTATATTCACGCAATGAAAATGTAGAAACGTTAATAGACATGCTTGTTTGTGGATTTAGGCATTACAAAATCAGGAATTGCACGTTTCGGGTGACTTTGATGGAAGTGAATAATGCAACAGGGAATGTTTCTAATTTTGGTCTTTGGGTTGTTTTGAAGAAGGGTACAATGTTTGGAAAGTATTCTGTTTGGAAAAATAGCAAGCAACAAGAAAGTTAATTCTAAAAAGATCTTTGTGCCTAGCCAATGCTTTTCAATACCTAACCAAGATCTACACTCAATAAATGCAGGGAACCCACTAAATACAAACGAGGAAAAGAAATCAGGATATACCATGTGCAAAACAACACTCTTAGTAATCGCAAAAATGATCATCATTTTTATGTGCTTACATAATATGTTTAATTAATTTTAATAACGATAGCTCTGCAAACGCCAGCTGCGTTCGAAATATTCAGAGTAGAACATGTTCTCTTCGCCATTGATGTTAATGCTAATCGCAGCTAAATCTCGGTAACAAATCTCTGCACAAATAAAATACGCTTGTTGACCGCCGCAGCCGCCACCGGCGTGCGCAATTTGCAGAGCAGACGACTGTTTGCACAGCGCATTTGATAAAACATGTACTTCATCAGTACGAAATCACGTACTTTCCATGTTTCACACGTTGTGGAAACTCAAACGCAGCGGCCTATAGAGTAAGCATTAGTAATTTTTTCAAGCGAATTGTGCACAATTACGTGTCTTATCGCTTGATAAATATTGCAATAAATTATCAGCACGTGCTTTTTATTTATACCACAACATGCTACGTATTAGTCACTCACGTCTCTTATCAAATAAATGGAATGAATTTATAAAGCAAATTGGAAGCAGCTCAGTCACATAACAGTAGTGTCGCTATAAAGATGGCCAATTTAACTGTAAAATTCTGCATTATTGCAGCATTTTGCATCGTTTTCTCTGAAAGTATTTCGATTCAAGATTATTGTGATATTAATAATCAGACCACGCCTTGCTTGACTGGTTGTACACGTGCTGAAAATTGTGGTGATACTGGCGACACCTATGTCCCATTGACAAATGAACAAAGACAACTAGTACTAGACACGTAACTCTTATTATTCCACCCCTTGAGAAAATATTTAGCTTACATTATTTTTTGCGTGTCTATCAGGCATAATGCATTCCGGGAAGGCGTAGCTGCTGGTAACTATACCTCCTCGTACCTCCCATCTTCAAAGGGTGGTATCAAAGCACTAATCTACTCAATCGAACTGGAGTTCCTCGCTGCTTGTTGGGTCAACCAATGTAAATTCGCCCATGATAGTTTTCGCTTCAATCATCTCAACGAAAAAGTAGGGCAGAATCTGCATCAAACGTACTCTTCAGCTCTAATTGGTTTCCCAGCCGATTTTATTCCTAATGGCATCGGGCGCTGGTTTAATGAAAAATCTCTGCTTACAGAAGCAGATAGAAACCTCACTTCTTTATTTTATTCTAAGAAAGGTACTGGCCACTTGACCGCTGTAATCTGGGGTGAAACTGAGCAAGTGGGATGTGCTGAAATGCACTATATGCAAGAGAGTAAAACCAAACCTGGACAGATGGTCAATGCCTACAATCTGTATTGCAATTATTACCCAAGTGGAAACTGGATTGGGAAACCGGTGTATGTGGACAAACCTTGTGAGGTTTTTAGTGAAAAGTGGCCACATTTATGTGGGGTGGATAGACCTCTCGAGGAGGACCTTAATGAGGGGAGGGAGTGGTTTCAGTTAGATGTAGGAGGTGACGGAAATATGGTTTCAAGTGCAAAGGAAGAGAAAATTCTAGGTGTTTCTGGATTGCTTTTGAGTAGCATATTAATAAGTAAATTCAACTTGTAGGAAACTTGCCAGTTTGATTGATAGATAAGTCACAAGGTGTCAAATTTTTATGTTCAAATATGTATAAGATATTGATTGGTTTTATCTTGATACGGATCACTATCTCCACCGGGCTATTAAGAAGAACTGATATAAAATTAGATAGAACATGGGATTCAGTTGAAGACATGTGTCTGTTTATAAACGCTCACCATAATTTAGAACACCAGGTTTTACCTAGAACACTTGCTTTGTATCTCAACGAAACCTGGTTAAAGACTCTCCAGGATTATTGTAGTTTGTGTGAAATAAAGAAGAGGGTTGATGAATTATTTTTGGGGATGTATGTCACTTCTATAGAAGAATGCAAAACTGGTCATTGTAGAAAAAAATATGGCTACATTAGAAGAGGAGTTAATTACGACTGGTATTTCTGTTACACTCTGAAGTTCATATCGTTCATAACAAATTTCATCCTTATCGCAACCATTTACGTTAAACTTTTGTGTTACATTTGATCCAAGATTGCTGATGTTTTTGAAAATAATTAAATAATAAGTTGGGTTTATTGTTTTGACAAATAAATTGTTTTTTACTCAAATAATTCTTAACTAATTGAAGCGATGCCAAAATGAGAAGATGTTTGATTTTCTGGATGGTAATAGTACTCTCTACTCTTGAGATCGTAGAAGTTGATGGAGTGTCTATTAGTGATTACTGCAAGTTTGACTCCTCCAACACCCCATGTGCCACCCATTGCTACCGCAGTAAATTCTGCGGCCAAACCAAAGATGGTTTTCAGACTTTAACTGATGCAGAACGCGAACGTGCACTGAAGAAACATAATGAGCTTCGCCAAGCAGCCGCCATTGGTGCTTACGCCGGGAATAATGTCCCAGCCTCCAACGGAGGTATCTATGCGTTCTCTTACGATAAGGAGGTAGAATTTGTCGCTGCGTGCCACATTAAGGCATGTCAGTTTAAACACGACACAGTGCGTATGTCGGCCGATGGACACAAAATGGGGCAGAATCTCCACATGTTTATGGTCAAATCTGAATTTGGATTTAATGGAAGTTTTATTGAGGATGGCATTCAGTCATGGTTCAACGAATATCATAACCTACAGAATAGTGATGCTTTCAAGGAGTACTCGCCCACTTCCAGTGGCAGCAAGTATGGACACTTGACAGCGCTGGTTTGGGGAGTGACTAAGTTTGTTGGGTGCGCAAAAATGCACACCTATCAAAATAAATTGAATAACTACATGTTGTTTTGCAACTATATGCCCAGTGGGAATATTATTGGGGCGCCGGTTTATAAGGATGAGACTTGTACACCTGGGAATGAGATGTACCAGAAATTGTGTGGAGAGATTAGACCATTGAGTGAAGATAATTTTGTACCTCCTTTGTCGTTGGATACGGGGTACGCAAAGGGATCATGTTTTATTGGAGTTTATTTAGTATGGTATTTGACTTTAAATTTATTTTGAGAAGAAAACAAAAGGAAAAAATTATCAGTTTATTAAATAAAGTAGGCATATATCCAATTTTACATTGACAATTTAATTGACAATCATTTTATTAGTTTTATATCGATTTTCAATTTAAAATGTTTTTTTCCATCTACCTGTTCTTTACTCTCTTCTGCATCATCAAAGTAAGCAGTGTTAGCCTAAAAGACTACTGCAAATTTGACTCATACAACACTCCATGTTACACGGAATGTATCCGTAGTAAATCTTGTGGTCAAACCGAAGATGGTTTTCAAACTTTAACTGATGCGGAACGCGAACGAGCCTTGAATAAACACAACGAGCTTCGACAAGCAGCCGCCAGTGGCGAAAATGAGAGCAATAACATCCCAGCTTCTGATGGTGGGCTCTACGTATTCTCCTACGACAAGGAGGTAGAATTTCTCGCTGCGTGCCACATCAAAGCATGCAGTTTCAAACACGACACGGTTCGTCTATCTGCTGATGGTCAGAAAATGGGTCAGAATCTCTACATGTTTATGTTTGGCCGAGCAGTGGGCTTTAATGGTAGTTTTATCGAAGATGGTATACAATCATGGTACAATGAGTATCACAATCTGCAGAATAGTAATTGTTTCAAAGACTACTCGCCCACTTCTAGTGGTAGCAAGTACGGGCACTTGACGGCAATATTGTGGGGGACCACCAAGTATCTTGGATGTGCCAAGATGCATACTTATCAGAATAAATTGCACAACTACATGTTGTTCTGCAATTATATGCCCGGTGGCAACATTATTGGGGCGCCGATTTATAAAGATGGAACTTGCACACCAAGCAATGCAATATATCCGAAATTGTGCGGGGAGATTAGATCTCTGGCGGACGATGATTTTGTATCGCCGGTGCAGTTAGATAAAGGAGATCCTTTGATGGGATTGGGAATGATGGTGTATTTGGTATTGTATTTCATCGTAGAGATCTTATGAATGAAACAAAATTAATTAAATTTAACCTTCTAACTATTGATTTGCATTTATCTATCTAGTTGATTGATAATTTATTTTAGAAAATTTAAAAATACAATAATTGCAGCTAACAGATTCAATATCACAATAAACCCACCACTCTTTTCTTTCATTTCGTTTTGCTTTAATGCACTTTTTATCTCAAAATTGTCATCTTCATTCCTTCTCAAGGCACCACATAAGCCATTATAAATTATACTTTTATTACAGAATCCTTTATCTTGTTTTGGTACTTGCCCTCTTAGGTAATTGTAAACATTTTCTAATTGCAAACCAGGTTTGTAGGTACACACCACATAAACAGCATCTCTTTTCACTCTCTCTAAAGTTTGTAAATAGGCACATCCTACAAATTTCGTACTTGGCCATACCACCTGCCAAAACTCAGCAATATCTTTTCTTCTAATCAGACCCTCCGTCCACAAATAGCTTCTGTTTACTAGAACAAAGTGATCAAACCAACTTTTAATTGCATTCAGCATCAGTGTCTCCACACTGCTGTCGTTCCCCAAGCTGACATCATACTCTCGGTAGAAATTCTGACTTAATACAGTCCGATCAATGGTAACCATCACGGGGTATGATTGGAGTTTACATTGTTTAATGGCACATTCTGCAAAGAATTGACATTCCTTATCGTAGGAAACGACATTCATTGGGACCGATTGCAAATGATCAGGCTGTAACAACTGAGAGTACGCTTGCCGGTAGCTGTTGTGGGCTTTAATGATGATTAATTGTTCCGTGGGGGAGAGAGATTTAATGGTTAAATTGTGAGGATTGGCAAAGCATCGTGGAGGTCCAGCGCAATTGATTCGACAAGGAAGGTTAGTATAAAGAAAGCAGTATTCTTTTGGCGATCTTACCATCTTCAACAGTTTGTCTTTTCGTAACATATTGATGGTTTCAGAAAAAGTGGTAATTAACAGAATAGTAAAGATGAAACTAGTAAACATAATCATTTTCAAAGTTGACTTTATCAATCAGTAATCAGTTAAAATGTCATTAGTATTTGTCAGTTTTTTTTTTTATATTTTCAAGAGATGTATCAACCAATTGTGATCTCAATCGTGATATCCCTTACCTATATTGTCCTATTACATGCTATGAACCTAGACAACATTGATTTCAAGAAATACTGCTCAATAGATCCAGAAAATACTCCCTGTCGAACTGAATGTAAATTAGGTGTAAACTGCGGGGATATTCTTTTCGGAGATGATTTAACGATGCATGAACGCCAACTGGCATTGGATGTCCACAATGAGCTGCGGAATTCAATCGCACGTGGTGATTTTATCGAATACAACTTTCCGCCAGCCACTAACATCTACGCGTTGAATTACGATCACGAATGTGAATTCATGACATACTGTTGGATAAAACAGTGCAACTTCTGGCATGATCAGCGATACCGCACTGATGGGACAAAATGTGGCCAGAATCTGCATCTTGAGTGGATGAGCCACTTTCCACCAATGACTGATGATTATATCGAAAGAGGGATTCGAAGTTGGTTCAGTGAGTATAAGAAGTTAAAGAATAATAATGATGTGTACAAGGAGTATTATTGGGTTAAGCACACCGGACATTTTACGGCATTGATTTGGGCCAACGTGAGACAGATGGGATGTGCGAAAGCTTTGTATAAGAAAAATAATACAGAGTATTATTATTTTTATTGCAATTATTACCCGCAGTCAAATATTATTGGTGCACCTATTTATAGTACGCAGCCGCATTATTGCCAGCGTGGAAAATCGTATCCACATTTATGTGGTGAACCAAAAACTTTGCATCATACCACGAAGGAAAAGCTGGCGGATTCAAAAGGGAAGAACCTAAAGAAGACTTGGGAGTTGGTTGGAATTATATTGGGGTTGATTTCATTAACATGGGTGTTGCCGTGAATGAAAAACTGGGAAAACTGAAAGTAGGTTTTCGAGTGGAGAATCTGATTTGGCAGGCAGGTATTCTTGAAGATGGAATAATTTAGGAGAATCTTAGAAATATGTTTGCCAAGTAATAAATTAACAAACCATTATTGATTTGGCTGATTGAAGAATAAGTGGTTAATGGAGTAAAATTTTAAAAGCCTAAAAGTTTAAATTGATGATATGTGATAATCTTAAACTCTCAACAATATAATTGTTTTAAATGGTTTATTTATTCTCTTCAATTCTCTCTCTGCCTGGTAGTTATCAATAAGAATTATCAATAATTTACTTCAATATAATAATTTTGGTTGGTAATGAATATTCACAAAGTACGTTCACACACAAATAGTAGGACAGTATTAGTGTTTAATTGCCAGGCGGCCGCCGCCAGCTGCAGCCGTCGCCATCGTTACATATCGCAATAATGTGATAACAATTATCTCTATATAGTTTTATTTGTTTGTTCAATATATTTAGACGTTGCGTTCTTCCTCCGCACATACGCATCACCCTTGAATGCAAGATTATTTAGTAGTAATTAATTTAATGTTGGTTTAACTTTGACTGCAATGATTGACACGCAGAGGGGCGTTGATGGGCGTGGGCTCATTGACGCCCATCAACACCATCTGATGGTTCACAAGCGCCGATCGAAACAAACTGGCGACTAGAGTGAGTAATTTAGATTTTGGCCCCAGCTGTAATTACTACAATTAGCAAGTTATCAATAAGTGTTTGGTTTGTCGCTAGAATTGTGAGTCGCCGCCATATTGATTTTACCTGCAACCAATTCTCTGCTTTAAGCAGTCAATAGCACCATAGTTTTCGTTGCGCAAAGATTTTGTTTGTTTCATTCATTTTTATGCGAATGAGGCATCAGTCGCCGCCTCCTTGAAATGCAATATTCATAATACAGATCAATAGAATAACATTGTTGTGCTTTTTTGCCTTGGCACAGAGTGTGCATTGTATGTCACCAAAAACCATGTGGAAGACGCTGCTTCTTCGCCCTTTTGTCTACTACCATGCCCATTCGCTCAATGGGCACGGGAGTCAATGGGAAAAGAACGCCTTTTCTAGTTTCCCTTGCGTTATCAATGAACGCATGCGCACGTCTGGTAAAAATTAGCAAAATTGGTATCTACCTGAAAGTCCATTTCAGCGCCTTAATAATGTACATTTTGTAAACCACACGAAAAAATGGTCGTTTCGAATATCTAGCAATTCGCCATAAACAATAAACGGTTGATAAACAAATCGTTTACAGAATACAACAAGATATTTATATAACATGACAATTAATATATATATATATAAATATATATACATTGTGTCCACAGTACACGAGATATCATCTTCCATCACAATAGGCTACATTTAACGCCTCTACGTTCTTAGTAGCTAAGATACTAAATTTGCGTTTAACATTAGACATCAAAGAAGTTGGTATCTGTTTCATGTAGATAAAAACACCCAAATGTTATTTACGCAATTATTTATACAACTCTGTATATGTACAACCCTATAAGATCACCTGGAGCTGCGCAAATGCCGCACCTGCTGAAGGGATCGAATAGCGATAGTGTCTAGATGGTTGCATATCATACATAATACTATACAATATGTGTTCCAAGTGATTCGGCAATTAATTAGACTTATTAACTAGGTTCTGGAGTATTTACCCAATACACGATTATACAGTGTGTCTACAGTATCCTCCCGTTGGCGAATGTGCCATTTGTGAGGGTTGGTTGTCTGCTGACTGAATACGATAGAGTAAAATCCAGAATGAAAGCGTTATGTTATCACAGTGGTAGTCATTGCTCCATATAATTATTTATATATTTATTGTTAGATAATCATTTTAATTTGGTTATTCTTAGCCTAGCATGCTTAATCTCTATGACGTCATTGAAGACACTTTAAAACTTGTTGAAGATCTGATAAACAATTTGCTTAAAAGTCACGCATAGTCATCACTATTGTTAACTAGTAATTAATTAGTTTGTCTATGCATGTGTGTGTGTGGGGGGGGGTACTAATTATTCATCGTTACTAATTAATCAACTGCTGCTCGCTTGCAATCGGTTTGATTATTATTGTGTTGTTTGAACTGCTTCTTCTTCTTCTTCTTCTTTCTTAGTTGTGTGCTTGTTTTCTTTAATTACTAGCTGCCTATGTTTAACATTACCTACTTTTCGGACATTACTTTGACATATGTCGGACGCCATTTGGTATTTATTGTTTCGTCGCCACTAGAGATTAGTTACGTATTAATCAATTATTTAATCTAAAAAGAGACAACAAACGTTTTTACGCAATTGAATCCGCACCCAACTCTTGCATGAATCGAATTGATTGTTTAGCATTCATTGAAAAGTTAGTTTGCCACGCAAATGCAATAAAATATATCAAAAACTTAATGGAAGTGAGGTAACAATTTTGATTTGTGTCGTTTTTCACCTGGAATCCGATTGCGTTCTACTCGTCATAATTAATTACTCTACATCATATACATTGTGTTCGCACTAATCTGCCTAATTTAATTCAACTGCAATGTACACGCAGCGTTTGCTTATTAAGCTATCAAATTAATTAAGTCATTAATTACGCGCTAGTTTACTTAATTACTCATTTTTTGCACCTTGCCAGCTCTTTTTTGTTTAGTATGTACTTGTGTGATGAATGGGGGATGACCGTGTCGCATGTGACTATAATTCAAAAGATGAAAACCTACGAAACTTTCAGCTACATACGTATAGTGTGTGTGTGTGTGTGTGTGTATAAAATGGCACAACATTTAAGCTAGACTACGATGAATACTAACGTCACACTGGTGTGCGGATGGTGTGGTGACGTTAGACTACCATCTAAAAGTGGAAAACTCGTAACACACACTTTTAATGATATATTTGCTAGTTGCTTATCGGTTGCTGTTTTTGGTGTTTCATGCTTTGCACTACGATGGTAGAGTAGACGAGACACAGCGTCATCTGTGTGAAAATTGAGTTGGGAACATCAGATTGTCGTTTCATAGAAATTGTTAATGTAAAACATGTTGAGTTTTGCTACAGATGATTCAATTACTTAGTGCAATACAGTGTCCACAGTGTGAGAAATCCAAAGAAGTTTGCTCTTTAGTTTGTCACTTTTAAAACTTACCTAGGTACAGACTAGAGTTTTTTAAGTAAAAGTGTTTGAATATACAGTGATGTAGTGTACAGCATAATATACATCTTAGTTTATAATACATGTTTCTAAGATAGTTGAAGTAATATGTTGATAGTTTAGCATTTTCCGTTTGGACGCACTGCATGTCACTTTAGTGTCTGTACAAAGCGCTCGGTGCACTGCGATATTGCGCCGTCCGTATTCGCCTACTGACGCACTCATAGCAGCACACGTAGGCCAAACATCACTTGAACAGGATGCGTCGGAACGCCCGCCTGAAGTCCTTGTTGAAGATGGTGTAAATGACCGGATTGAGCGCCGAGTTCATATATCCTAGCCAGAAGGCAGTGGAGAAGGCAAATCCAGGGATATCGTACGCTAGCCGTAAGATATACATGAAGAAAAAGGGCAGCCAGCAGGCAATAAAAGAACCCATGATTAAACCGAGGATCAAGGTGGCGCGCTTTTCTTTCTTCCGTGCGATTCGGCGTTTTTCACGCTCAGGATCCCGAGGTTTCTGTACTCGAGGCACAACTTGCACTTGCTCGCCGGTCTCCACTCGTGGCTCAGCAGCTCTCTTCTTATCCTTCTTACGTTGTTCATCTGTACGTCTCGTCTTCTTCTCAGCTCTCTTCCCAAAAATGGGTTTACATAACCTAAGTTTCAGCGGTTTTACCACCGTACATCTCGAGACAACTCCCGAATCAGATGAGGATGGGTCAAATTCACTGACCATATCCGTGTCAATGGTGGATGGTTGACGGGCACGTGCCATCGCTGCTGCTTGCTGGGCAAGCTCACCATTGACGGAGAGGGAAGACCCGCGGAATTGACACTGAGCTAGTGGGTTCTTCACAACTTGAACGCCTTGACTACCAAAGACCTTTAACAAAAAAGCACCCAATCAGTGCTTTCTTCTATTTGATAGTTCCTGGAATACTTACTTTTAAGGTGTCCTTATCTTCAACCATTGGTTCTGGGAGCACCACATCCCCTGCATCACTTGTGCTAATATCCGAGGCAAGATCACAAGTGACAGTGGGTATAACAGGAGGCCTAGGGTGGCTTTCAATTGTTGCAATTTGTCTATCTCCATCTTTGGGTGAAGAATTGCTGTTTTTATCCAAAGAACCACCTGCATTGCCATCTCCACCTTCATTTCCATTGGTGCCATTTCCTTCACCACTGTTGCCGTTCTTGGCTGCGGTGGTAAAACTGGTGACTGCATCTTGTGCTGGCCTTCGTGGTGCCTTTCTGATGCCACGGCGGGCTCGTGCTTTAGCAGCAAAGTAGATTCGGATGTAGACGAAGACCATTATACAGGAGGGAATGTAGAATGAGCCAAGAGCAGAGTATAGGACATAGCCTACTTCTTCTGATAGCTGCAACAAGAAATACGATTTTATTTTAATGCATCTACATGTTATGTTTTTACGATTTTTGGAACTTATGATGATTATAATGATTATGAAAGCATCTAGAATGTAATCTCTTTATGTTTGATGCCTGATTGATTATTGTCCTTTGTTTTTCGGTTCATTTTTGCTACTATTGTTTTTGTCTTGTTTTCCCAGCATTAATTTATCAAGTTTATCGGCGTTTTCAGAACTTTCAAGGATTTTCCGCTTTTGTTGTAATTTCATGAGATGTACGCGTCCGCTTGGATTGTTTCCAACAACACGCCGGGGGACGGCGGCGGCCGGAGACGCGTACATTCGCCGGATAACAGAATAGCATTAAGTTTCTTACTTGTTTTGTATCCTGTTTAATGCTGCATGGTCATTTGTCTACTAATATACGCTGGAAATCATTTTATTCAATTTTAGTCAGTTTATAATGAGGGGCATGACGTAAAAGTGGAGTGAAAATGCGGCAAAGGGTGTGCTGAGCAAAATGAGAAAATGATAAATCGCATTTTAATGCTGTATGCTTAATGAACTATAAAGATGCGTGAGATGAAGGGGCATGTAATTGAAAAGATGAATTGAATTAATTTAAAATAGCTGCTTATCATAATTATTTAGTTCTTACAAACAAGCGAAACGCAGGGCAATTAAAATTTGAATGTGATGGAAGTTTGATTACAATATAGAAATAATTAAGTTTTATTATGAATAATTTAGTTGATAATAAAATATAAATTAAATGAATTTAAATATATTAAAATATTTTTATCAACTGTTTATATTATTTAATCTGATATACATAGTGTACTTTACGTTGCTGCTAGTAAAGTAGAAAATAATTGCAACATTTACAAGTCTCTACCTATCTTAGAAAATTGACTGTTATTTTTTAAACAAATTAATATAAATTTTTTTTAAGTAAAATGGTATTATAAACATGAAGTTCGAGAATTTTGGTAAAGTTAAAATAAAATAAGAACGCAATAATGTCGTTTTTTCGTATATTTTTAATAAAAATAGTAACTAAATAAATTTAACTTTTTCGTTAGATAAATTTAGTATTACTTGATAAAATGTTTTATTTTTAGAGGAAAGTTATTGCTCAGGTAGGTCAGGAATATTTAAACGTGATATTTTCCTTATGGCATTTTATACAGTACACCATCCCTTTGAAGAGTTTATCTTTATTACTTTTTTAAAAATATTTTTCTCTAATCTAAAACAAAAGAAACTTGCACTGAAAGCAGCGCACACACAAAGCTTTCACATCGTCCGGCCTCCCTTCTCAAAGTTATTATCCAACAATTAGAACGTTTATGCATTTGCGCAATTCGCTCTTAACCCATATTTCGGAGATTATTATAAGAAAATTCGATACAAAAGAAACACAATTTATTGAAGAACAAGCACTTTGTGATTAAGAGCAGCCAACTATTATTTCTATATCTTATACACCATAGATGGTTCCACATTAAAATATGATTAATTAGAGAACTTGTGTGTTTGCGCTAGAGAAAATTATTGCTTAAATAAGTTTTAGATTTGAGGCCAAACTGTTGCGCTTAATCAAGATGGGGATTTTGTAAATAAAGTAAAAAGCGCACACAATTTTCATTACCATCAACAATACGTCGCCGCCGAGGCGGGGGTTTCAAGTTGCGCTACAACTGAAAAGCAGGCAGATAGACATCTGCAAAAGACCCGGACAGCAAAGGCGCCACCAAAGGCAGGCGACTATCAGTTACGCGCACTTTTCGGGTATTTCGGGCGTTTGTAGCCGGTCGGCGGCGGCGAGCGGAAAATCAATATTTGCTCAGCGCGCATGAATTGGTCTTTTGAAGACCACGCGAAGACCATTGCTGGACAATGCGGCGAGTCCTCGATTTGATGATACCAGCGCATGATCAAACTGAATTTAAATTAAAATCAAAAATGACAAACACTGTGTCGTCATTATGACGTATTGATTGACACATTTGACGCGACGCGCATTTAGAGTGCGTTCGTTTTTAATCAAGATCCAGCGGCAATTTTTGTCTTTTTCGGGTTGAATATGTAGAAGGGAATGAGTGATTGTTGCCTACGCACGCGTTTCATTATCGTGATGACGAAAAAATCTCCATCAATGCTCGCAATCCGTACTGATATACGAAAAATCAATGCGCCACGCAAAAAATGTTAATTTACCTCGGCAACACATCAAACAGCAACTCGAGGTTGATTACATTCACCGCATCTCATCATCGAGTTAATATTAAATTAACACAGATTAAAGTCTATGTGCGATAATCCACTCGTACTTTAATCCGCCGCATTGCGTGCGGCCGATTGCTGACTTTGTACGAACATGCATGCCACCTGAAGAACCTCGAACTTTTACCTGCATTTGCTCGCGGTGGCAGCAGAAGGCGGCTAGTTAGCCGCTTACTGCACATTTGTTTGTGTCGACTTTCAAGCGGGCGCAACTTGCTTGTTCCAATTACGCTTCTTTGGCCGCTAAATTTAATTAGGTTTGCTCTTTCACCTCCGCCAACCCTTCTAGGACATACAGTGTGGTCTCACTCATCTATTGCTCATCCCTTATTAAGTAAAACCATTCAATTGTTAGCACACTCATGGGAACCACAATCGCAATAATTATTCTTTACTTTTATGTTGGCATCTCTCAAGTAATGATAATGATCGTTTAAAGCACATGGTATGCGTATATTTTTACGCACGAGTCCGTGTGCTTTTTTCTTTCTTTACCACTGTATTGTTGGCGTCGGCGTCAGCAGCAGGCAAGCGCATAATTAATAAAGCTAAAAAGCTGCATAATTAATAAACGAGATAAGTAATTCGGTTTTAATTCGCGTGCGCGCGAGTGCCGTGAAGCCCTAACAAGATGTTGTTGGCGTTACATTTCGACGCGTTCGTGGTGGCGGCGACTTTTTTCCTTCTGGTGGCGGTTGGCTTTTTACGTGTGTTGCTGAGCGTTAGAAACTAGCTGAGATTGAATTATTCAGTGGTTATTTCCGCACTCGCGAGAGTGAAAATTGAGGTTTTAAAAATGCAGTCATTACGCGCTTAATTGTGATATAGTGATAGTAATTTAATTAGTAATGAATGCTAATATTAATGCGAATGGTACTGATTGTTTAATGGGGTTGCTTGTTCCGGAATGCAAAAACAACGCTTTAATTAAATATGCACTAGTTTTGCAATAAGCTTTATAATTTACCACACATACTCATGAATGATTTTTTATCAGCAGTAGATGAAAGGTAATCAGAAATTCCGTATAAATATGATTGTCTTGCAATAAGTTTTAAGCTCTTAATTATACAAGTATAACAGTAACTGTATAATTATCTCGTTAAAAGTCCAATTGAAATAGTAATATTTTAATTTTACATTGTGAATATACAAATTGAATTAAAATATCTCAGTTTATGACTACTAAATTTTAAATAAATTATAATAATAAAATTATTAAATAAATAATGCAATAATTGTAATTACAAGTCGGAAATGTGAAGCATTCATTTTAAAGATAACATTTTGTATTTGTTCCATTATTCAATAAATCCAACTAAAATTTAAAGCAGTCGCAACATATTTGCTCCAATCAGCAGCATGTATAAATTACCTGCACACTTTTCTTTGTTCTCAAATAGCTCCCGAGCATTTTCAAAGATGAAAGGATTTTTGATGGACCTAATCTTGCCCGGCTCGTGTATGTAAAATAATAGCAAAATAAAGCTATAAATCCACCTTTCATCGGCGCGTTATGCTCTGTCGACTGAGCTTGCATCCAACACTCATCCTGCGATCATCATTATCCCGGAAGATCCGGGGCACTCCCTTGCCGTCGCATTTTAATATATGAAGGTTTTATTCCCTTGCCGCTTAAGATTGTTCACGCGTTTCCTTCCTCATGCGGCGGACGTAAATAATTAATTGCCTATGATTAATATTTTTTATTTGCATTTCTGTTTCTTTTTCATGTTTTTAGTATTTCTGATAAATACAATTGGGTTTTTGTTTGTTTAAGCGCTGCATTAGGCGAGGGTTTTAACAAGAACAATGCTTAGACTTCCGCAATCTGCACTCTGAAAGCGGTGAAAGCAGTGCAAAAAATAGAAAGAACGAATCATTGTCTTAGCCTAACAATGACGGCGCTTGCAAGACTAATATTCAAATGTTGCCGAAATGTGCTCGTTTCTATAGATCTTTTGACTTCTTTCAGCTTTTTGTCATCAATTCTAATTCTCTACAGCCACAGTGACAATGGTTACAGTGCTTGAACATGGAAAAATTAAGGAAAAATTACTGTAAAGCAGTGGAATCATTCATTTTAATAGGGTTTTTTACCTATCACTGGGAACATAACTACGGCAGGGTAATGGAAATTAATTTAATAGATAATAGGAAGCTGTTCTTTTCTGTCAATAAAAGTCTGTTAGTAATTTGCCGAAAATTATTGATCTCAGAATTGTTCATCTCAAAATGCTGGCCAACTCTCTCCAAGCCTATTAGCAACTTGTAATACCCTATCAATTTTCTTTTTATCTGTGTTAACCTATTTTCATAAATTATCGATGCGTAAATTCAGCGCGGTTGGAAGCTCGCGCGCCCGGAACTGGTCGTTGCATTTAAATTGATTTGAGAGTGGTCGGGTGCGGCGCGCACCATTAATTTGTCAATAGGCAGGTGGTCATCGATTTGAATAATTGTCGTTCAAGGGATGCGCTCCGCCGCCGCCGGCGATGTGGGCTGCAGCGCAAACCGACAGCGCAAATCGTGTTTATATTATCAATTGGGCGCGATGCCAGTGGACGCGCTGCCGCCGGCGGCATGGCGGATATTCGTCGCGAATACTGCTGGCGGCTGATGGCGATCTTAATCTAAACGTGCGTTAGGTTATATCTCAGTAGGTATTGCAAAATGAGAAATTTGATTGTTTTAGATTACATTTTTGATATCTTTCGGATAACTAAATTCAGTTTTAGATTAAATGTTAAAATAAGATTGCATTTATTTTATTTCGTTCTCAAATTATATGCTATATTTATACTTTAAAAAGTAATATATTTTAAAGAAATTATGTTATAATAACAGTTAAATAACACTGCATTAAGAAATTGTTACCCTATTACCAGTAAAATTTTAATTTTTATCTTTGTAGAACAAGTACTTAGAATGGCATGCCGATTTCCATCTCATTTAAAACTACCTTTAAACTTTGCATGCTTCAAAATTCTTTTCGCACTCTATCTGCAAATTTTAACTCGTCCAAAGTAAAGAAACGTAGGAGATATCTTATTCCTTTTATTCTTCTCTCATTAATTCTCGACGCAGTAAACGCCTGCAAGGTCTTCAACTTGACTGAAAGCAAACTTTTCCTCTTGCCAACTTTCTTCGCGCATCAAAACTTGCGATCGCACCTTGCCTAATACATTTACGCTGCAATCCTCTTAAAATAGTTAATTATTGTTAACTTAGGGACTGCAAATTAGTGCATGTTGCCGTATAAGCGTCTTGGTGTTTCAAACAGTGCAAAGATTTCAAGGAGGCGGAAATAATCGCAGTTAAAACTTTGCAAATCCTATCAGTAATTGTAGTTTAAAATCCAAAGTTTAAACTTTGACGCCATAAAAAGCAAAGTAATTAGTGATTGATTTTAATTAAATTAGTTGTTTATATTGATTTGATTGTTAATTGACTATTGATTGGAGTTCGAAAGATACCTTTTGTTTGAACAAAATATTCGACATAGATTAATGTAAATCAGTTAGATCATGTGTAATGTAGTGGAAAATTTATTAAAATCGTGTAATTACGATGCGAGTTATATGTGCATTAACAAGAACAACTAAATAAAACACTCATTAACTCCCCGGATCAACGCCGCACCATTCTCCAGCAGTATTTAATAGCAGAAGCTATTGTACCCGTATAAAGCGAGCGAGATGCATTGTAATTTTCGTTTCATGACGCTCTGTCAACGGCTTCACGCGCGTATTTCCTATTTCCATCGACTCACTCAATGCCGCCGGGTTTTAATAAATTGTTCACTTATTAGTGCGCACATACCGTATGTTCCTAGTATGTCACATTTGACATAAAACGTTATGAACAATGAACGTTGACGTTGTAAGCATGTCTTGATAATAAATTCCCGAATTGAGTGGCACTCTGCCGGCAGCAGACGAGCAAACAACATGGTTGTGAGCCGCCCTCCGGATAGTATACGACTCTCATCGATACATATTTAGGTAAGCGTATCGTGGCTAAATGCCCGAATCGGCGCAGTATATAAGCTTGCATAACATATCAACGGATATGTCAGATGTTATGTCAGCACATAGAGAGCAATAAATTAAAATTACCATTATCAGGCACGTTTAGAGTCTTCTATATCATCATAAAGTTGAATTCAGAAAGTTGATGCGATGGCAAACGAGAAAATAGCTAGCGACTGACAGAAATGATGGTGAAAAATAACAATTAACAGAGGATAATTATAGGTGTTATAGCTGTTGGCAAATGCCGAAACATGCATAATTAAAGTGCAAAATTAAAATGCAACATTTTTCCGTGTACAGCCTCTTGATTTGCATGTCAATTGTTTAATATCCTGGTGGCGGGGGCGGCGTTACTGGCGCATATTAAATTATGCCAACTTGGAAACACTTGTTGCCAGTCGAGCGAAAGCAAAACGATGCAATAACATCGGAGAAAATCGCGTTAATAAAGAGATGACTTCATTCTTGTTGCTGGCGCAATCGAGTTATAATAATCAGTAAACCTAATATTTAAATTATGATTATTTCTAATGACATTGTACAGCAATTTTTCCGACAATCGTGCACTGACTTTTAATTGTTAATGTTTTATTCTTATAAAGAATTGGGTTGATTAGTTCTAAGTAAGATGCCCGAAAAAGAATTGAATTATGTGTATTTCAAAAATGCATATAATATTGACTCAAATTGCTGTCTTAAAAATATCCCTTTTTTTCAAAGTGCATTTCTGACTAGGATTCATCATTATAACTAATAATTAATTTTTTGTAGAAATAATTATATTTAATTCTTTGCATTTTTAATTACTTAATTAAAATCTCTCTGAAGTTGAAGAAATTCGAAACTAAAAACGAACCATATTTGCACATTGCCACTAATCAGTTGCACCACATGCTCAGCAAAACCAAATTAAAACAAAAAGCGAGTGAAATTAATGCGCATGCGTCACGCTAAGCGGCGCAGCTAATTGCCGGCTGCATAAGCAAATTGCACATTCGCGCATACCATGTGTGCCCGAGCGCACACTGTAAAGCAATAATTCCACAGCCGTTACGTATTTGTTAATTAATCGTTGAGCGAATTTAACGTCGTTTCAAAATGTAAAAATTGATGCTCTATTTCTCCGCAACAACAGCTCAGGTGTAGTAGTGTGGAGAGTGAGGTATAAAAGTCTTTTGTGCCTCGAGGTATGGCACAGTGCAAACAGTCCTGGTGTTGGAAACACAGCGTGGAGGTTTGATAACGTGTAACAGTGGAAATTTAAGAATCATGAAAATTCTGGTAAGATGGAATCAGCAGTTGCTTGGGAATTAAAGAGGAGCAGAGATTAACCCATAATTTATCTAGATCTTCCTTGCTTGTACCCTGGCATTGGCCTCTGCTGGATGGATACCATTCTTGGGATCTTCCTACAAAGAGGAACATCATCCTATAATCCATGACGGTGTTCCTCTAGATACCCCAGAAGTTCAACATGCAAGAGCTACACATTTGGCTGCTATTGTTGAAGCCAAAGCTCATGCGCATGACGCTCCCGAATACCATGAAGAACATTACGACCATCACGAAGAACACATTGAACTTCCTTCTCATGAAATCTCAGAACACCATGAAGATCATGATAGTTCCGGCTTCTCTTATCAACATCTCTCAGCTCACCACGGGCACCATGACCATGAAGAGTACCATAATGCAGTGCATCATCCCCACACTGTCCCACATCACACTCATCCAGCCTACGAGACCTCTCATCATGAACCAATTATCGATCATGATGGCAAACCACTGGATACTCCGGAGGTAGAAGAAGCCAAAGCTTTGCACTTTGCTGAAGTTTACAAGGCATTAGCTCGCCTGCATGAACATGGACATGGTCATAGTCTTCATAAAAGAGAACTTGCTGATTTCCACTTGAACGTCGAAGATGACCATTCTCATGGATACGAACTCCACCAAAATCATGCGCCTGTATATGGCCACTATGAAGACCACGGCCACCATGAAGTACCACAAATTGGGCATGATGGTAAACCATTGGATACGGCAGAGGTAGAACAAGCGAAAGCATTGCATTTCCATGCTCATCAAGAAGCAATTGCACGTGTGGAGCATGCTAAACAGCAGACGCATGCGCAGGAGATTGGTTATCACTATTAGGAAGGATGTATGTTGGGTTTACACGTTGGACTGTGCTTGGAGTGGTCTAGAAATAGATTAGCCAAGTTTTTGTTGATTAGTAAAATAAAAACTTATGAATTATTGAATTATCAATGATGGGCAAATTGCGTATTTTGTTAGAAAAGTCTAAGTTTGAGATTTATATATTAGAGTGTATGCGTTATTATCGTATTGTCCAATGCCAGTCTTAAATCAATTTTCATTGTGCCACTGCCGCCTCAACTAAGTGATGAATTTTTGAACGGGAGGCGTCGTTCGCAGCGCATTAATAGTGCACGCGATGCTATTATCATCCTGTTGCACTTGACTCGCCAAGTGCATCGTGCACATTTTATAAACCTGTCGCTTAAATACCTCCCCCTTCATACAATGTCATTATATTCATTATTCACTATACATTTCATCATGTTGTGCTGCAGTATTAGTTCAAGTTGGGAATTCTTAATGCGAGTTTTCATTTTGCATTCTCTACAATAAATAGCAATAATAGTGCGGCAGCAGAATTTCTTCCTGCTTCCTGAAACTTTCTCGATGGTGTGTATTGTTTACGCACTGCGTTAAAAAGTGTATACAAGTGTATATTGCATTTACTGCCTCTGCGCGCTGAATTTATAACACATGCCTCGCGTTTGTTCAACTTTATGGCCAAAAAGTTTGCACTGTTCGCTCGTCGCGACTTTTATAAAGTAATGTTTTTCGCCGCTACCGCCTCCAATGCGGAGAACAAAGCCCATTATAACTTTGGAGCAAAAATGTGCGAATTTTCGCGCATTATTCAAATTTGCGTCTATTTCGATTGCGCCTAGGACGGCGATGATTGCGCGCATGAGCACATTGTATGCGCGACGTCATGTGAAATTTTAATGAAAGTCATCACAAAATTCGTTGCCGCGTCATTTGCTTACGTTTGCTTCCAAATTGACATACAGGCTGTTTAAAAAGTACACAAAAGTGAGCAAATTGATTTTATAGGAAATTGTAATAGAAACACCATAAAGTATCAGCACTCGCGTTCGTCTTGCAGGTTCTTTATGATACTTTCAGACCAACTCTCTCCCCCAAGTTTCATTTTATTTAGATCCTTGACGTTCTTCATCTGCCAATGTTGCTACGGCTGAGTACATTTATTCGTGAGGCTCATGCGGATTTTTGCTCTGCCCTGACCGACCTCCAAACGCCGCTTTTGTGCTAGAAATATGCAGAAAGATATGCGACATATGGAGGCATGTAGCAAACTCCAAAAATGCGCAACGAAACGGTGGCGGCCGGAACAAGATTTCCTGACGGCAGCATTCGCGCACGCTGCAGCAGCGCCGGTCAAAGATACAACGTTCGGAATGCCATTCGGGTCCGGTCGAATGGAGGCAGCTGCGAAGTCATCAGCGGAGGCGTCGTGCACAGAGCATTCAAAGGCACGGTCGCCTTGAATATATTTTACGTTCTATTTTATGCCAGTCGATTGAAAATATGAGTGAGTTGTGCTTCCAACCGCCCCTCGCGAAAATATTCAGATTTTCGATGTCGGTACTAATTGAGACAAGTCGAAATTAGAGTATCGTTGAGTGTGGTGACTGTTTATACTAAAGTATGAGTGTTATACTGAAGAAGACAACAAACCGAAAACGTTCTATAAATCAATTTTAACAAATGTTGTAGATAAATTTTATCCACATAATTAAATTGATATTAGTCGCGCAATGCCACACAGTGTTATTTTGGTGGCTTTGAGAGATTGCGTCAATGGCATACGAATTTAATTAAACTTTTGGACAAAATTTCGTTTTTGTTTCACATCAGTTTGGGCGCGTTAGGTTTTACGAGTGCCGCGCACGGAAGCTTTTGGCGCAGTCTTTTCAGCCGCTCATCACCGCCTCTGGGCCCGACTATATCTCGGAAAACAATTTAATAAAAACTTTTCCCCACACGTCTGTGCTCAGCGCATCCGCACGCGCGCAATTGCAAATCCAATTTCGTATCTGGATCTTCTGTGCGTTTTGTTGTTCGAACCGCCCGGTAGCGGTAGCGTTATTATTATCATCACTATCCGTCGCCATGCAAAAAAGGTGTTATTATCTCTTACGCGTCTCAAAATAAAACAAAAGAACAAAAAGAGTATAGCTACATTTTGCCATTCTCAAGTCTAAAATAATAATAATAACACTAAAAAAAACAAATTATTACAATAAATTAGTTTCTTACATTCTACACTCAAATTTTAAAGTCACAACCAGTTAGTAATTGGTGGAAGAAAAATTAAGGTCTTCGATTTTCTACCTTATTTTAAATAAAAGATAGTTTAAAGTTTTGAAGAAATTAATTTCTTCTATTGAGCACGCCTTCGTTGATTAATTGCGCGTTTGGCACCCGGTGGGCTGCTGCCGCTGCCGCCGCCGCCGCCGCCGCCGCCGCCGCTGCGGTTTTGAGTGGTGTGCGCATTGTGCGCGCGCGATTATAATTCGACATAATCATTACTTCCTCCCTTGGCGTTCGTTGACTTTAACTTCCTTTAATGATATTCACGTTCACATCTGCCTCCGCCGCAATCTCAGAAGGAAACCGTCTCCAAGCTGCCTCCGGCGGAATAGTCTACAAGACGCGCAAGTATCGCTTACTTTTGTGAGACGACATTATAGTTATTCATCTTGCGCTATCGGCTTGCACAATCGTCTTACAACAAAGAGTGCTTATCATACAATGTGTACTTCCGCCCTTGACACAATTAAAGACACATTGTATGCGCGCAAATATGCAAATACGCCGCAAATATGTAATGCAACATTTTACTACCAGCATGCTTTTTAATGCTGTTGACTTAATGTCGCGCTTAAGTTTGAGGCGACACAGTGTCGCCTTCGAGGTCATGCCGCTATCAAATTGCATCGTAAAGGCGCTAATTGGATGTGGCGCGCTTTTAATTAGTTTCGCAACTATTTCGCGTTTTGCATCATCTTTTCGCTGCCGCCGCCGAACATTTTCATCATTCCAATCTAGGCGTAATTTTGATGCGCGATTTGAATCGTCGCTAGTTAATGAATGTAGCCCGCCGGCGAGATTACGCCGAAGATTACTAATTATTATTTGCGCATTCAGTTCTTATTATGAACAAACTTGTGTTGCCTTAAGACAGCTGCAGAGGTGGCATAGTTATACGATTCTTATTGATAGATAATTTGACAAACATCATGCGAGGGAAACGTCTGCTATCGAGTTGAGAACTTGAGAATTAGCACCATTGACTACCACTGTGCGCAATGCCGCCTCCGATGCTGCCTGTCTGTACTATCAATCTTATCAATCTTTGCAATTTACATGAGGGAGACTTTTTGACTAGATTAATTTTAGTTTTTACTGAACACTTGGTACATCGGAAGTAGCAATAAAAGCGATAACTCTACATGACAATTGTTAGCTCATCCGGGGCTGTTGGCTGGCCAGATTTACGACTGGGATATTATAGTGGTAACAAGTGGTAAAAAGGCTGCCAACTAGGCTCAACTAACATGTAGTGGTTGCGGTAGCGAACTATGTGGCAAATAACCGGACGGCAAAATTTTTTTGAGCTTCCGTTGTGCAGCACGCCTTCATCTGAATAAAAAGTGAATTTATATTCACCTGTGGCGCACAGTTCTGCACCCACCTGGCCAAGTCGATTCCACCACTGCCGCCACCGCCAATCTAAACTAGAATTTTGACCTGCGACCTGCGCTTCATGCCAAGAGGTTCAATGTTCAACGCGGTGAGTGCTTTTGGTCGTAAAGGAACTAGAATCGGAATGTAAAAGCAGGAACATGCTATACAATATGTTTTAGAAAGCGGAAATGAAAATTTTGTTGCAAACAAAACTTACAAATAATAATTATTTTTATGGGAAACTCGGTATTTATCATATAGTTGTTGAATATTGTTTTTTTTTTTTTGTTGGCGGCTGAAACATGGCACTCTAAACTTTAGATGGTGTATGCATAGTTAAGTAGTTGCAAATTAGAAATAATACTATAATGCTAGATGCTAGTGAAGCCACTGGTGGCGGCAACGGGCGGCGACAGTATAAAGTAATGACGAACTTTCATCCCACAAGAAAACGCTTTACCTTACTTCACCCCTGTGCAACCTTAATCAATCGGGTAGTAATACGCATACTGCATACTATGCGTCTCTTTGTGCTAAGCAACCGCTTCTCTGGTCATTTGCGAGATCAATATCAAGGTGCAACAAATGTTCAAGTACAAAGTACTTAATTTACGAGACTGACCAAATGCGGCACAGCACGCAATAGCCATTTATTTTTTGTTTATTTGTGGGCGGCGGCGGCGGAAATTGTTTGTTTAGCATAAAAATCACCATCTAACATGCGCGTTTTATTTTCTTGAGCGGCGTAGTTAAATCGTAGAAATACCACCAATAATAATCGACAGCTTAATGGAATGTGTCGCTTGTTTGTTTGATATGTTGACAGCCGCCTCCAACCCACTTTGAGCGTCTTGAATCTTTTCCACACGTTAAACATACGCTAAGGTTATTGTCAAGAAAAGTGGCAGCAATCAGAGCAATTAAATCTAACAGAAAATGATGGCGGTGGTAAACCGTATACACTCTGTCTACATTGACGGTTAGAGATGAGTTTGGAATGGATTTGAATTGTGCTGAATAGTTGATTATCTTCAAACTTTGATTATCTTTAGATTCAGCAATTGGGTTAATGTTAGTTTGGAGAATGTTGGCGGTAGATGAGAACCGCCACATCGAGTGGCAGACGCTAGCGATGACCGCGCGCACGCAGCCACGTCGCCGAGCGTGAACATCGCTCGCGCGTGCGAAACGAAGGTGAAGAGGTTGACGCTGTCGGAGGCGGCAGCTCAAGGGCTGCGAGAAGCGAAGCAATTATGGACCCGACAAACGCAAAGTCAAACACAATGCACCAAGTTGACGGCTCGTTCGCAAGGCAGACACCGTGCTAAAATTACAGCACTTCATCCGATTTTCTAATAATGCATACAATATGGTCTTGGGAAATCCGGAAAAGAATTACTTTTTACAAAATTACCCAACAATTAACTTCTAGAAAATTGGCCATTTTTAAGGATGGTTTCTTTCTTCGATATAGTTGCTTTAACCACACTGTGTTCAATGATAGTTCGTGTCTTGTTCAACAAACATTTCTAGTGCTTTAACAAAGTAAACGCGATCTAAGCAGTCTAAACAATAAGTAAGCAAAGAGAGCCTTTTTGTGGTAGGCAGCTGTAATCGGGAGGCGGCACGAACGGAAAGTTGTAATAATTGGACAGAATCTGAGATCTACGCGTAAATCCAGTTTGCAGACTTCTATTCTCTGTGTAATCGTCACCACTGGATTGTCTGGAGACTTGTAAACGCCAATAGCGCTAATTGATGAATGAAAATATAATTAAATCTGTGCAGCACAGAAAATAACGTAAATAATTTAAGCCGTTCCCAGGATCACAACCTATGCCTAATTCTATTTCAATCTTAAAGAAAAACTATTCAAGCTTAATAACAAGGTTAAATACAGTTTTAATAAATTATTTTGTTTTTAAAAAATAATTGTTTGCTTCAGTTGAAATTTCATCGTAATTTACTTGATTGCACAAGAAGTTGTTATTTAATTAGTCGCTCAAGCGCGCGCTCCGCCTAGTAAAGTTTTCTACTCGTGGAGGACTCTTGGAGTAAATACAGCATCAGCAACAGTGAGTGGAGGCGCTTATTTTTGCGCACCGTATGATTTAATTCTGCCACAAATAATTAGCGCTACTGAAATAATTAAAGCGCAGATCAAGATTATGAGTTTAGAGCATGTTGCCATGTGCGAAATGGATGATTACACTGGCAGGAGAGGCGGCGGCTGATGTCATCCACACGTCCGCACTAACATCCGGCTAATGTGAATGCTGACAAATTGCACACGCCGACCACCGTCCATCACCGTCCTACTCTTAGCTCATATTAGAAGCCATATGGTCTCAGAGGGCAGCAGCTGGGTGCGGTGCTGCGATTGACAGACAAGATGTGCAGCTGTTATCTGCTGATTTAGATGGCAATATGCTAATGCGATTGTGATTAAGTCGATGTTCAATTCAATAATCTCGTTTTTCATTTAACCTTTTCAAGCAAAGTTCTTTTCTGTAAATGCACATTAGATTGCGACAAGTTGTCGCCATTCAACAACAAAGAAAAGTGCGCCGCGTTAGAGAAGTGGCAAATAAAGGGGTTGCAAAATAAATTTTCTTGTTACATAAAACTTAGAATAATTGAATAACATTAGCAATTATTAACATGTTATTTCTACAATGGCAGCACGCAGCGCGACGGCAATGACCGCCCCCTGGCACCCTGTAGGCAATTAAGATAAGAGCACCGTGATTGCCTTTTTGTGTCGATGCTTTCGGCCCGGATAGCTGACTGACGCAAGTGCTTAATAAGCGTGATATTTTGTAATTTGTTTGTGTGCAAGTTTCTACCGGTTCTTGGAGGTGGCATCAACTTATAATTAGTTGTTGTGAATGTTTATATACTAACAGATACGATGCGTACGCAAATGGGCCCGGCCTCAGAAAGTTTTGTATATTTCATTACTTTATCCAACCCTTAATCTGCTAGCCTCCCCCGATGTACGGCATGCACGGGACGCTTTAATATAATCTGCATATTTATGCTTGCAAATTGAGTGTCATTAATATTAAATTTTCCGGCTTTTCTGGCAGCGAGCACCTTTTCCCAGTGCTAGTTTTTACAAACATACCGACAGGACTCTTGGGAGCAGCTATACTTGCAGAACTTGACTATTTTCAATTCGGTATCCTTTTATACGTGTATTGCGTTCGGTGCGAACCCAATTCATTCGTTCTATTGCGACATGCATGCAAATTGTTCTACAGTGTGTCTCTATGGTAATTGTGAAAGGAAAGCCTAGTGCTATAAATATTATAATTTCTGAAGATTTTATATTAGGTACGGCATAAATAAACATGAAAAGAGCACACAAAATTTCCAGTGGATTGTCGTCTGTTTTCCGAAACAACAATTCTAATGCGCTGCTTTTGTTAGGAAACTTAATTTAAAATTTGGTTTTGTTTTAAAGGCATTTAAAGCAATGGTCTGTTTCCATTTTCATCTCTCCTGCAATAACATTTCACATTCATTTTTGTACTCGGGCAGCCGCTACCAACATGGCCGCTTTGGGCAGATGTTTATTTTTCCATCATTGCGACATCATCGTCTCGTACTCGTATTTTGATTAAAACGTATAAACTGCCTTTTCCAAAGTCGGCATTGCCCCAAGTGCGCGGCCACCAGTCTGAAATATTCATAACTGAAAATTTGCGTTTTTATAGCTTTTTATTCGATTGCGTTTGCCGCTTCATGCGCAAAATGACTCTGGGGTACGTCTTGGAGAGAATCAAAATCAGATTGCGCAATAAAAGTGTTTAAGGCGCGAGGCATAAATAAAACAGTCGAGTCTATTGCCAAGTGACTACGTGGAAGCTGTAATTAGGTTGCGCATTTTTGAAATCTTTCTCCAAATTCTTAAACAAAAGAAATAAACTTTATTCTAAACCGCGACAAAAATTATATCGCAACGTGTTTGAGTTGCGATGCCCTGTTTAAGATTTACACTCCAGGTATCGCCAGCAGTCTGCGGCGAGGAAGGCAGCGGCAAAAATTGTAAAACTTGAGTTTTAACTTCACCCAGCAATATATCAGTAAAACGTAATTTACGACTCTGTGCGCGCCGTAGTGTATTCATTGCTTGAATCCAGTTGCCGCCGCCGCCGCGCCACCCCGCTGTTCACAACCGCCGTAAAGGGTTATTTTTGCCCGCTCGTTCGCACATTCATGTTTGAAGGTTTAAGTTTCTTGTTTATATTCTCGACGCAGTGTAAAAAGGGTTGCCGCCTCGACTATCGATAACCTCTTAGATTAAAATCATCGCCTTGCGCGTGTAAACGCAAGAGATTTGCGTACCATCTTGGCAATTTTTGGCATAATAAATTTAAAATTAATTGGATTGTTTTAATTGGACTTCTCTATCGCTGCCGCCAGCGAGCAATGAATTACCCAATGACACAATAAATCATTTTGGGTCTTGTCTGCATTACACATCACCGTCTTTAAGGTGTGCGTTGAGAGGGGTTAGTGCGGATTATGGGGACGGCAATTTCAGTGCACCGCCTCTGGGGAACCGTTCGTATGAAAAGCAACAGAATGGCGGACTAGAATATGCAATGAATGTGTGTGCTGTTTGTGCGGGCGCGCATAAAGAATTCAAGGGCCGCCTTACAGCGCAACCGCCGCCGCATCGCTGCCTTGCTTAAATTATAGTAATCTAATCCAGAAAAGGGACACTCTCTTGTAATTGTTTAATTATAAGCGTGTCCCAGTGCACGTACGTGCTCACCTTAGCGCGACGACGGCGGTGACGGTTGAGGACAATTCTATGACTCTCACTGGCAGCCGCAGGCCTGCGCTGGCCAGATAAACCTCCTTCAAGTCACATACATATGCTATATTACACATGGCAGAGGGTGGTCACGAATTTATGTCATATAAACTGTAATTATCTTTATTGCCCCCTACTTAGGAAGAATGAACACGAAATAGACATTAAACATATTGTATGCAATGGATGTCGATTTGAGAAATAGTTATTTTATAAATGTTGAGAAAATATATGCCGCTTTCTTTCTGAAATAAATTAATAATTTTATTGGTACGCGTTGGTTGTTGTTCTAGAGCGATTTATGCGAGAAAGAAAATGTAATGCGTGCGTAGTAAATCGCTCTAAATAAAAGCTTTTGTTTGCAATGCCTGGGGGCGGGATTGTGTCCTTGCAATGTCGACGATTCGATTGTGATTTGTTTATCGTCTCATCTCTCAGCCGCCTCTCCAGTGACTTCCTCCCGGATCGACGCCCAAATAAGTTTCTCAAACAAATGCGGCTAGTGCGCGTTTTAAACTGATTTGCGCGCTGATTTCCCCGCTACCGTTGGCGGCGAGTTATATTTGTTATCCTTGTTATCTTTGCGTTGAGAGATAAATCCTTAAATCCGGACAATTGGTTTTCATAAATTACACCCGCTTGCATTAGTGTCACTCACCCCCGTCTGTCACTGCATCAAGCGCTACTTGCGCCTAAATGGCGCACAACTTTCTCACGTTTGGTAATCGAATTCAAGTGCACGCGCGCGCGCGCGGCAAATACGGTTAGTCGAGATTTTTATTAAATTTTCTGCCTGGCGCTGTTTTGCCGCCGGGCACCGTTGGCGGTGTTATAGTTTCCTATTTTCCTAGTTTTCCACTTTAGCCTGTCGCACGGCCCCTTTTTGCGCGCCGCTGTCGCGTGCGTTTTTGCAATGGAAGGAAGATTTAGTGCGCGCAGGAAAATGACAATACGGTGGTAGTATAAGAAGAAAAAAAAAACACGCGCAACTAGCAACGAAGTTTTTAATAAAATTTAAGCGAGTCGCCGCCGTCCACAAGTTTTATTTCAATTTGCGCTTGCGTTTCGTGAATCCTTACTTAACGTTGAGTGTAAAAGACCGAGGATCTATGTTGGTCTGATGGCTACTGGTATCAACGGCTGGACAGGCGACAATTCTATTTCTATACGTGGACATGCTGGAAAATTTATGGTGCTGTGTAATTGAAACTTTACTTTTTTAAACACAAAGTTTGAACTTAAAAAAGCGGTAGAACTCTTGTCTGAAAGGATAGAAGAAAATGCATTGCAAAATTAAATATCATTTTTAGGCACATAATTTAATGTATAATTAATTATAATAAGCACAAAAACTAAACAAAATGAATTTTGAAGGGGAGACATTAATTTCCAACCTTTCTGCTGAATAACGTCTAAATCCTTAATATTATATTCAGAAACTAATTTATTTTGAACTTAATTTTTTTATAGTATATTATGCAAAATTGTTTTGTTTGTTTATTTGGCTTGAATTTTTATTTATTTGAATCTATAGAAATAAATATTTTTTGTCGTTTTTGCATAGTCGTAAAACAACTACAAAAGACTTTACTCAATTTCTACCTGCATATTCTTACTGCTGTATTGTGCGGGCAATGTAAACAATGAAAACGTACGTAGGATTCTTAGCGTAATGAAAGTAATTTAAAGTTTTTGAATTTGAATTCACATTCGCCGAGGGAGAAATTGTACAGTGTACTGCAATGGAAACCGAGGGCTGAAGTACTAAAGGTGAGTGTTTGAGATGACGAGGGTAGGTAAGGGAAAAAAGTATTGCTCCAAGAAAGGAAAATTGAGAAAAGTTATTATTACAATGTATGTTACACCATGCTCCAAGAAAATTCAGATGCTAGGAGTAGAGAGTGAATGGTTTTTTATTGGGATAGAATGTAATGAATGAGATTTTATTAAAGAGCAAACAAAAATTGAAATGTTTTAAGAACATTGAACATTCTTGTGATGAAAATTTGTTTATTGTTCAAAAATTAGAATAATGTTAGATCTGTAGGACTTGAGCTTTATCTTCTGATAAATTACAAGAAAAATATTATTGATAAATCAATTTACATTTTTTTTGATCAATTTATTACATAGTTTTATAAACTTTTATGCTAATTTGTATTTACTTTAACACTTACTTCAGTATTACACTGAAGAAGATAAGAAGCCGAAAGCGTTATTTATATTAATAATTATTAATTAAATTCGTGACCACGCGCAACGATATTTAAGATGCTTTATATTTTATTTTAGCAAAATATTTCAATGTTTCCTCATGCATTCGGAAAGTAAACTGTAAAATAATTGTGATATATATCTCAATCCTTCTCGGCTTAACCGATCATCAAATAATATTGGATCTCCGTACCTTTTCCGCCACCGCCAGAAAGAACCTAATCCAAAGCCAAAGACTTCAGTGATATACGGTCCTGGATCTAGTTATTAAAGCGCCTGTACCGTGCTTATACACAACGTATTTATTCGTTTACTTGTTTACCTGGGACAACGACGGCGGTAGGCGGCACTCGTCCGCCTCCGGCGTTTCCACCTCATTGTGCGAATGGTCCAGCAGGTAAAACATAAAAGCATGTAAAGGATCTGCAGCAAATTGAGGTCAAAGAAATTTATCCCAATTTCCACGGTGCTGTGAGTAAAGACAGCCAGTGATTTTTCTTCATTCGCCTCACGTTATTCGCTGGTATTTGTTCGAAATTTAGTTTCTCGTTTTGGTCTCTAATGAAAAATTTTACCGACTTGATTTGTTTGTGTTATTGACTTTCAATTCCTGGCATTTCCATTACTTCCGCTGTTTATTTTACATTCGCCCTGGGAGCTGCGAGGAATGTGCGCACAATCGTTGTGACTAGTCCACACTAGCACTTTATGGCGTCCTCCGAGTGCATTCTTGCGCGGCGGCGACGTTTGCATAACTGAAACCAGTCGCGGCAAAAAGTCGTTCTGAAATTGTCCTGTCATGCGGCGACATTTTAAAAATATATGTTGACACTGAACATACAGCGCAAACATGCAGTGGACAACGCGGAGCCCTAGTAAACTGTAAAAAGGTGTCAGCTGGAATTTGAAAGGACGTGAAAGTGAGAAGTGGAATGGTATATTCAACATGGATTGTATTAACTTAAATTAATGGAGAAGTGCATGAATGGGAACATACTAATTGATATTTTGACCTTTTAATTTGAAAGATTTCCTTTCATGAAACTTTAAATTAAAGTCAGCCACTTCAACTATGATTTCACATTAACACAATAATCATTTTTATCTCTCAGCTAACTTTGATTGCTGTCAATTTGAAGCACGTTTCCATCTGACTGCTCTTGGACGTCAATCGAGTTTTCCATTCACTCGGCGCCTCTCTGACCGACATATTTTTATGGCCGCTCCGACTTGAGCGACTGGCAAAAAGTAATAAGCTTGCCTTGTTGCTTACCGGACTAGAAAAAGAAATCAATTAGTTGTTATTTTACAGCTACTGCTACTAAAACCATACTTCAGAAACATTTTCTATCTGAGAAGAGGTTAAATTTTTTTAAGTAATCTCATAAAATATTTGTATGCTTAACAAAGCAAACATAATGTTTGCTTGCTTTCTTTCCGTTTCTTGTTCCCTCGCCCGGAAAAACATAGAAAACGCTTACGCTAAAAGCAAACATTTCCTTGTCACTTTTGGAAACATGTGATATGCGGCTAATCGGATAATTTTATTACGAAGGAGGCGGCGGTGACAATAATCATGTAGATTATGTAGAAGCTTCCAGTAAGCTTTAAAATGAAGAAAGGAAATGCAGTTAATTTGTGAGAATATTTATATAAATGTTTGATAAGGAAACTGAAAAAGATACTATTTGCATTAAGTGGATGAAGAATGATATTCTGAGGTTAAAATTTGCTACAATAAACCTATTGATTTAATTGAATTAAAAGAAAAATATTTAAGATAATCACATTTTATAAAAAGTGTTTGAACCGCAGTTGAACCATTTACATTACGGTATATTTACAATTACTATTGGATAATATGTAATAGTGATTTTTTCAATTATCTGGTAAACCAATTAATACATTTTTTGTGGGTAATTACATTCAACATGAAATATGTAGAATGTAATAATTTAAGTTTGTTTTTAAAATAAATTTACTGCAATTTTTTAAAATTATCATATAATTTGAAGACTTTATATAGCTTACAGAAATGTAAAAAATTTTATCTCGTATAAATTTTAGCTGTATGTGAAAAAACTTGCGCTTTGCGGATATCAAAGGTTTGTAAAGAAAAAAAGCAATACTTCTTCATACGCTGCGAAATGCAGAATAAAATATTAGAATTCATTCACCACTCTCACGTCACCCTAAAAAGCCCTTAAAAAATTGAAATACATGCCACAAAAACACGTACATATAAATCTGATTTTAATCATTACCATATACTCGAAATAAATTGCAATTTCAACTGCTTCTACCAAAATGGCACTAGTCAGCTGTAGGCAATTTAAGATGCAAACATCGATTTAACCCGCATTGCTTATACCTTTAATTTCCTTGAGATAATTAACATTTTCGTATCAGCGCATCTTATTTATTAGTCTGGGTACTCCGCACGCATTCATCATTAAATTTGGGGCATTAGAATGCACGCCGCCGCCCTCAACTTGGCTAAGACGCAACTAATAAGAACCATACATTAGATCGTCGACAAGCTGACGACCTTCGTAAGCATAAACAGATTCGCTAATTGCTGCCTAGCGTCGCTAGGATGGTGTAGGTTGTAGGCCTTATGTTGTTGGTTTCTGATATTGTGACTTCTTCATTGCCAAACACACACTATGCCCTCAATGCAGAATCATACATTATTAATATGAACACATTGTAGGCGTTCTCTAAAGTCCTACAAAATGAATGATTAATACCATTCTCGGTTTTCATAAGTTTGATCAAAACTTAGCGTAACATCTAATTCCCTCCAGCTGTAGCCGCCTCCACATGGGATAACGTAATACGAGTCTGTCTGGATGACAGCTTCGTAAGTTGCTCGTCAACGGGCACGATCTAATTCCGCCATCTTGACAAATTACAAATTCTTCAGCTTGATAAATCGTTTTCTTTCAAAACTTTCTAGTTAGTCAATAGTGCAAGTATTTTAGGATTAAATATTATGTGATAGTTGTTGCGGATGAAGAGCACTAAAGTGCACTCGAGTCGTTCAAGTAGGCGGTGAGTTATTGCGGTTTAAAATCGTAATGATATCGAGCGTTGTTCGTCCACAGGTGGCGCACGTGTACTTTACCTTGATGGATTGGCTATTGCTCAGTTGGATGAACGTATTGAACTTACCTGGAATAATATAAAAATAATTAATCGTTGGCATTTTATGCATTTTATATTCTGCAATAGGATATTAAATTGATATTTGACGCTTTATGCCATGAATATTAAAATATTTACAGCAAAATTCATGCAACCAGTATTACTTTTTAAATAAACCTACACTAATAACAATTTATTAACCACAGATATAATAATTTATGCGGTAAATTGTTATTTTTAAGTGAGATTTTTCCATTGTGATTTGTTTGTATCTTATGTGTGAGTGTTGAAGACCGTAATGTAAAAAACGATAAAATATGGCACAATAAAAATGATAAAGTGGCGCATTTTCCGGCGCGAGCTTTCCTTGTCGAATGCAAATCATGTCGCGTACGCTGTAATGAAAAGCTTTCTGTAAACGGGCAAGTATAATCCGCGAGATGAAGGTGCATCACGACGATGGCAGCAGCAGCACTCGTAATGACATTGTGTGTTAGTTCAAATTTCAGGCGTAAAATAATGTTTACTTATTTGCCTTGCAATGGCTAAAAACGTAATTGATTTGGAATATAAATGCTGGTTTGCAGCATTGCAGGAATAATGCAAAATGCTGCTATCCATTTAAAATCTATTGATTTATTATAAAATATAGTTCATTTGCATCTAAACTGTGCTGACTACAGAAAATATTAAACAAAGTGTTTAAAATATCAGTTATATTGACCAGTATTAAAGTAAATACTATTTCTTAAAACACATGGTACGTTTGGTAGATATTTATTTTGATTTGGTCCAGTAACGCAGCTTGTCATTGCCAATTTAGTGTCCTGAATTAAAACGAACAACGCAAATGGAACCTGTAATTTTGTAATGAGCAGTGATGGTGGTGGCGATGTAAATTCAGCTAGAGTTTCAAACTAAAATCCAGTGAGAAAACGTAATTTTTTTTTGCAAAACTTCAAATAGTTTTGATACTGTCGTTTGCACACACAAGTTAAAAAATATGTTGCGTTCAAAAGTTTAGAGTCCAAGAACCAAGAACAAATTTGAATAAATCACTCTGTTTTTCTTGCAAATATTTCTGCCACCTCTCGCAACAAATATCATTTAATTTTCTATCAAAAGTTTTAATGCTCGTAATCTGCTTGAAATGTCCTTGGAGATTGCACTGCCAAAATTATATTGCGAGTGCCTTTTCTGGACCGGTAATGAAGCGGATGTTTAATATTGAAGCATCTTGCGCGCTTCGGCATTATCGATTATATGCCTGCTTTCACCGACCGCCACCTTGTACAATTTTCTTCTTGAAAACAAAAAAGAAATCGAAAAGGATAACCGACACGTTAATCGCATCGGTATTGTTCTCGTAGAGATAATTTCGTTCTCTTTATTTGACTGGCCCTGTTTTTGAATGTTTCGTGCATGTCGGTCAAGGTTACTTCAACGCAATAGAGAGTAGAGTTGATGGCTTGGATAAGAAATGAATTTAAATTGGAAGATTATTTTTCCCATTTCCGTTTTTTGCGTAAATTTCTGAATCAGCTGAAACTTAATGAAACACTGGATATATTTTCGGCAGTCTTGATATAAATCAACGTTAATGAAGTGACTTCAGGCGGCGGCAGTGGCATCGATGAAGCTGAAGGCCGCAGATTGATTAAGATTAACAGATAAGCAATCTGAAGCAGTCAAGCAAGCAACAATTTCTATTATTCCACTACGCGTTGCATTCGAATTGTCACTAAATTGGTCAGCAAGAATACCCGCAACCATGGTGGCGTTCGAAGTTTGGAAGTTGGAAGTTTGCAAGACGTTGGACAGAATTACACAACAAGTTTCAGTTTGCGGGGCAAACCTACGCACTAATAGCAGCACACAGTGTGCCGGCAGATTGTAACTAATTCCCACTTCGGGTGGTCGGCCGATGGCGGCGGTGGCGCTAAGACCGTTTTGCGGCTTTTCTAATGTGGTCGAATGCGGACGCACGCTTCGCGGCGCAAGCACAAAACGATGTCCTTCGGGGAATATACCAATGTACACACATTCGGCGAGGCGGCGGCGGCCGGAATAAAGAGAGGTGGTGCAGAGTTTGGGGTGAAGTAAAGTATATTTGCATGCCAAAACTAGCAAACGTATATTAATCAATCTTGAATGGATAGAAGATTGGTATCGGAAACAGTTTGGTTATTGCGGTAGCTACCGCCTCCAACGTATCTATTGATACGTATCAGTGGTACAGTCTCGGCGCCTAAAGCGGTGCTTTGTTCAATTTTCCTCGTTAAAATCGGCTGGCATGCTAAATGCAATTTCTAAATGCATGATTTAGGGCAATCTTAAATAAAAATTTTTATTGAACGGAAATAAGTCGTTAAACACTTTGTATATTTACGAAAATGACATTACTGTGTTTTCCATGGCCTCGGCTAACAATTTCCATTAATCTAAACTACGAAAACGACTTTGAACTATACATGACAATGGGTACCACTGCCGCCTCCAGGCACGGGATCGCAAAACTGTAAACGCAGCAAAATCGAAACGACCTAAAAATGAAGAAAATACATACAACGAACGCCACTGTCGTTTGCATTCAAACCACCATTGCTTTTTCCAAAACTTCTTCATAAAAACCACCATCGCGTTCGTGTATCATACGCACCAACAGCACAACGTGCCAGCTTGATGACTTCAATTTATTAATGCAAGAAGTTAATTAAATTAAATTTCTTACATGCGATTCAATTTTCTCCTGTTCTGAAGGAATATACGAAAATATTCGTTCTTTTAGTGCTTAGTTTTAGTTTCTTTGTCAATATTAAACGACTAGAAAAAATACCATACTGCAGAATAGAGTGTAGAAGCAGAAGAACAGTAAGGGTTTTAGCATTACCCTTAAGGGTGTTGTTGAATGTTAGATAGATGTGTGATGTCGGGCTGCAGGCTAAGGACAAAAACGTGTATGTCGCTGAAGAAGAAATATGTTTGTGCCGTTCGTCATAGGCTGTAATACTTCCGATTCTCAACCTGCCACTGAAGGCGGCAATACTACCACCGCCCTATTCCGGCTTTGTGTCTCATTTATCATAAACCGACCGTGTGCAGTATGCTTTAATCAATTTTCATTTATATAATTTGTTTTGTCCGATATTAGTGTACGAGAATAATAAGGGTTAATCAAGAAATTCAGTTCTAAATCTAACAAAACTTACTTTTATATTTGCTTACATTTATAAATTGATTAAACTCTTAATGATCAGAGTTTCTTAAGTGTTTCAAAAAAACTATTGTATTTGAAAAAATTTCCTAAAACATATTGTATAATATTTTATTGTATTTTATCTCATCCGTTTTTTTTTCTCTTCCAAACGCATGCCTTCCTTCTAGAAAAAGGGCAACTCGATTACTTACACTGCCAGGGCAGTTGTATTCTAGTTTAGTGTAGATGCGAAACTTCTCCGCGCGGCGTACGGCTGTTGTTTGTGCGAGACAAACATAAACAGCATTATGTATGATGAACAATTTCTATATGTTGATGGACGGCGTATACAAGGCAAATAACAAAGTACAGATCGTTGTAAACAGACGAAATCTTTCGCCGCCCCTCTAGTACCCAAGTTTGCCAAATCTTTTTTGACGTTTGTCAACGCACTTTTATTGCTCGCCAATCCAAAGTTGAAACTCCAAATGGTTCTCGTAGGAGTTTAATAGATATTGGCATGTTTGCTTTAAATGGATTAGCGACAACTCTAATACTGCAGATGATTGAACCAAAGACATAATGTCAGTATTTAGTAAATTGATATTCAAGGCCTCTCTGAACAAAGCGATATAAAATCTAAATAGAACTAGTTTTGCGCAGAAATGTTGTTCTTGGTTTGCAACCTTTTGCGTCACAAGTTCGTTTTTCGAGAAAAACTAATCTGAACCATTTTTACAAAATGTTCTTAAATTGACTCCGTGTCTAAACTAAAATAAATAGAAAGCATTTTGTATACGTACAATATGTGAAGGTTAATGATGGTTAGGGTGGTTGTAGGTTTTAGAAACAGGTTACTATTAGCTCTTTGTTTTGCGGTGCAGCGACCACACCTGAAAGTGACTGAAATTTTCACCAGCACCTGGCCACTTCCTTGAGACAGAGCATCGCCCCCCTGTACTTTGGTCGTATGCAGATTGCACTTAATTTTCCACAGTGTTCACCGTCGTCGACGCGGTTTCATAATTATTGCACCCGCTACCACTGCCTCCGTTACTTTCGTTTGGTGCTGCATACCGATTCGAAACAACGTTGGCGGTTAATGTATATGCAAACTGCTCCCAAACTATGCGCCTACAGTTTCAACACTTGTATAAAATAGTTGCTGAACATGTTTGGTGCTCAGCAACTCAGTGTACTCCAACGCATTTGATTGCTTACGATAAGCACGAAGCATTGAATTTAAAAACATCTCGAGAAAATAGGAATTCCGGGTAATGCAGGAAATTGCTGCAGTTGAAAGTGGATGCAAGATGATCCAAGGAGAGTTCAACTTTACCGCTGAGAATTTCTACGCTCGATTATCTCGATATTTCGCTCGATTTTCCACGACTTCCGGTTGTTTCATTATCCGCTCGCGTTTGGAGCGATGTTAATCTGCATGTCGCAAGCGATTAGCTCTTTTATGCGCGTAGCTCCCGTGGCGGTGGTTGCGCGTCTGTATGAAACTCACATCCGGTTTCCGGCGGCTTTTCCAGTGGGGTAATGTGCAGGCTTGATTGTCGTCGATGCTTGTCGAAAAGTGCACGCGGTACGGGTGTCAAGGGAGCAACGCGGTAAGATAAAATCGCATAATGCAGAAATCAAGATAACTGCCGCCATGTATAACATCATGATGATCCTTTATATTCACCGTACACTAATTTTGGATTTGATTTTAACACTCGTTAAAGTAATAGAAATTCAAAGAACTTTAGCGATCATTGCAGAAGTAATAATCTTCCATTATTTAATGGACTTTAAACTTTTCCGGTTTCCACTGCAGCCAACTCATAAAATCTTACAATTTCAAGGTAAAGGAAAAGCTTCAAGGTATGGGAGTGATGAAAATGCTGAATTGTGAGCATTGCAATTTCACTCCTGCTAAAAAATCGCCAATCAAATATTAGTTTAACATTAACACAGTACAGTGTACGTTCAAATTCTCCTATTATTCACCCGCCCGCAATACGCGAGGTCGGGTGAGGAGCGGCAACACGTTCGTGTGTGTCGGCGCGCTGGTTATTAAAGCTTTATCGCGCTGGCAGAGTCGGCACTGGCGCCGCCACTGCTCCCAGACACATTAAATGCCGTTAATATATAAGCGTGTTATGCCGAAAGACGACTCTTGGGTGCGGATATATTATTCATATGCCGCCCCATCAAATATTTCGCATTTCCGTGCATTCAATGTAGAAAACAAAAATGCATTTGAGAATAAAGATACTTAGATTGCACGCATAAATAAAATTTATTCTTTGGTAGTTTACTATAAACCACTCTTGCAATATATGTGTTTGCATATGTTTCGGCTATTATGTGCAGCAGACGTGTGGCTGCCGGCTTCGCGAAAAGTTGTCTTGCTGGGTCAGGATCACTATAAATAGGAATGCGGTTGAACGTCTTGGACGCGCGTCCAAATAAGATTGGGGCCCATTCTCAAACCCCCAAAATAAATGCCTTACTGAGTTCGGGTGGCAGTTGTTGCTTATCCCAGTTTCTCGATACACTGCCGACGCAATATCCGGCTCGGCTAAAGCCTTCACATAAATATACGTTTGTCTTAAATTGTAAGTGCCTTTAGGGCAACTGGGGCTGCCTCTTGGTGCTTACTTTGGCCACTGTAGGCTTTCAAACAAGACAGTAACCTAGAAATAAACTAGAATCAACACCGCCAGCAGCAAATATTTTGATTTCATCACTGTTTATTGTTGCGGTCGCAAGAAAATGAAAAATTGTTTGCGGGAAAATGGAGAAATTATTTTGTACAATAGTAGAAATTGATTTCGGTGTGGTTCGAAACGTTTGAACAGCTTAGAAGATTGTATTGCACCACGCAAATACAACTCATTCGACACGAAAACAAACAATAGAAAATCAAAACAAAAGATAACGATGGAAAATGGCTGCTGCTGCGGCCGCGAGAAAAAAGAGTAAAATATGGCGTCGATAAATTACTGCTCGTGTACGGGAGTAATTTAATAGAGAGAAAATGTATTTTGCATGTTTTGCAAGTTGCATCAACTCTAGAGAGACTCACATAAACTATTCCCATGCCACTCCCAGTAAAAATCAAAAAAAAGTAGAAAATGGAATATAATTTTCGTTGTAGATGAATATTGACGTTTTGATTATTCTACTGCTGAAAATTCTTCAGCTGATATAATTTTGTTGATTGCCTAGAGCGTGGAACGGCGCGAACTGAGTTTTAGAAGCGGCAGAAAAATGTCGAGAAGAGGATACGACATTTCGGCAAATAGATATATGCATGCGCGTACCGCGTAGGCATGCATAATTCAGCAAGCCGTTTGTTGCCGCCGCCGTTACCACTGACGCTCCGCATAACGCCGGCGGATATGTGGAAAATCAGAGTCAGACACACGTATAAAACTTCATCGCAAATTAAAGGATTTACTCTCAAGGACGTGCTCATAAAACATTTTAATCTGTTTCCATTCGAGCAATTCTTTTTAACGACATTTCAAATTTCAACGTGGTTCAGTTCTTGTATACTATGGGAACAATATCAAACTAACACTAAAATCAAATTGTATTTCTTCATTAATTATGAAAAAATACTTAATTTTTTTAATGTGTATGATTACGGTATTGATTACCCCAAATGACACCACCCCCGACGTGGAATAATAGCGTTACCGGTCTTCGCTATCGCTCCTCTCTGCCGTCACGCGTTTAGCTTCATTATACGCCTGCCGCTTGCGGTCGTGCAAGAGGTCTTATTGATAAAATTTGTTTACCGACGCGAGGCGCCAGGTGAGGCATCACAACGCGAAGGCGGCGACGAGCACAAATACCTCATGCCACTCTCAAGTCCGCGTCTTATCGGTAGCGCGCGTTGGAAGCGGTGCACAAAAGCGAGCCGTAAACTAAGACGCTTTTACCTGGCTCGTGAGAAAAACCTACTTTGATGGCGCTTGTGGCAGGGGCGGCGGCAAGTTTGACGGATCAGTCATGAGAGTGATGTAGACGACGGCATAAAAAACGTATAAATTTTACATGTTTATGTCACTTGAAGATGATGTAAATTGTTTAATTTTTGTGTTTTTGGGGAAACGTCGGAAATTGCTACATCAAATATTATTAATTTACATTTGTATTACATTTTATTACATAGTAAACTAAGATAATTAGTTGTCCGTAGTCAAATTATTCTATATAAGAAAATAATATTTGTTGGTTTTTTGGTTTCGTCCTTGTTGTTACGCCATCCTCGGAATGTTGTCTTCATTATTAGTCTGTTTTATTTCTAACGGGAGCAAAGTCTATTAACTTAAATTAACCTACTGAATAATGCGCCATGTCTCTAAAGCCGACCGTCGATGGTGGAGTTAAAAAGCAAAATATTTCCGTAAATAGACGCAGATGGAAATTGCTTTGCAGCTTCCAACGGTGAAGTATGAGTATATGAAGTATGCCTAAAATGTTTGCGTTTTACAATGGTCTCATTGGAAACAAAGTGAGCATAGTGAGCATAGAAGCCAAATTTTATTTGCCTCTGCAAAATTTCGTAGGAGATGGAAATCAATTACGCTACAGGAAAACGCGGTAGTAGCGGTCGAAAGTAGTTCGGAATGCTTCGGAAGTATTGCACAAATTTACATTCTTCCGCCGCCTCCGCAACATCATCGGAAGATACCTACATTTGAATGCAGTCTGTTTCAAATTGAATTTCACCGCTGGGATTTGTCCTGCTTGTTAGTAGTCTGAGCAAAATAGATAAGAAGCGGCAAAGTGAAAAACAATGCAAATAACAAGACAAATTGTCGAAAACACCTAATTACGATCGGTGGACTCATTGATTTTGATCGAAAATATTGCAGATTATTACAGCAGATTGTTAAATGATTTCTGCTCATGATGTATTTCTCATGCCTCATTCCACAAATTATGTTCCCTCAATAAACTCAATCAGAACTGTTGCTCTTCTTAGCGGGATACACGCGAGGCATAAAGAATGCCAGCCGCCTCTCGTATGGCGAGTTGTTGCTCCTCGCAATATACTCGTACGTGTTTGCCTTGCGTGACCGGAATACGCTTGTCGGTAGCAAGCACTCGCGCTTCATTAATTAAGATAAAACGCTATTGTTACCCCACCATGCCGCCCTCACGCCACTCCCAGTTCACTTAACAAATAAATAACCGACGGCGTATTCGGCGCACGTCTCGCGACACTCGACTGTTTTGCCATTTTTGATTTCTATAACAAGCCGCCGTTGTAAACACCGGGTAACAATACCTCAGACCTGTGGCTTGTGCCAACCATATTAATGCATGTAGACCCGTGACAGAAATTTATGAAAATCCACACCGACAAATCGGCAAATCTGCGCGAAATGTAGAAAACGTGGAAAGAGCAGAAAAGCGTTGGCATGAATATGCAACGCTCGCCAACGTAGGCGAATGCCCATGCATAATTCACACTAAACAGAAAAATGCGCATTCAATAACAGTGCTGTCATAATGGTGCATTTTACCCGCCGCTCTAGCTCAGCAACCGTGTTTATACATTTATTGCGCAAAGGTATGCTTGATGGATTAATCTGTGTGTATGCAATCGATAAATGCTGTCAGTAGTTGATTTTTAATCCAGTGATGCATTACTAGGCATGTGCAATGAGTAGCTGGATTTTATTAGTGCGTCGGCTATGACGCTGATTGAACATCAGTGGCGCACATCGTGCGCACTTGCCTGTGCACATCGGCGGTTTACCGCCGCCCTCAAAACTGAAACCGCGCGCTCCGTCAGCGGCAGGGCGGCGGCGAGTACATCGGGTTATTAGTTGCATAAATTGATTCGATCACAGCATCGGTGGGCTAAGGGCGACCAGCGGACCGGTTCATTCGCTGGCCAATGCCACCGCCGTCGCCGAGATGACTAATTAAAACTGGAATGAAATGAGAATTCACTCACACTACTGCTGAATGACATATTTGAAAACAATTGAAATTTATTTGTGTTTGTGTCGAGGATTGGTATACAATATGTTGATATTGGCTCTATAACTGAGAAGAAATACAAAGTTAGTTGTTTTTCCAGGTAGAAATCTCATTAACAACGCGTCCATTTAAAGTGGTATGAACTTCTCTTAGAAGTATAGTTAAGTATTTTGCACAAACGTATAAAACGCAAATCGCTACATGTTTCACTGGAAGAGAATTACTCACTCGCCTCTAGAGGGGAATTGCAAGTGGAATGCAACGAACAAAACGATTATTAATAGCGCACGTTTTGCCTGTTTTCTTCCGCGAGACGCAATGAGATGGCAATTTTCCTCATTTCGAATATTTATTGCCGCAGCCACTTTGCGATGTGCATACCCCGCGCCCGGCTGCCGCCGTCGCCGCCGACTTACTCGCAACACAGTGTGCTCCAGCTGTAAGCCGTGTCGCGCATTGTATCGCGATTGCAACGTGCACACGCTCGTTAATCTAAAATGCGCGCCATAAAATCGCCCTTAATGGAGCGTCGTCAGGCGTCGCGACGCTTTTCAACCCGCATTAAAATGAAGCCCGGACATTAACTAACAATAAGTGACCGTGTTTTGTGCGCGCTCGCGAAGCGGCTTTGGCATACAATTGACGACGATCCATTTGCGAATGCTTTTTAGGAAATTAATTTTTTACTTTGACGCAAATAGTCTACAAGCGCCAAGACCCTGTCAAGAGAATGCCACAAGGGAAATAGAATTTTCTACATTAATCTAGAATAGTTTATTGGGCTTTTCAGAAATAGAATAAAATTTTATCCATTTCCTAAGAAGGTCCATGCTACAAGTGTCAAGTAGTAGAAAACTCGGAATTTTCAAATAATTGTCATCAAAAATTATCTCATCAAACAAAAACCACTTAAATTGCAACGTTTTCCAATTTAGATTCGGTGGAAAATGGTGAAAGCTGTGAAAACATCCAACCGGATTCAGGCACCTACACGTCCGGCTGAATTATAGACTCACGCGTTTTTGCGAATCAAATCGCCGGTGTGCGCAAATCTCAAGAAAGATAATTGCGAACGGTGTGCGCGTCTACCCCCGTTGGGACTAATTAACTTGCGCTGCGTTGCTACCCCAGCGTTCTTCGGTTGCCTTCTTCCCACAGGCCAACCTCTCACTCCCCAAGCTTGAAAAAACTGCATTTAGCATCAGATACGTGTACATCAAATGCAAAAAGAAGTTGTTCTACTTTTTCCTTGCCGTTTCCAGTGGTTGGATATAATTCGAACCGCAACAAAAAAGATTTAATGAAGTCTCTAGAACATTTTAAATCAGTTTATTTTTTTTTATAGGAAAAGTGTTGATTTCGCAAGTTTAAAGGAATTGATTAACCGTGGTGCGGCTATCAAATAATATACATAAGTAAATAGATTGATAGAAATTGTTGTAGTTTATTTTTAATTTAATTATATTTAATTGAAAGTAGTTGCTTTTACCGTCGCTTCTACCGTTTATCTAATAAAGTTATAATTCATCCGTTAATTCCAAACTCTACGTTCGCTTCTATCAAAGTGTTACAATTAATTAATTAATTACGCATTCGCAGAAAGATGATTCTAAACTTGCAGAGTGGCAGTATGGAGGTGGGGGCGACACAAGGCAAAAGTTATGTATGCGATTAAGTGCTATGCGGCGGCGACGATGTTTCACTTATCAAAGTTAGCTTCTTAATGTCGCCTTCAGTTTGCGCTCGCGTGCTTAAAACAATACACGTTCTCTCCTCGGGGACAGAGACGGCGGCGGTGTTGAGTAAACAGTCGCTATCAATAAATGTTGCACTGTGCATACGCTCAGCGAAGGCTTGATAAGCAGTTTTCCGCGCGCGCGAGATTTATGAGCATTTATAGTTGCATCACGAGTAAACACAATGTAGCTGTTTTTGTCCTTGAGATAAATTTTCCGCACACACCCTGTACTTGTGTTTTATTTTAAATTTCAATAGTGTGGTTTGTTAACTTTGGATACGTTGAGCAAGAGAGAACACAAAAAGAATAATATCAAAAAGGAACCCTCATTGCGTTTGCCTTCGTTGACAAACTGGCACTGTTATAATCAAATAAACAAATAACTCAGCGCGCGGTTGGAGGCATGTTTACACTAATATAATAGGAAAAGCGGAAGTACACTGGGGGAAAAATCGCACGAATTGGAAAACTTTCGCTGACTTGTACCAAAGAGAAGCTGTAGTGGAAAAAGGTGCGCGTGGAAAATCACAAATTGTTGCTTATTATTGCCTTTTGCCAAGTCTACCACGGTTGCTGCCGTTGCCAGACCACTAATGCTGGCGGACAATCGGTGTCCGGCCACAAAACGACCGAGCATATGAAAGTACAATGTGATTACCGTTGGAGAAAATTGCATTTTCCAGACGTGAAACACGAAACGGACAAAATAAAGAGAATTACGTATTTTCATTGACTCAACCTAACTAAAGACAAAATCTTAAAGTAAAGTAATACTAAAAGAAAAACAATTTTTATTTTTCACCTTGATTCACAAGCAACAAGAGAAATAATTATCTGCATGTTTTGTGTAAGATACTTTTCAATTTTTCAAATAAAAAATTATTATTGCTAGTGGCAATTCCAATACAGTTTATATACTGCTGTGTTACATTAACCCAGAGTAAACAGGGGAATCGGGTATAAGTCCACGGGTTTACGCCGGGATAGATGAGGTGGTCTCTACTTCCCGCCCGGATGCAGTACCGCCGTCACCGCCGCCGCATGCCGCGCTCTTTTATCTTTTATCCCTTTTATCACGCCACCGAATCGAATCAAATAAGCACACTAGAGTAAGGTCGCGATGTGCTCTCGACGGGGGCAGCGGGGTCATAAGAACCACATTAAATTCAGAGATTTGAAACACAAAAAAATAAATTCCATTTTGTTGTTTCAATGACATATTGCATGCTAGATGTGAGAAAAACAAGTTGTTTTCTACTTTTTATGATGATATTTCTTTATTATGCTTCCCGCATGTAACCATAACACAGTAAATAAGGTTACTTATTATCCTTGTCTAGATTTAGGCAACAATGGTAAAAATTACCACCGCAATTACCATTAGCGCTTTGAAGTCAAGCGAGCGCAGTTGCAATTTGTTAATATGACCGCCCCAGGACCGCGAGGGTTTCTGGTGCATATAACTGTTACGTCTGTAACAACAGTCCTGCAGATTTTACGACTCGTATATTATATTTTATGTCGAGGTGGTGGTTCGAGTGGTAGTGGGTTAGGGTGGGTAATTAATTGAGGGGCATGCTTTTGGTACGCAAATTAATTGACTTTTAGCATTGCCTGCCAAGCGCCGGAAGGGTAAAATATGACCGGACATTTGTATGGGTAAAGTGCGGCCATTTTCTTAATTTGATACTAAAGTTGAATGTTTGGTTGCAGCTTCTTGGAACTAAGGATTTCCAATGAGGTTTCAATGCTGCACTTGGACACTAAGATTTAAAATATTTTTTTTGTTTAAAAATTTATAAAATTTACGTAGTTTAGATGTTGAGGCAAATATTTTTCCTATTTTATATTCCTCACATTTTATACTCTTTTATATCATTTAAGCAAGTGCTATCAAAATGGCGCATTTTTGCAAACGCCAATTTGTATCTCTATATCGTATTGTGTTCCTTCAAAAACATTCGGGGAAAGACGCGTTGGAACATTATCAAGACGGGATAAGCTTCCTCCGGCGTCAAGGGAGGTGGCATGAATTTACGATTGCATCGCGACGCACGTCATAAAAACATAAAAATGAATGCGCTGATGTCCGCCACAGGTGGCGCGTGGGTAATGTCTTTGTCGCACGGCCCAACAAGTTAGGTAAGCCGCCCCCATTTGCCCCCAAATGCAAGCACGCGCGGTGAATTATTTATTCCAATAAATTCTACAAGCGTGCTACGGCTTTGGCCGGCTTAAAACGATGATAGTGTTTGAAATCATACTTTGATAGTCATTTCCACATACAGTATGTTTTCCCTGGATTAAATGGTAGTTAATTACTCGGATTGAAAGGAAATCAAAAATCAAAAACTGGAATTGTTTTTGGGAGAGTGCATTGGATTTGTTTTTATTGGTTTTGTTGTTTGTCAAGCGTCGGCGGCGGCAACAATAGCGTATGCTTTACGCAATGGTGATAAATAAAAAATTGTAGTTTATTTTTTTGGATTCACTAAAATACAAGTTTTTTTTCACACCGTAACCGTAATACAGTACTGGGTTTAATTAAAAATCAAACGATGCAATAGTAGTTTCTTACTATATTCTAAAACGACTCTTATCCAGCAGATTTTTTTGCGGTGCATTTACCGCCTCTGGTTTTTTATTTTATTGCAACTAAATTACATACACTCGCTCCATAAATGGAATTAATTTAATTGAAAACACAAAAACAAAATGAACAAATTCAACACAGGATTTTTTTAAGCCGTCAAATTTGATTAAACGGAATATTGCCTTATTTGCAATAAATTCAAAATTACCATATATTAATTAAGACAATCCAGTTTCCACCCAAGGCAACAAGGTCTGCGGCTGTGGTTTGTCCTCTACTGTTCGGGCTTTACTGAAGCAAGGAGAACGGGAGCAGTATCTAGAGTGGTATTACAGGCCAAATCCACAATTGCATAAATCTCACTCCATCTCCGCTAAATCTAAATCAACTCGATACGTCGGCACTAATTCCATGCATGAGACCACAGTCCAGCCTCGAGGGTGGCAAAGGCGGGCGCCTCAGTTAAGTTAATTAATTCAAAACTGTATCGGTTAACAAGCCGACAAGTGCCGGACGTGTTGATATTTGCGGTGCTGATCAACCGTTTCCAGCTGCCCTCTTGGAGCATTGGTACTGTCGTGAGTTGATGAAATAGAAGTGAAACGAAAGTAGTAACTAGTTTATTGATTTCTATGGTAGGGAAGAATTGAAACGATTCATTGCTATAATATCAATGCGTATTGAATATGTTTGTTTTTCAATTAAGATTTTAAAAATTATTAAAAATGTAAGCAACGTTATTTGTAGTTTGCTATTGTTGCGGTATAAATTGTGACAGTACCAATACCACACTGGATTTTCCTGCTTGAGGATGATTGACACTATGTAAATTTTGCAACCGAACGTACGAGTAGCCTTTCAACATTTCAAATCAAATTCAATTGTACCGAGCTTGACCAGCTCTTGACGAGCTTTTGCATTGAAAAGACATTTGTTTCAATTTTGACACCATTACTTAAGAATCTTTTTTGCAAAATTGTAATCCCAAGCAAAACCCAAGAGCAATAATAATTTATAAACAGAAATATTAAATTCCACAGTTTTTCATACAATCATCAAAATATAACACAATATTAAAAACTAGAAGAAAAAAATAAAATATTAAAACAATTAAATGAAGCAAAAGCTTCGCTCCGCTTGTTTTAATTAAACGTTAGTGCCGCGAACAGATTGCGATGCAGCGTGTAATCCGCGCATTGTTTTGGGTATTGGATTTTTATTCGTAAATTAATTACTTGTGATATACAAACATAACCCTGGGAATAGGCGGCGGCAGATTTTTTGCGCATTACGCATCGATGTAATCTGCTCGAGAAAATACGCCAGAGGCGTGTTTAAAGCGATATGCAATTGGCAAAAAATGTGGCGCAGCGCGAATCAAATTATCTAATCGACTAATCTGCAGCCTTTTTATTAGCACAATGCAAAGCAGTGCTTGGCAAGATAAACATTTTTTTCTTTATGTGAAAGAAACTTAACTATAACACTTACGGAATATTAATATGTAGAATGTTTTCGGCGAATGCGAATCAATATTTAGTAAGTGCCATAGTTAATATTAAACACTTTGTAATCACACACGACATTTTGTGGTCTTCTATTTGAGTTTTTTGGTCATTGAGAGTCATACTAGTTTTTAGAGAAAAATGTATTTTTATTATAACGTGGAAAATTTTATTTTGAAGCATAAATCGCATTTTCTGCTGTTTGAAAGAAATTTTCAGGAATTTTTTTTATAATTTAAATATTTTTGGAGAAAAGCGGAATATATTATTGTGGAGTTGTTTTTAGGGGTTGTCACCAAAAAATGCAAATTTTTTGTAATAACCCTAACCCATGATTAATTTTTATTAAAAAACATTTTAGATTCTTCATTTTCTTGCAAATTACTATCACCAATTATCAATTTTCTTTTATATTGCGGATCACTGGTCTGTTTTTGACCTCATGATGTATTAGCTTCAAATGTTTGCGACTTGAGATTTTTTCCAGCCCGCTTGATCCAAAACTCATTCCGGTTGTACGGCAACAAATAGCAAAATCACATGTATCGACCACCGCAGCCGCCACTCGCGTCCACAGACTGTCGGTTGGCTGACTGACGAATAGTTTTCGCAGCCGCCAACCACTTTTATCGTTTTGTCGAATGATTCGGTAGAAAATGTTTACAGCAAAATTTTTAAGAGCCATTGTAGGTGTATGGTTAGGCTACACAACCAGACAGAAAAAGCAACAAGGTAATATAATCTTCGTAGTGTAATAATTTTGCTTGATTGACTGTCAGTGGCGGGTATGAATTTCGCGACGTTTTCGGAAATCGATCTCAACTTTGCTCTATTCACAAAAACTTTGAATGCTCGTGTCGAATATTGAATGCAGAACAATGTAGCATAGTTTATTGTATAAATAATTTTATGATTTTCTCATATTTCGTCGCTGTGCTTTGTTCTTGATCCTTCATCCATTTCAGCAGCATCAAAGTTGCTTGCAAGAAAATGTTTAAATGTTCTACGCCATTAGCATCGCCATTCGTAAATGTTTGCGCTGTCTGTGTCAATGAGACGTCGAGACATTTGTAAGCTTTTCATCCTTTTGCGCCATCTCGGAAATCGAAGACGGCAAAAAGGCTTTTGTGCACGTTCACAACTTGACTCGCGCGTGTCGCCAAATTTAAATTCAATGGAATTAATAGGTCTTTGCAGAACACCGATTCGGCGCCTGTCTTTTTAGCGCATGGCGGCGGCGGCAAGGCCTTTTACAACAGGACGCAAAGTTGACGCGGCCGAATAAAATACGTTCAATTATTACTTGGCCCGAGGCGAGAAAATACGACGTTTCGATGAATAATTTACGATCGAGGGGGGGGGGATGACGACGCAGATCAGAACGCAATACGCGTAATTTAACACCTTCTAAGCGAAGATTAACGTCGTCTTTGGCAAGAATACAAAGAAAAGATCGTTAAATGGTGTCAACCGCTTTCATTGAAATTTACAGAATTATCAAGACGAGTAAATTGGACACAAAAATATTTTTTTTACCAAATCCGTTGAAATAAATATATCTACTTTAATACATATGTTAGTTGCAGAAGTTTCTGTTTGTGCAGTTTAAAAGCGGGGAACACCTCTTGAACTATTGCAAGTTTAATATAAGGCGGCTAGATTATTCGGGTACTTGAAGTAAAATAGTGTAAGTTGCGCGAGTGGTGGAAGAATTTAATTTTCGTTGCATGCTTCTTGGTGGGTGCGGCATTTGTTCCGCTAAAGTTGTGCGCTTCAATTTCAAACAATTCAGTTTAGTGCAAACCACTAGTTTACGAGTTCAATTCGCTAAAATTCTCCAGAAATTTGTTCGAGCAATAAAGATAATTCATATACTAAAAATTTTACCCAATGTGCTTTAATAAATTGTACAGCGTATTATATCTTCTATCGAATAGGTTTTATGATTTTAGCTTGTTTTTAATAAATTGTTCTTTTTTTGACAGTTTAATGCATTTAAGTTTTCAATATTTTCTTTCTTTTTGCAAAATAAAGAAGAGTTGTTTCGAAGCAAAGTTTATATTTTTGCATTTCGCACATAGCACATAGCAATAAATCAAGTGTTTACACCATCGAGATATGATGCGAACGATAAATCACGTTTTTGTCGCATATACTTGCTTTCTTTGCTTTGTTAATCATTTCTTACATTGCGTTCAACATACTGTATCTGTGTACCATGATAAAGCCGTCCCAACAACAAGCACCCAACGTGATTAATTACCTCCTAATGATATTTGGTCAATAATTATTCTGCCATTATCAAAAAGAAAGTTTAATATCGAACTGTCCATTATCGGACGACGACTTAGTTTTCCACTTTCCAGCCGAGCCAAGTAGTGCTGATGTAATAAACGTGATGCGAGCATTACGCCTGGTGTTGCGCTCGTCGCCAACAGGTCGTCGCCATGGCGGCCCATTTATTACGTGTCATCGGACGTGTCAGTTATTCATCATCTTCACTCATAGAAAATTCACACCACTTGCCCTGGCTTGCCACCCAACAAAAAAATAAACAAAAAAAAAACACTTTCATACAATTTTCTTCATACGCAGGCAGGCCAAGGAATATATATTTCTCACTGAAAATGGGGGCTAGAAATTGCCGACCGTACTAAAACTGCTTGGTTGCAAGTATAGCTTATGTTGGTATTTGGAAAATGGAAAAATGACTAAGGACAATGACATTGACGGAAAAAATAAAGGCATGACAAAAGTGTGGCCGTGTTGCCAGCGGTGAAATGAAAAGCGTGCGTGTCCTGCATTACCGTCGGAAGAAAACTGACAATTTCCACGGTAGGTGCAGAAAAACAGACATATATTTTCCAACAAGAAGCGTACAATACACTCGTCGAGCATACATAAACTACCAGTTTTATAACAATAGAATTCTGCGGACGGAGAAAAGCTGACAAAATTGTTGGATTAATGGTTTTATGCTGAATGTTTAATTTTTAAAAAGTTGCATTATTTAATAATTTGGCAAATAATATTTCGGGGTAACAAAAAAGTTTTTTCGTCAGAGCTTTAGTTACGATTTGTCGCCTCTAACTGAAAAGCAGCTTTTTTGCTCTGTAGCAAAACATTTTTCTCACGGCTAATAAGAAGGCACTCACAATGTAGAGTTAAAAATAAGTGCGTTGCTATGCATTATTATTTAGGGTAAAAAGAAGGAGAATTCTATTCTGGCGGTAGTACAAGTAGTCACTGAAGCAAAGAAAATAAGTTGGATAAATTTTGCAGTAAAAAATAATATAAAACTTAGAAGTAAATCAAGTCAGAAATAACTACTGTTATTTATACAAAACAAATAGTCAATAGGTAGGCATAATTATTAGAAAAATTAATCAGATACGTAGGAAACATAGCAGTGCAGTGCAGTAAATAAAACATGACTCAAAATTAATATGTATAATTTAAAATTTTTACAACGTATTTTTGGTATACTTTACCCTTTTGTCGCTTCAATTTCAATTTTCTTCTGTAAAAAATCTTAGTTAATATAAATGTGTTTAGGCATGCTCGATACGTTCTGCAGTGTCTCATCTCATCTCGGCTTGCGAAGTTTTGAGTAACTACCTCCGCGTCTTCTTCATTTCCCGCTGGTTCATTTTTCTCGGCCGCCGCCTCTCGTGTATTTCAATGTACGATTTTTCACGCGTTCGCACGTCCCGACACCGCCGCTCGCCGCGGGCAGTAACATGCATTCGTCGTCACTAATACGCATTAGGTACGTCGGCATGATCGCCCACAACTGCGTCGCCCTCAACTTTGTTGGAGGCGGCGGAATTAAACGTAATCTAGTAGATGCATGCCTGGATGCTTCAGCGGCAAAGCGATAACACAAGTTATGAACTGTGTGTTTTTGTTGCACTCGAGGGCATGCGGTCAACAACTGAGGTATTTGCATATATAACGTGTGTGCTGTAAATAAAAGGTAGTTTTGTGAGAAAAACCTCCTAGTTTTCCTATTTGTTTGAGTTTAACATGAACATATGCAGCTGGATTTAAATTCATGCGCGATAAAACTCCAAGTTGTCGAACGCCGCCGCCCGAAAAGTTTTGTTTGCTCTAGCGGAGATTTCGATATGTAAAAGATTGCAAGCATTCTAACAGATTTGCTAACACGTAGACAGACTGTTCTTTACTGACATCGGATGCGCGAAGGGGGCGGTGGAGGTTGAGAGAGCGAAGTTGGCAAACAAAACGTTTTATTTATTTTCGCACGAAGCGATTCAAGCTGCAAACTTGCGCCGACATTAACTTCTGCTCTTCAAACCGGAAAACGGAAACTATTACAGTGACGTACTTAAGACTTACGTTCAACTTGATCGCTATGTCCGAGGAATACTAAAATTTAAAAGTAATTCGCGCCACTTTAATACACTTTTAGTGTCCTTGAGGAAAATGAGTTTGCGAAACGCAACGAAAGAGTAAAAAGAAGAACTTGTAATAAAATCTTGGTAAAATCGCCAACTCAGAATAAAAGGACAATGTGAACAAAGAAAACCAATATTGTAGGTTGCACATATGTCGTGCCGTAGCCGCCTTCAGCGGTCATCATCCAGGTTCTTGTTACGCACATGTGTATCGCAGAGTATCGTAATTTTCTTTGATAGCAATAACTTTTTTTCTATCCTACAACTCTTCTTTCTTGAATTCTACTTTTACAGAGTACAATGTTAAAATGACACGCTGTAAAAATATGTTATTGATGTCGTACGTCTATCAGTTGATTTACTTTCTTGTATTATTCATAATAATAACTGCATTCATTGCCACTAGGCAAAGTCAATAAACAGAATGCAACAAGCTAGCTTTCATATCCGTGCCAATTACAGCTGCATCCGATGAGGATGTTGCTACTATGAGTAGAGTGAGTTGTTATTGTAATTGTCGTATTTTGTATTAATGGAAAAATCGCATAAAACGAATGCATTGACAGGGTGTGGATCACGATTATACTGATACTGTAAGCGGTATTATAGATCAGTTTTCCGTGGAAAACAATTTTAGGAAATTTTACACGTAGCGGTTTTTATTTAGTTTTTATTTAATATTTAGGTGTTTGATGTAATATTTTCAACGGATTGAATAAATATTACATTGGATTGGATTGCAGAGAATGTTGGAAATTTATACGTCTGACGCTAATTTGATTCTTTTTTATTTGGCATTGTTTAATTTTAATTAAGTAAATCTCAAACAAAATGCTCTAGAAGTTGAAAAGTTTTTATGGATTCTTTATCTTTTCTGAGTATCGTTGAGTGTGGTCACGAAGTGTTTAATATGCATTATGTAGATGAAGCTCAACTATAACACTCACTTTTAGTCACTTGGTATAACGTTTTCGGCTTGCTGCCTTCTTCAGTATCTTCTTCAGATTATACTGAAGAAGGCTGCAAGCCGAAAACGTTATACAAATCAATATTAAGTAAGTGTTATAGTTGAGGTTTATCTACATAATGTATTCTGTTTTCTTTTTTTATTTGAGTGTTTATTTTAATTAATAACCAATAAAAAAGTTTGATAAATATTTATTGACAAGAAAATAGGAGGTTTCTTAATTAATACTCTTTGAAGTAAAAGTAAAATTTGACACTTACACTTACTTGATTTTAAAGGTAAAATATTTCCTTATTTATTGATATTATTTTCTTTACTATCAATTTTCCATAAATTTTTCCAACTCTACATTTCTGTTTGTATTGTTACCAAGTAATCACTTTTTCCAATAATAAATTATTACTTTATAAAAATGAGTGAACTCTCTACCATATTGTTTGTTTTAAGATGAAAAATACACGAAAGTTTCTAATGTATATATTCGCGTTATAAACTTTTTGTTTGCACCCCGAGAGGCGACTGATACGTCATCCAACGGTGGCTCTGCGGTTAACCTTAATTTATTTCCCCACCGTCTTACTTATCTTTTTACGCGCCATGTTTTCCACCCTCGAGTTTTCTCCTGGATAAAGTCCGAGTTTCTGCGATTGCCGTGCCAGTTACTCGAGTAACTAGACTCGCGACAAGAGACGGCGGCTTGACCCACATCCAGCATTCAACGTCTTGGATAATACGCGCTGTTGTTTTGCTCTAATTAATTTCCCATCCTTGCGTTGAACTTACACCAGCGTGGATAAAACACATTGTATGCACAAGGGTCTTATATAAACCTCGGAATTCTTTTCAATCGCGATAGCAAGCGAGTTGCTCACAATGCCCATTGAAACTAAGCTACTTGCGAAAAGTGAGCGCAAAGTTTTCCCTGCTGGAGGCAGTGATTTTTTGCGCGTGTTTTTGTTATCTTGGTATCCAATTGCGAAGTTTTTCTACTTTTGTCTGTTGATCACGCTTCGCAGCCGTCGTGCAAACAGATGCTTCGCTTCGATCGACTCGATCGAGAATTATTAGACAGGACGTTAATTAAAAGCGTAATTTATCAACAATTTAAACATTCTTACGATATGTTTTAAGTAGACACTGTAAATTAAAATATCATCTAAATCATCTAGATTGCGCATCACGTATTGCAAACTCACTCGACGCAATAGGGTGATGTTCCTGCGGGATATCCGAGGAAATCCAAGGATTCCGGCGAGTTTGACGTGACTGTCGACTTTGTGCCGACCCGCCGACTTCGATCCATTTTGGTGCGATGAAGCGTGAAAAAAGGCTCAGTCCTGAGGGATAGAAGTGACTATCTACTGCTTGCTGTCGCCGCCACCGCGGCTGCAAGCACTAAATCGGCGAAAAATGAATAAATCTAATCTGTTCGCATTAGATGGATTTATTATACGTCTTTGAGTTTTCACCCACAAATGGATTCTGTTTGATGGCTGATGCAGCGGCGGTGGTTCCGAGAGCGGTCGCGACAATCTCGTGATATTCAATAGACCTGGTATTATCGACGTGGCATAATTCGTTTCTTCAATCTTCAGCGGCGTTGCGGCAGGTGTACGTTGCTGACGCCGCCTCTGAATCAGTCACTCAAGAAATTGATTTTGAAATATAACCATAATTCGTAGTTTCAACGATGGTTGACCTAACCGGAAATTGCGTTTCTTGGCGCGGCGACAATCCCAATGCAACTGTGATGGAAGCAATTTAAAGTTTACTTGTTTTTTTTTTTTTGACTCGCACTAAATTCTCTAGCGTTGAATTCCTCAAGAATCGCGCAGTGTGCGGCGTGCTGCGGTGGCGGCTGGAGTTACGGGTAGGTCCATATCGCGCCGTGTATTATTCTTGATGAGCTCGGCTCTTTAAAATATGCATGTGTAAAGAGGTTTTTGTGCAATGTACCGCCGCCCAACCGGAGCGTGTACACACAGCATGCCTAGAGGGGAGGGAGCGGCTGCTTAAAAGGTTTTAATGTAAGTTGGAGATGAAACAGTAGCACGCTGAGGGCAAACGGGAACAACAAAATAACGAAGCGCCTATGAAATAGTTGGTTTTTTTTAATATATTTTTTTATGAAATGGATCGTAAATTTTGGAAAGTGCATGGATTTTTAAGAGATTGCGAAACAATGAAATGAATACATACACTAGATAAATATTCTTAATACTTAAAAATAATTAGTTATAAAATATAACTACATATATTCCTTATCAGATGCTGTTTTTAGTAATCATTTTCCATTATTTTTGCAAGACTTATTAGGTTTCAATATCAAAATCATTAAAATGAACACAATTATTTTATTTATGCTTTGATAGTTTATTCATAATAATCACCATTATTTGTATCAATTTAGGATTGCATACTCTTTTTTATCAAAAATTTTATTCAACAATTTTAATTTATTTACTTCTTGGGTAATCCTTCTAAAATAGACTTCTCTCTCAGTTTCCATCACAATTTGAGTACCAGCCGGATTGTGCCAGAAACGTCTCAAAACAAGTCTTGTACCTCGTTCTACTACGCAAAAAAACTATTTACCCAGTAGATGTAGCACTCAATCAAGTAGGCTGGCTGAATGTAGAGCGCAAACATGATTGCGTGATCCTGTTTGCGGGCAACGGCAGGAAAAGTACTGCCTCATTGCAATCCCTCATCGTCCGGTAACACGGTATTTCAATTTGCCTTAAATTGGTTGTTTTTATTTGTCGCTTGTACTCCCGGCCTAGGCTTATAAAATGCACTTTCAGGCGTCAAATAGAAACCGGAAAATGGCTTGGAGAATGATTAGGAGTGTTTAGAACTGAACTAGGAACTTGTAAAATGGTTGCAATCGTTTTGAGAAATTGATAGTTTAGAGTTTAGTGGTGAACTGATTTTGCTCATTTTCTAGTGCATATAAGCCCCATATGATTGGAGAGATTAGAATTGTTACACAATTAATTGGGCATTTAAAATACATTAAATTGTTATAAAAAGATTGTTGGAGGAATAGTAAATGGTTTTGGCGTGTTTTTTGTTTTGTGGACTTTAGCGCTAACATTTCTTAATAAAACGCGTGAAAAGCTTGAGCAAATGGTCGAATTTCTGCGCTTTTGTTTTTCCGCCCGCCAGCGCAAAGTGGCAAATTTGTTGTCTCGGCTCACTTTTGCCGGCTAATGCAACTCCCATGTAAAAATATATAGAAACTACGCAAACTATTAAAATGATTTATTAATCTCAAACCGACTCGTTATCTGCGCTCTCTGAGGTGCACTTCTCGCGCCACCGCTGCCACCACTAGCATTCCACCACCATCGTCGCAAACCGCTCGCGTCTCAAACACTCAGAAGCCTAGTCAGAAAAATCAAGCGCTGAAACTAACGGTTAAACGGAAAAAACTTTGAGGTTGGAAGCGGCAACGTGTATTGCTCAAGAAATTCTGAATAGAACTTCATAACTGCAAACATGAAACCGTTGAATTCTTGCGAGTACATTTTCTACCGTCGACGGCATGTAATTTTAAATTTAAACAATTTGCCACCACTGTCTAGTATTTTTGAAATAAAAATATTATTTATACAAAATGTTAAGGATATTCAAATGTGGTGGGTTATGTCATTGAAACTCTGCTTCAATGTTCCCAGAACATTTTTCAGAATCCTCGTTAAATTATACAATTTTACGTTATACGTTAGGTTGTGGACCGTCATCACCTTAGCCGCCGTTTTAAGTAAATTGTCGAAAATAAACGATAAAACACTTTGTATCTCCCATATGACAATACATGTTACGTAAATATTATTTAGGTTACCACTTCTTTAATGTCATTCTCGTTTGAAGTGTTTTCATCTAATCATGTTGTATGTATTAACCCAATTCGTGAATTCTTAAATAAAACAATTTCAATAATATAAAATTGTTTTAATCGCTCTAAAAGCAATTAAACATTATCGGAAATAGTAGCGAGCAACTACGCCAAATAAAAACTTTGCCGTTCCCGTACGTACGCTAGCAGTTGTCAGTAACGCAAGTAAGCATTCACTTACTGAGCGACTCGCCGCCCTCCGGCCACCCTATAGCAATCATAAAAGTCAAAGTAATGCAGGCCACCGCAATACCGCGCCACATTCAAACTGTCAAAAAATTAACTTTTTGTTTGTTAAATAACAATTTAATAAAATGCTTTGTTTGGTTGCGCTTATTTGTTTAAGCAAATTTAACTTTCGGCAAGCGCGCGTTTATTTGCAACCGCCGCCTCCGCGGTGAGTAAACGACGTCGAGGACGCAACTTCTATTTAGATGGTATTTGTTTAGCGCGTGTGTTTATTTTTCGGTTTTATGCCGCCTGCGGGTCGCGCGTTTTTACCACCGTTGCCGCCTCCATTATTATCGTTATTATTTTTGTTAGCGGTTTTTTGTTCTCACACATCTTCTATACACTCTGAGGCATACAGAGAGTGACTGCATGTACGTAAATTTATTAGGCTATAATGCGATTATTTCCGGCCTTCCTGTTGGGATTTTGTTGGTATTTAGACAACTAATTGATTGTTCTAGCTGAGTTTAATTCCACTTTGGTTGAGCAAATGGGAATGTGTCCAACAAGAAGACAAAGGATGTAATTATATTATCCTTTTGTATTGTACACACTGTAGATGAAGGACTCTCTGAAATGGTCAAGAACCAGTCAAAAAAGCGACACACGGATTTCATAACTATCTCTCAGCTCAACGCAACGAATGTCCGAAATGAAATGGGTCGAGTGCAGTCGCACGCCGTGGCTGATGTCGGAGGCGGCGGCAGTGGCAAACCTCGCTACTTGCAAAGCCGGGATTTGCCTGAAAAAAAAAACTAATAACATTCTGATCCTGCTCATGAAGCCACAGCAAAATAAATTATTTGCGCGCAGCGTTAAACAAAATTCTTTTTTCGCACATGCATGCACCAGGGAGAAGGAAGAAGGTGGCGTGCATATAAACGCTCAATCAGTCGTAAAACATTTTATTTGGTTTAAATGCCTTGGATTTGAATGTTGCACGACCGATAGTCTCGGATAATTTCAACCGTACATTGTACAACCAACATAGCCAAAAGTCAATAAAAGCGATGAAAACATCGACGCGCTTTGTTCCCGGCTACCGCTTTGGCGCATGTTCGGCTACAAAAAAGCGATCATCAATAAATATGAATCGAAATGCGGATGCGATCAAGAGCTCAATAGGTCGCGTGCGCGCGCTAGAGCAACCAGGGATCTAGCAAATTCATCATACATTCCCGCACGCTGCACACCACCGCCGCTTCCCGAATAGGTTCGTGCACGTTTATAACTTTATACGTTGCCGCCGACGGGAATTATACGAATCGATCAAACCGAACGGAAAACGAAGCACTGAAAGAACGGCCGGCGGACTGCCGCGGCACCGCCCCCGTAAGGAAGCTGACGCACGCTCGAATTCCGAGACCAGCAGCCGGTATCTTTGCGCATCACTGCGCGTGCATACATCGCGAACATCTATTCATTTCGCGCCAGAGCGCCCGCCCAGAAGACATATCGTGCTCCTCCGCCGCCACCGACGGTGAATCAGAGGCGCGATATGTAGAATCGAAAATTGAATATTACTGCATCCGGGAATCATGTGGAACAATGAAGCGGAATATATGCCGCTCGTAAAGCAGGCGTACGTTTATCAGAAAGGCGGCAACACCGGGGGCCATATCAAGCATTGGCAAAAATTTACAATTTCTTGTTGAACTGGCTAATAAAATGGCAACTAGTTTGACGGAATATCGCATATGAAATGTGAAGATATGCTTTAAATAGCATGAAACTAAGTATATTTTTGTTGAATTGATGAAAATGCGCACGTCGTTGCAAGTAACAAAGCGTTCCTCACTTAATCGGGGTGGTTGCATCCGGTTTCCACCCGCCTCCGTCGTCATAAACATGTGCGCTGTAATTATAATTGAATTATTGTATTCAAAACGCGTCTGGTGAAAATGTTTTCAATCTAATCTTGGAAATTATTAATAATTTTCTAACACATGCTTTAATCATCCAATATTGTTCTTAACATATTGCAAGATAATTTATAATTTGTTTATTAAAATTTGGTTAATTTGTTTCATCGTTCTAATGAATTATTAACTGTCAAGTTAGCAACATTGGTCTCCGATTCTTAAGTAGTTTTTTTTCCATAAAGTAATCTATAAATTCACATATTATTAAACAACAAATTTTATAGTGATAATTAAAATTCATTAGTCACCTCACATTCTTCACAAAATATAAGCAGACAAATTAGAATTGACGCTCCATATTCCACCGATAGTTGTAGTTTGCATTGCTCAGTTAACAACTGTTAAATTAGCTACGCAAAACCCCAATCAATCAATACATTTAAAACTTCATTCACAACTTGTAATTTATTACGTATACATCTCTGTTTCAAACAGTTTATTGTCTCTAAAATAGCAACAAAGACGGTCTTCCTGCCGCCTCCTGAAACGTGTCGTTTTTTGAGATGCGTAATTTTCATACGCGGCGCAAATCTTATGAAACTCACGCCTCAAGCTATTGCTAACTGCGAGCAAAACTAATCTTTTTGTTTACGCAGTTTAATTTGTTGTAATTTTTCCACATGCATGAACTTTACTTTGAAGCCCGCGCTGTTGCTAATTAACAAAGTATTTTCCACTTAATCGGTGTGTTTGCATCCGGCTGCCACCCGCTGTGATTATAATTGAATTATTTTATTCAAAACGCATCTGGTGGAAATGTATTTAATCGGCGCACATCGATGAAGTGAAATTTATGCCTCACACAAAGTGTATTCATACTTCAGCCGTCCCAGCCCTTCAGATTAAAGGCTCAATTTTAATATATCATTTAATTAAAGCCGATTGCGATTGAAAATGTGCCATTCGCGATGGCGCGATTTGTGATTCGTGCTGAATAGCTCAAATATTTTGATTACCCCCAAACAGCGGGCACACTGGGATTAATTTGCTTGCGTTTAATTAATGCGTACTCCAACGAAAAAATTAACAAATTTTCGGCGACAAAAGTACGCCCGTAAATCATTGCCCGTTAGAAATTAGAATTTAATTCTAATCTCGTCTTCTCTCCGAAGTCGAGCGACATAAGATGATTGTTATTGTACAAAGAGTGTTTTGATTAATTACTAAGTGAAGGATGTTGAAATTTTTTTTAGAAAGCTGAAACAATCGGTGTATGTAATTTAACTAATTATACAATCTTGTAATTATAGATTACTATTAGTTGTTGGAAAATATTTAAAATAAGAGATTGTAAATAAAGAAACAGACAAAGGAGTTACATCATATTTTTTCCATCTATATCCAAAATATACTGCATTTTGGAAATGGAGTGCGATTTTTAGACTCATAAATTT
>JAODIE010000675.1:202267-273713 GCA_027575565.1 Diploeciton nevermanni
GTCAGCATGGCCGACGATACTGTCAAAGTGCGCGCATCGCGACGTTGATCGTAGCCGCCTCCGTGGGCCTTCCTCGCCGTGCTGTCACAGCCAAGGTGGAAAACGCGACCAAGCAGAATGGCAACCGGAAGCGACGACTGTGCGTTAAATCTACCCTGCGTGAAGATTCTCCTACTTTTATATCACGTGGTCAAAGCAAAGTAATCGGCTCTTGGAAGTCATTTAAACGTGGATTTCAAGTAGAAAAGTATTAAAGAATTAAGGTATTAGAAAAAAGTTGAAATGTTTCCAAGAAGGTTTGATTGTTTTGACTTTGTTGGGAAGCAGATTAAATTCTTTTTGCATCCACATTGTATGCGATGATCGTGCAAATCGTCTGCAGCAGAGCGCGTTTTCAAGTTTAGCAGCGCGCGGCGAGAGTTTTAAGAAGGTTTTCTCTCCGCCGCCGCCGCCAGCGTCGCACGACGATTTCGATGTTTGAATTGTCAAGTTTAATGCACCGAATGGAAGGAGAGCGTGACGGCTGACGTGCGCACAAAGAGAAAAGCGGTAAACGATCGAGCTGGGTTGAAAGCAAATCTCATTTTGCGACATGAAAAATGCGTTGTTGGTGGAAAAATTATGTAGAGTACCCAAAAATCGTTTAGACTTAGCGTTACAGTTCATTAGGTACGCAAAGTAAAGCATCTTTTTAATAGAGATACTTTGCTCGAAAACTATTTGGAATATTCAAGTAAACTGATGTAATTTTCAAAACATAATAATAAAACATAATTAATATGCTTGTAATTGTAATAAATAGTTGACAGAAGATTAAATGAAATAACATTAGAGTGCACATTATTCCAATACTAGTCCAGGAAAACGTTTGGAAAACTTTAATTTTCTGAGAAACTATTTCCGATAAAATCATTTAATTTATATACAAAGTTATTTTATTACTTATAGGATGGACTATAAAATTAGTATCTTAAACTTAAAATAACTACTTGTGATAGAAAAAAAGTCATATAAAAACAACGGCATTCCGAAAAGTGAGAAAATCTCCGATAAGAGGGAAAACCATAAAATCAATCAATAGTATAATAATCAATGGTAATTTATATTATTACCACGTAAATAAAACATTTACATGTTCTTTTTTATATTAAAATGTATATTCACTTGGTTGCTATTTGCATTTTCCATTCATGTGAAATTTGTTGATCATGCTGTATGTTTCCAAGCAAGAAATCTTATTGCGCTCGACCGACGATGAAAAACGTTACTATGATTAATCATCGCCGTCTGCAAGCCGCGCTCGCAATGCAACAATTTTCTTGTCGTTCGTCTTTGTTTGCATTTTATCCCCATGCACTCTGTCTGTATGCCCACCTCCGCGTTGTCGTCGAACATAAAAACTATAATTCCTCCGGCGTACTAAGTGCCTGCCACCTTCGTCCGCCCCCCAAGACCGCCCAATCATAACAATTATTTTTATTGTCTGCGCTGACAGAAAAATTGATCACAATCAAATAGAATAAAATGTGTGTGACAATTCACACAATTCAATATTAATCCAGAGTCTTTTTTTGCCGCCGCCGGCTTTTGTCGCGAACGGTGCGTCTGACAATGACAAATCACTTAGGCATTACTTTAAAAAGTATTTGCCAAACGCGCGCGCACATAACAAACAAATGTTTACAACTTTTTATAATAAAGACGCTGCGAGGCGGCGGAGACGGAGGCATGTATTGTTGAGATGAAAGCGAAAAGTTGAGGTATTTTTTACTGGTTCTTGAGACTTTCGATTTCATCTGTTCGCATGCGTTTTATTTGTGATTCATCGTCGTATTTGATTCCCTGCCGTTTTCCATGTTTCCTCGAGGGTGGTAGCAGAGCTGTGGGAAGCTTGTCGGCGTTTTTCCTTTGAACGCGTTTATTTTTATATTTATATTCCGGTACGCTTACAGATATAAATGTCATTTCTATATACTTTTTATCACGATTGCACAAATTACCTTCTAACTCAACAATACGTGCTGGTAAACTAACAAATTAAGTGGCTTTTAAAAGTTTATTAAGTTTACTACCGAATGGCGTGTCGGAAAAGAGAACTGCGTGAGTTTATAACAAGTTCTTTGCTTTCCAAAAAACAGAAAAATAGAAAATATCCGATCAAAACATCAATTTTCAATCAAAACATTGAACGATATTGAATAGAAGCATTGGGCATCAATTTAATGTATGTATTACGCTAAATTACCAACTAAACATAAACGGAGCAATGCCGATTGGGTTTACCCTACCATATCGTGGTGTTGTCTTGCAATAAATATTAAGAATAAAATAAATAATTTAAGGTTATTATAAAACAGAATATATTCCTTATTCGCACTATTCTAAAGACGCAAATCTATAGATGCAATCAGAAGTTATATGCAAACCAATCAACAACTTGGAATTAAATTTGGCTAAGATTGCAAAACATGATAGCAAGATTTTATATTTTACCATATAATTCAATAAGTATTGATAGTAAATACAAAAACTAAGTATTATCACACAAAACTTGCCAATTCCATCTTAAGTTATTTGTAATCAATCTATCAGTTTACATCTATGCTCTCAAATTTTATTCTTAAGTTGGAGAACTGTAAATTCTCTGAGAAACCATTCATAATTACAAATAAAATGATTAGTTTGACATTATTAGAAAGCTAATTGGTGGGACTTTAAAATATCATTGAGAGCATTTAAATCAAGCCTACAATTCTAGATAATTTACCCGCAAATGATACCTTTACAAATCACGCATTTCAATGGTCTCCAATATTTAATGCGTAAGTACCGCCGCCCCCGTCATGTCAATCGACGTCTCGATGTCTTCCACATCTTGCCGACATCAGTCATTACAGCCCACTGCCATTGTATTCCCGTTTCAAATTATTTCCCGCCTCTAAGAGTGCATCGCTCTTCTCGCTACCTTATACCTGGCTCCAAAGCCGCCTCACGACTATCGTCATTGTCTGCCTCGTAAAGCGGCGCACATATTACGACGCTCTCGCCGCCGCCCTAATGTCGTAAAATAATGGCGTATTGATTTTGCATTACAAATGCGTCGTTGCCGCCTCACACATGTCATGTTACAGATCATTTTTGGATGACAAATAATTTCATACATTAATTGCTGAGTCTTCACTCAAACTGCAAGAAACAAATAACTAGCAAGGTGTGAAGCAAAAAGGTGAAAGCAATTGAAGCAGGTAATATACACTATGTTCGAAGGAACATACTGATACTGATGAATCAATCAACTGACTGAATCAATCGACACAAATCATTTTTCAGAACAAACACGAATTAAAATCAACAGATATCCATAGATATCTACAGATATAGTCCCGGACGCAGCAATGGCGTAACTACATATGTCTGCAGTGCAGGTACCGCCGTGCATCATTCATCAGCAGCAATGTGTTATTTCACGGTTTTACTAGCTATGGCTGCAGTGGCGGCGGCAACAAGCACTCTGATTGCTCCAATGCTCCCAATGTTTATTGACGTATGCGTCTCGACCTTCCCCATTAGGTGTAATTATTATTCATTCGAGTAGAGCGCAACAAACATGCGTGATTAATAATCCATCAAACCTGCTTCCCGGAGGCGGCAGAACGCGCAAACATGCGGGCATCCGAATAACATAATAAAAAACAGACGTAGTAAATTTCAATAATGCACATTGAATATAGTAATAATAATGAGAAAAAAAAAAGTTCCTTCTTGTTAAACAATAAAACGGAAATTACTTTAATCCCAGAACAATAGAAAATAATTACATGCTGCTTTTTGCGTGATGATTGCCTAACCATTCTGCGTGTGATCCTGCAGGATGACAAGATAGTTCTTTTGTTCCGCCTGCATGGGACGGGACACTTTCTAGTGAAATAATGACAGCGGCGACTATCAGGTTGCTTATTTAGTGTGTGCCATTTAGTGTTGCGTGGCGTGTTTTAATAAAGGACAAGGGTTGGTAAAGGAACTTCAATTATGCAGAGGAACAATAGAGAATGATGTGTACTGAATATCTAACTAAGTAGAGTATCTTTATAAATGTTGGGACAATAATTATCACTTGATAAATTTAAAAATTAAAAAATAGTGGAAGAAAGATCAATTTTAATACATTTTTAATTGGTGATTTGAATAATATTTATTCATTGTGGTTATTTTTCTCTATAGTTTTCTTTATAGAGAGAGCGCAAAGTATTTATTGTCTCGCTCTTGCCTCCAAGGGATGTTTTAAATATTAAAACAAAATAAAATTGTTAGAAGCTTTCACTCAATTACTGAAATTTAGCAGAGTATGTAAAGTAATGTGAGGTATTTGATAATTTGGTTCAGAGTTGTGTTAGTTCCTGCATTTTTCTCAGTGCTCGCCGGCGCCGTTGGAAACCAAAGAAAACAACAAACATATATAACAAAATATCAATTCTTTTTAATATGATTCGCAACTTAAAAAATATGTTAAATTAAAAAAAAAACATCAATTATTCCATTAACTACTTGTTTAGTAGTTGTCAATTGTAACTCAATCCCAATACACCCTGATTGGATTTCTATTGCGCTTTTCCCCGGAGTACAAAAGAAAAATACATTTTTCGTGCACAATCTACCCAGATCACTGTACATAACAAATTATTTGATTAGGGCATATTGTCACTGATTAACGACCCGTTATACCGCTTTGTGTGCGGCATTTCCACCTCGCTGCTCTTAACCGTCCCCGAGTGCCCCACTAATACCGACCACGCACAATGCAAATAATGCGTTGCCACATCCCGTAAGAGACGCGGACAGTTTGGCCCGCACCAAAGCAAAATTTCCAAAACGCATGCAAATATTAAACATGTATGCACGTACGACCCAATTTATACGCAAATTTTCATTATCCCGCTCCCTGGGGGCGGTTGGGCACGCCGTATTGATTTATTACCTTGTGTCATAGCACGTTTTTTATATTTTAGATATTTACACAATTTTCGACTATAAATTTTAGTTATAAAATATTGAAAATATTTGTGCCTGCAGAGAAGAGAAAATAATTGATAGTACCTATTTCCAAGGGGGTGTACAGAGTTTTTAATAGATGTAAAAATAATTGCTGTGGAGATCATCACTCTCCAAGAGTACTCCGTGATTTTCCGCCGCCTGCACTCGAAAATAGATCCGTAATCTCTAGCGCAGCAGCGTAAGACAAAGAAACTAAAATTAATCGCCGCTCCCGTTCGGTCGGCTGCGGCGTATTAATGTCGCCGCGTTGTAAACACGTGCTCGATATTCCGAATAGCACGCGGCATGACTAGAAATTGCAAAAGTGACGAGAAACTAGTGAAACAAACGGGGGAACCAAAAAATATGTCACAACAAAATAACCAGTGTGCAAATATTTCAAAATTACCATGTAGACAATTAAATATCACCACGTTTACGAATCTGATCAAGTGGCTGAATTATCCAACTTCTTGCAAATAAATTCCAAAACATATTGTACGCTACTCTAATTTCTGTTATTTTTCCTAACAACCTTCCAATTCCAGAAAGCGCATAACAATCTGGCGTAATTGCCTCTACCGATTAAATAAACACTTTGTCAATTCAAGTACTGCACCTATAAACTAATCGTCCGCGTGACATATCCTAAGCACATAAGTTAAGCATAACCCAAACTCCACCTGAACGTAACCAAACTCAACTTAAATGGAGCCCATTCAGGTAAACGATCTGCACGCGTTCCTATCTGTTTTGTATTAAATATTGATCGGCGGGAGAAGGTGAGAGGAGGTAAAAATAGCAGTGAATTATTCAGTGAAATAGTTAGACGGAAAAAGAAATTCAAGGTGGTTAAAATCATTTTGGTGTGGTATTTAGGCCACATCTGGAGCGGATGCGTAAAAAAATCAATCCATATTCAAATATCCCACACATCAATCACTCTTTAGGAAACTATGCCGTACTTCATATAGTTTATATTATTTGCTCTTGGCGAGGGGAAGATAAAGCTGCGAGGAATGAAAAATCCGCTTTAATTTCGCACGCCGAGACTTTTTTGTTGTGAGGCGGCGAAGAAATCGTACAAATTGCGTTCGTGCGCATTGGGGAGTCAAAATGCGGGAAAGTTAGTGAAAGCAGAGTGATGATATGACAGCGGAGAAGGCGGTTCAGGAGGTGGCAAAACCCAGAATTGAAGTGATGCTTTCATTGGATATGTGATGGAATGCTTCTTAAATTCTTAGCCGGTTGTTATCTATATGCAGGCAATATACAAAATGCTTAAAGAAAAAGCAAAAAATTAAACAAAAATCTCAAAATATTTAATAGGAAAGACCAAATATTTGACTATCTGCAATTTCATGTAGAAGAGAATTGAAAGAATTTTTGAATTTATTTGAAATTTTAAGTACAAAATATTGTGCAAGGTGTATAATGAATTTTGCATGTTGCAAGCAGATAGGTTCGAATTTGCTTGCGCGGAGGCGGTAGTAATGCTGCCGTTGCCGTTCCGATTACTTACAACGATTGCCGATTACGATCGCGTCGACTCCAATAGAAACTAATTGAAATATATTTTCTCCTAATGCATTTTGACGCCGTACATCCGCTACCGGCAAATATAGCATCACCATATACAAACAAAGTGTCCATTCTCTTTAACCTTGTAAAAGTAACAAGCTTATCCACCCTTTGGCAAAAACGGCAAACAATTGTCGACGAGCATTTTAATTACGCAAAGTTTTTAATTGTTAAACAACGCGACACACATTTTCCTGCCAAGCCGAGCGTGCTTAACGAGTTTAATGCCGATGCGGCGGTGACGGCGGCGGCGACGGCGGCGGCGACGAACTGCTTGGCCGAGCATTCGATTATGTTCGCGCGCGCGCTAGCGCTATTATAATCAATGGATATTTTAATTAAACTTTTTGAATTCCTTTTGTCGCGAGTGCGACCAGTGGAAAAATTGAAGAGCTGCTCTATCAGAATGCAATCAAATTAAATGCAAATAAAAATTGCTTGCACAAAATAGATGCAAGTAGTGTGAATCTATTTAAAAAATGTTTTGGTATGCGGTTTAATTGCGGATAAACATAGCAAGCAGTTAATTCTAGAGTTGATTAAATTCAGGAGAAGAAAAAACATAATTTATTGTTTAACATCTTCCTCTTCTTGCTTTAGTAAACACTTGACCCATCTCTGCTTAGTATAGTCCTTCTTCTTGTTTGTGTTGGAAGCATAAATTAAATTATCGTCTACACCATCTGCCAAGAACTACACTCTACGAGATGGCCCCATAAAACAGCTCATTACGTATTAGGTATTCTTGTATTTCAACGCAGACACAACCGCCATCGGAGTGTTTATTGTTTTGCCCGGGCTGACGCTAATAACGCTAAACGCGATAACTTTGACAATTCACGAAAATTAGCGTATTCTAAAGAGGGAAAACTTAATACATTCCCAAACTCGGCAAACTTTGTCCTCGATTTTAAAAGCAGATTTAAAAAACAATACCGCATTTTATGAAGAAGATTTTCTTCCTTTCAGTGCAGTATATATATACGGATGATTCGGGTTTGTTCCATTTCAGTTATTTTTTATATCAAGCACATTTTGTTTGACTACCAGCACGTTCGTTACTACTCGTTTGACGTAACACTAGTCGCTCCGAACCTCAGCCTCATTGAGGGCAGATCTAAGGTAATTGTTACAAAGCAGGTGGCAGGCGAACGGCAGGTGAGTAATTTAATTCGCCCGGTACCCATTTGAACCCGAGCTGGCGCGTCGCCCGCATTCCATCATTTTGCTGCAAGTCGCAGCGTTTGCTTATCTTTCATTCGGAACTATAATTGCGGAAACTAACGAAAATTCGCACACCGCGAAGGCAACATTTATTTGTGACATTGTAAGATAGAATTCTTACTGGAATTCAAGTCACTTTTGTGATACTTTTAATATTGGTTTTGAAGTTCGCGTTGAATTTCTTCCAATTGAGTGCAAGATGAGTAACATGAGAAATATTTTGCTTGGCACTTAGATTCCAATTTCCACCGCAGCTTGTTGTCGGTTGTCAGGAGCAATTAGGTCATCGCCGATTAGTATTCGATCATAAATTTGACTTTTGTTTACTGCTGCCTGCAGAGCCTGCATGCTGCGGCCAAATTTATAGCACCCAGTTTGGTGGAAAACACATTTTTGTTGCCAGCGATAGTGCACGCGCGCTGCTAAACACCGCGAAAATGCGCGGAAATGAAAATATTTATTTTCCGATCGCGGCGACAAGATTTACGCCGACGCGCTGCTGTCTATAAATATTTGCGACTTTTTTACTCTATACAAAAATGAAACTCCTCAAAAGATACATTTCCAAATAAATAAACAAGAGAATAATAATATGAATGATGATGGTAATTAGAAATGGAAAGCGTCAAACCTACCTGAAAACTTAATTTAATGATTACAATTCATAACATAACAACATAACATTCATCCATGAATTTCTAATTAAATAAATCAAGTACTACGAACAAACCTGACACTTGGGATACTGATCATCCGGCTGTTGTTCCACTTTCCATCCCAACAGCGGCGGAATACAGATCAGCGCCGACAGCAGCCATACCGCAGTAATCATTACCACCGCCCTCACCGGCGTCCTCTTCTTAAGATACTCCACCGCCTGCGTGATGCTCCAATACCGATCCAGAGATATTAAACACAAGTTCATAATGCTAGCCGTACTGAGTAGGACATCCATTGCCGAATGGATATCACACCACCACGCGCCAAAAATCCAATAGCCCATTAACTCATTGGCCAATGAAAATGGCATAATGATCAAGCCCAGGAAAAAATCCGCCACTGCCAGTGAAGCAATGAACCAATTCTGAATGTTCTTCAGGGCTTTCTCGGTGGTGATCGCGATGATGACCAGCATGTTACCCACAACCACCACAATCATCAAAATTGTGATGGCTATGGAAGCGAGGACTATCTGTGGAAGCGTGTAGCCACTGGGGTAATGCTGAAGAAAAGTTTCATTTGGAGCTAGGGAACCATTCCCGGTGCCATTGTCTAGCATCGAGAGGAGAATGTCCTCCATGGCTAGGGCAGCGCGAGGCGTCATATTGACGAGAGCCATCTTTAACTGAATTGAAAACAACGGTTTAAAACTTAACAACGCAAAAAATTGCTATTGTTGGTCAATAGTTTTTATATTTTGATATACACTGCGTTCTGTTTTAGTAGGTTGTTGATTGGTCCCACTTGGCGCACCAACTATTTTTCAGTTTGCTTAACGTTAGTTGTACTTTAATGATACTTGGTGTTTATTATGTACAGCGTGATAAGAAGACCCGTTTTGCCCGAAACTGTGCTCCGTACTGTAAGAGAGACTACATCTTTTCATGAATCGGCGAATAATTTCCACTTGTGCACATTGCAATCAATTAATTTTTTCTTGCATTATCCTATCACACTAAGTAATCTATAGTCGGTTAAACAACGAATAAAACACATTGAAACCGTCGAAACGAAAAGAAATCGCGTCCTGCCATCCCTCGCGCACTCACATGACTTTCTGACTGTTGTTGCCTGATGCTATCCTTTGCAGAGTGCGCGTGGCAAACTTTTGCAACTTTTGGATTCTAATTTATGCAGCGTATTTATCTCACAGTGGCTTGTATTACATGTGAATGTGGTTTACGTGTCGACACTACCTAGTTTAGAATATAGTCTTCGCGCGCGGTGGTCGGGAGCGGCGGTGGCGGCCGCCGCGGCTTCCTCGTCGGCCTCGTCGGCGGCGCTGCTGCTGCTGCTGGCGGCTGCACGGAGCTCGCAGGACATGTTACCGCCACGTTGCTCGACCGCGCACTGCTAGCGCGCGCTGGCGGTATGCGAGAGACGCGCGCGTGCACTGTGCGGCCTCCCGCTACCACGATGCGCCGCCGCCCCCTTTACGCGCTCTACGCCGCTCCCGGGCATGCGGAGTACTACGCACTCTACGCCGGCGGGTGGGTGCTACTACTCTACCTACTACCTTACCAACATACTTTCCATTTTAAGGCTTGCAACAACTAAAAGTTCAAAATTAGTCACAGCTCATAAAACTATCCATAATATAAATTACAAGATTACTTTAAAAAGGATAAATGTTTTAAAAATAATTGGAATTTACATTTAGTGTTTAGCCACACTAATTAAATCATGAGAAAATCCTATTTAAATACTGTATCGTTGTTGTCTAAAAACAATTCCTAGATTGCATGTTCTTCTAAATTCTTTCAACTGCTTTGCGAAAATAGGAAAACTCTTACATGTTAGCCATTAATGTCCATTCTCTTCCATTTAGTGACTGGAAACACATCTAGTGACATTTACCCTGTACATTCCTACACTGCGGCCGCCCCCGTGGCGGCAACGGTTTTGCAAATATAATTACGAGTCGATACGGGTGGATTAATTGCGCGCAATTAATCCGACCGGCCGCTGTCGCAGCGCACAACCGTTTTCCTATTAACTCTTCACTTCTTCACCGCGCCGCCACCATCTTTTGCCGTAATTCACCTCTCACGCGGTTTTCTTCCCCTTTTTCCGTACTGTCCCTTGCCATCATGCCGGCAACCTGTTAATAAGTTTTTCATATTTAATGGATTTTTGCGCACGGGTTTCGCGTAACTACATTTGCATGTTTTTTACGCGTGTGGCGGCGGCTTCTCGCGGCTAATAGGCTAGAAACGTTAGTCGATCCACTCAAATTTTGTACAGAAGCACAAAGAGACGGAAAAAAATGTGTTGTGCACAATGAATGTGAGTAATGAACTGGACTGCGTTGCTTGTTTTACAGGATGACAAAGTGCGTTGATGGGGTAGATAAGAAAAGCCGAATAGGCACACAGTATGGAAGGTTTGTTGGGCCAAGCTTGTCGGCTGAATTAAATGGTGCAGGTCCATTTATCATTCGTCTCCGATGACCGACCATCAATTTCTAAGACTACGCACGCGCTCGAAACAATGGCTATTCCATCAACGCCACTGCCGCCTTCAAACCGCCGCCGCTGGTCGTAACAAGTCTTTGTTTGTATTGAACTGTAAGAGTAATACCGGAATTGCAAAAAAGGTATCACAGTTGTAGTCAACGTGAAGTGAACACACTTTTCTAAGTAGAAAGGAAGCAACAACAACACCCCGTTATCAAAAGAATTGTAAGAAATTATTTATCTATTAGGTTCTGGATATTGCAGATACTAGAATTAAAGAAGCATCTAACACCAAATTAAAAATGTTCTTCACTTCTTTGTTCTTCTCCTTCTGAGTGTAACAAGACACTCATATTAACAAAATAACTTGTATTCAATAATTACAATTAATACTTACAATTACACGTACTAGTCATGAACTAATCACATTCACCACGGAATGCTTAAATGAAAATTAAATTTGTTGTTTCTTTGAAAAGTTCGTGAAACACACAAGTCGGTTTGTCACCGATCACATTGCTTGAATTCAAAGAGTTATTTGAGCGGGACATACACAAAACGCAAAGATACACCCCTCCTCTGAAAAGCGGTTATCATTATGCGCAACCTTTGACACACAACGCCCGCCACCGGCGGCGGCAGCGGTGGCTTTGGAACGTACATCACGTTATGCCATCAAAACCCAAGCAAACACAAACTATCTATTTTACACAATCCCTAGCTTCATTCCTTACAATCTGTACATATTCTGAAACAAACTGCATTTATCTCCATTATCTCCTCTTTCAAATAAATTCCAAACCACTCTGTAAACAGTCAACATCTGCATAATTGAAAATTTACGAAGCACTCGCCACAGAATAAAGCCAAGTATATTTTATCGCGCTGATGAATCCGCTCTTAACATTTTTTACTACATTACACTCGGCTCCCTTTTTTGGGAGCCAACACCAGAAGCTGCAACAGCGACCTACCCCAATGACGTCGATATGCGCTCGCGGCGTGTTATCCGAATGACGTCAGAGCTGGGTAGGCAGCAAGAGATAATAATACCACCAGTGTGCCACTGTGCTGTTGGCACTAAAGCAGGAGAGCGTGTGCGCGATATAGTTCAAAGGGGGCGGCGACTGGTGACGCACTCGCGACGCGGTGCTATGCAATCGAACGGCCGCGGAGGTAAAGCTTTTTTAATTACATAATAATAAATAACACATAAAACAAACTGTTTTGGTGCTATTTTACTACAAAATATAAATTGCAATACTTCCAATAAAACACACAAGTTAAGATTCTACAATGCCATTCTCAATGTAGTACAATTTCACGTTAGACTCGCTTATCCCAAACCGCCTCCTCCTGCTACTGCCTGCATCATAGCATATCCCTCTACAAGGAGTCTCATAACTTTAGATAAGAATAACGTTTCTCCCTGTTGCTCGGAGGCATAAAAGAAATCTTCCTTTTTCCCTACCACTCTTGCCTCCTTTACCGTCACCCAAGCAACGCACGCTCGGGTACACCCATCACACATTCAACCCGATAGGCTTGTTTGTGTGCATACTCGCACAATGTCAATCGCATTACCTGTCGATGGCGGCGACAACGGCGGCGGCAACGGCGGCGCTACAATGCACACGCAGCCGGCTCAAGTGAGTTAGACGCTCCCTTTCGTAAAGCAATAACGTTCGAGATTGCTGATGTTAGAATACCTTTACTTCTTTCAATAAAAGGACTCTTGAAAAATGTTTCACTTAAATGAGGCTTTTCATTTGATTGATATCTGAGTGTAATTAAATTTATTTCAATTTTTACGATAAGCTGCGCACGTTTATCTATAATTTATTGTGATCAACGATCAATTGCTGGTCCTAACAGTGTTCAATTAATTGCATTTATTGTTCACCGATAACATGCATACTAAAATATACGTTTTGTTTGTGTTCTTCGAATGTTGAGAAACAATTGATGATTGCTTGCTTTCTTTACAATCTGTTAATGTTAGGAGAAGTGCAAAATAAATAAAGTCCATTATTATTTCGTAAAAGACAAAGAATCAATGTTTACCGCACAAAATTAATTTTTTATGGCCAGTTGCTAAACGAATCCATGCGGTGCGGTAACTAAACTTTTGCTCTGCTTCGGGTCAACCTTGGAGGCGCCAAACTAAAAGGATAACACTAAATTCAACAGTCGTCTAATCGAATTTCATTAAAATGTAAACCAACCTGACATGTTTCGGGCGAATCGTGTACACTTTAGCACATCTGGTTAAGCAGATGTTGCAAAATGATGTTGAAAATAGACTAGTGACAGACAGAAATAATAAATATTCAATTCGGATGCATCAAATGCAAATATCTCCTACTTGGTCATTTAAATGCACTCATGGTGGAACAAATACGTTTGCCATCAAGTGTGGAGTGTACACTACTCCCAACTCTTACGCCACCCCAGCTTACATCCATGAAGCTTATGATCACCACCCCATTCACTTGCACCACCTCTGCTTACAACAATGTTCTTTTAAATATCATTATTGAATAGATGATAAAAAATAGACAGGATATGAATCGCAATTTGACGAGAAAATTAACCTCGAGTGATTTGTAAACTTATGTAATCACAACTACAAAAGGTTTCCAAAAAAATAAAACGTAGCATTTTTCCAGCAAACAATTAATGCGGTATTTGTCTGTTTTGTAATTATTCCATATTTTAAATCCTTTGAAATGCAGCTAAAACTGCACCAATGTAGCACACCAGGAGAAACTGCCACCAACTAATCCAAGCAAGTAATGATAAATCTCCTCTAATTCACACATTTTTCGCGCTCTGCGCAAATATTTCAAAATCTAATTAGAAACAGATGTTAGCGGTAGGAGCGCGCGCAGCACGTATTTGCGTCCCGCAGGCGCAATGCCATAAGAATTTGATGGCTACTAATAGCTGATGTGCTACCTTCGGCCTCCCCGCGCTCGTAATTGTGTGGCCGTTATGAGAAACGTATAATTTTCGTGTTTTGGTTTCATTTGCGTGAGTTATCGCGTTCCAGCACGTCTGTCCGCGTAACGAGCCCGTATTCATTACATGCGCCAACATGCCAGAACATTCATATAATTCTGCAACGTGGAGAACCTTCCTTCGGCCTATCACCTCAAAACTCTACACCACGTTTATCCAAGAACACGGACCGTCCCCTAAAGAGGCTAACAATGTATTTGGGGTTTACAACTAAAAGTTTCAAATTTGCATAACTGAGAGGTGGAAATCGTTTAGAATAGTATTTTGTATGCTAAATAATAAAGGTAGTACCTTAGTGCTTCAGCTTTTATTTTTGTTGTATACCTCATCAACCTCACTCAATTAAAAGTATCTTTATCGTACTTCTCTTCAAACATGAAACTATTGAAACACTCTCCAATTCAAGAAGTACCCAAAGATAAGTTTTGGGTCGTGTTACACCACATTTCCCCTCCTTGATTGAGCATGAATAGCCCGGCAATCAAAACTCACCCGTAGGTTCCAAACTTGGACTACGCTCCACCTCAAAAAGACCCTACTAGCAAAGCGATATACGCATAAAATCAATTTAACTTTCCTGAGCCTTCTTTAACCAAATTCAAAAAAATTATTGCTTGTTATATTTCTTTAAAAGTAAATTCTTGTATTCATAAAAATGTCATGCTTAAATTCTGCACGATTAAATAAGTCTTCCAGTCTCACAAGACGTCAATTAAAACGTAAAATAAATAATGACAATAGGGTACACACTAGTAATAATCAAAAATATGTTTGAGAATATGTTCATTACCGCCTATCCAGGTGATCGGCGAAATATTGATGAAACGTCTGAAACATCATACAGTTTATAACTACACTAAATTATTCAAAATTTAACCAACAATTGCATTGCGACATTCATTCATCCTCTAAACTAACTAAAACTTAATTTACCTCGGCTCCTAGGCATACTTCTTATTGGTACTTGTTCCTCCAAAGATTGAGCGTGAACCGTACGGCCAATAGGTTCTAACGGTAGAACCTCCGCTTCTTTCTCCTTAAAAATCACAGCTTTTTTCGTAGTGCTCCTGGGCGTATTCAACTTGAGAATACTTCTTGTTGGAGTTGGTTTGGAGGGCGTTACTACATCATTACCACCACCAACTCCAGTGCTTATCCTTGCAATTCTAGTTGCATCCATAATGACTAATCCAGTTGATTTTCTGCAGTTTTTTTTATTCTCAGCTTCTAAAACGGACTTTCGCAGGCTCTTTCGAGTTCTTGGTGTTTTTCTCGGAGAAATTCCATACTTGACAGGTGAAGTAATCTTGAAAAATCCACCTTCAAATCCAATTTCTTCCACCGCTAAATTCGTTGCTCCTGTGAGTTTCTTCCTTGCTGCTCTCATCGCTGCACGTAGTTCTGAACTTGCATGTGGTTTAGGTTTATCCTTCTTAGCACCTTTTCTCGGCCTTCCACGCTTAGGTTTGACTTCTTCTGGAATGTTTACGAGCAACACTTCCCAGTTATTATTGCGCAGCTCAGTAAGGTTCTCAAAGCGTTTATCAAGATTATTCACTTCAATCATTGTAAGATCCCAATATCCGTGAAGATCAGTACAAGTTACCGGCTTCCCATCGTCGGGATGCAGACATCTCCGGATAAGATTGCGGACGTATTCCATTTTCTTCTTGAGCAGCAGATTCGATTGTCCAAGTGCAACGTTGATAGAGTTAATTACCTCCTCTGGAAGGTCTTCGCTTACCTTTAAGTAACAAAAAAACAAACTAAATAAGCAACGGCAAATAGGGCATTCTAACTACCAACCTTATACTCTTTCCATTGCTTGCAAATGCCTTCAATTCGTTCAACTTCTTTATCACACAATTGTGTGAAATAGGCAGCACCTGCTTTGGTTCCAGTTGAATCTGGAGAAGTTAAAAATTCACCTCCTCTAGAAGACCTGGACTTGTACTCACTTCGGGCGCAGTCTTTGCCCCTGGATACAGTTACAAATGGACTTACGTAAACTACTGGGTTTGCATTATTCTCAGGAGTCATACTATCAGTGTCTGTGTCCTCAATTGTAAAAGTAGAATCAATATTCTCGCATGGGTAGATTGTAGATGCAGAATCACTCACGCTAAGAATTAGTAACAATACAATCATTTAAAGACAAATATGCATCCTCCAAACAACTTACACGTCAACTGGTAGACTTTTTCTTTTGTCTATTTGTTCCTCTACTTCCTGATCAAGCTCCAATTGTGGTAAACGTCTTGCTGGTGTCCTTCCAGCTGATCTGCGCTTGTTACGAACCTTTGGGGTCTTTGGAGTTTTCATATTTTCTGATTGAATGTTTTGCTGTTGTGGAGATTCATTCATTTCAGGCGTATATTTAATTAGATTCACATCTATATCTACTTTCTCTTCAGGTGTTTTATCTACTAGTGGCATAAATCGTAAAGATTTCTTGACTTTAACTTGATCATTTTCGGTGCCTTCAAATACCTTTTCAGGTGTTTTATCTGAAACGTGCATAAACCTTGCTGAGTTTCTTCTTGTTTTTTCACGGCTTTCTGAAGCATTCATTTCTTTATTATCTCCAGAAACAAAATTTCCATTCTGTTTCCTTATATTCTTAGGTGCTTTCTTCACTTTTGTTGCTTTTTCAGAAGATGGATCTATTATTTTGACTGGTCTACGATATATTTTAGATTTACAGGTACTGTCGTCCTGTACAGATGCTACATCTTCACCTATATCATTTTCTCTAACTATTTTTGGCACATTGTTAGCATTCTTGGGTTTTAAAATATTCGATTTTACATCTTTTGCAGATGACTTTACGTTTATTTTTTTTGCTTTACCTGCAGCAGAACCTTTCTTATTCTCACCTACAATATTCTCCTTGTTCTCTTCAGTTTGCTGTAGTTTCACAGTCTGTCGAGTGATCCTAACAGAAGGCAAAATAACCTTTTCTGGTTTTATTTTTGTAGTATGGATAGATAGTTTATTATCTTTATTCCCTATTATTGGCTCTACAACATCCTCACTAGTTTGATAATTCAGTTTCCTTCGTGTTGACCCATAAGTTCCTTTTTGTTCAACTCTGACACTTTCTGTTGGTTTCTGCAGACTCTGCTTCACTCCTACAGTCTTACCTAGTAATGCCTTATCCATATTCTTCTTAACTGATGGTTTAGCAACTGCATTGCAGAACACAATTGGCTTGACATTTGCTGGAGCTTTGAACTTGTGATCTATAGTTGCAATTGAGGGCCACTCTGAATGCATCGCAGTTATAGGTGGAATATCTGCATTTCTAGATACTTTAAATACTGGCTTTTTGGTAGCTCGCTCGAAGGCACGCTTCTTCTCACGTTGTTCACGCCACTTCTTGAGTTTGTCTAGGCGTTCAGCAATTTTTATCTTATAACCTGGTTCTTGATATTCAGCTGGTTCTTCAATGCGCGTTGAAGTAAATGGACATTTTTTTCCCGTTGGTACAGTGGGTGCCTTCTTCATTTTCTGCTCGATTACTGGAGTTGGCGGCATCGGTGAATACGTTCGTTTAGATGCACATATTTCATCGCGTTTTGTTCGCCTGGTTTGTCTGATTTCCTCTCGTTTTCTACCAGATTTTAACGGACGTGCCTTAAGATATTCTACGAACGATTTATACTTCTCCATTTATATAAAGTAATAACGATTGTGTTTGGTTAGCACGTGTAGCTTGGTTCTGGAAATCAACGGAAAGAATACTGGAATATATTGTAAGAAAAATATACTTGCTTACCAAGATCTCGTATTCCCGAATATTCTCGTAGTTTACCTACCAATTATAATCTAAGAATATAAGTAAAATCGGAACACTTGTAAATATATTTGCGACACGAATTTTCTTTGACTCTGCTTTGCTGATCGCCGCAACCGAATGTCGTTAACTTCAAACGCATCAAATGAAACAAACGAACTTGGCCTACCTTACGATCTTGCACGAAGAAAATCACAATGTCACTATTTTATGTCACCAAAGTTTGAATTTAAGCAATTTGTGTAAAAAAAAATATGAATTTAGCAAAAATTTATTATGCTTACAATAAAATCATTATCATATTTAGATAACATATTAATTAATGAAGCAAATTTTGTATTTTGCGATATTCTTATGACATATTTGTGGTTGGCGGTAGTGTAACAAGCTCTATAGCAACCTGTGACCTTCGTTTGCTTTTAATCCGTTTTAACTGTTTTGATCGTTTACCTCCGATCGCAAAAATTCATTAATTTTCGCTTAATTTATTTCATTTTAATAAATTAAAAGTTACCGCAAACTGCACATTAGCTTCCGCTGTCATTTCCGTATATTCGCTGTTCTCATATTGGTATTTATACGAATTTTCAAACAGTTTTTATTTGTAGGTTATAACTTCAAACAAAGTAAGTATTTTTATTTGAGCAAATCTTAATTTGTCATGCTTTAATTGATGCTCGTTGTATGCTTTTAGTTTGTTCCTTGGTTCGTGCTTTCAATTTGACTCTTTCAATGTCAATCATCTTTGTACACACAATGTAAGTACCATACGTATTGTCAAAAGTACAAAAAAAGATTTTGGTAGTTATTTAATGTTTTCATTTGTTAATGCAAAAACCTCAGTTTGCCAATTACATTGTCCTGGATACAGTAGTTGTTAAACACGTCCAACGCGACGTGTTTGACATATGTATTTGAATCTTTTTGGCAAATGAATCCACTAATCATATTCAAAATTTCTTGCAGGTTTTCACACAAAAACATGTAAAATTGAGTGTATCAAGGGAAAAGACACGGTTCCGGAAGCTGCACCCGACAAGTTGTAGGCGACAGCGTATGCAATAGAAGAAATAGAGTCATGAAGCCGAACCAAGGTAAGTCCACGAGCACTCAGCCCGCCGCCTCGCTCTCGGCAAAAGCGCTCGAATATTACCGCATGTACTCCGCCAACGAGGAGCTCCCAAAGTATTTCAGCGGCGTAGAGACCGACGCCCTATGCCGTCGGACACGGCACACTACGCAATCCGGAACACCTCAATCTACATCCACACCTACGACATCCACGACCGTATCGACAGTGAAGCCAATCGCAAAATCCTCTCAAGTTGCCGACATTCCTGAAATTATCGTCGACGAGGTATGCGCATCCCCAACGAGCAGTATTTTCTCAACCACAAACAAAAAGCAATTGGAATGGGACAGCGGCGCTGACATCGGGTACGTCAACTGTGAGGCGCGGTTAGTACAGAAGAGTGTCTCGATGCCTATTCTGGATGAGCCGACGAGGCTTACAAGCCATAAAACCAGCAGAAATGGACTGGGACAGCATGGTCTTAAAGATATCACCCCGATGTCGTGCGGAAGTGGAGACAGTGAGAATACCGATGACACTTCGAGTAGCATGCAGCAGAAAACACGTAAGGATATCTTGTCTTTTCTCTATATGAAGGTAGGGTTACCAGCCGCTGAGTCAACTCCTCTTGAACTGCGGAAATCAGGTAGTGATCCAGCGATTTATTCCGAGCTGACACCAAAAATTCATGTTGTCAAAAGAGCTAAATCAAAAAAATCTTATACCAATAAGCATCAAAGAAGCAAGCAATTAAACACTACTCTCTTTAATTATGAGGTAGCTCCGTCGTCTACAACTGATGTGAGTCCACAGACTGAGAACATTACCAATCAACCTTCTAGTACTCCTATTAGTTCAAGTTCTCAGCCGAGTGGGAAAAGAAATCGGTCTCAAGTCTCTTCGCTTGAGACTCTTCCTAGTAAAACCACATATCTCGCGAGATACAGGCGTGCGAAGATTAAAAACTTTGCGATTACTACACCTATCAGTATTGAATGTGTTAGCGTTATTCCAAGGGAAGACACGCAGACTCAAACGAATGATTCGCGACCGATACGAGTGGCTACCGCTGATACAGATGTGCAAACATCGAGGCGTTCTTCAAGGCAAGAGGTACTATATCTTTTGCATCCGGGAGATGGGCTTCATTTTTTGAACAAAATGGAGGGCTCTTCATCAGGTACTCCTAGTTCTATGTGTACGAATTTTTCGTCTTCTAAAGGTGCGATTGAGGTGTTTTCCAATTGTAATAGCTTTGAGTATATATCGGGAAACTTTCAAGAGACCACTAAGCAGGAGGCAACTGCAAGCGCGAATGATGATCAATTACAAGAAAAGTCACTTCCAACCGTTTCAAATTCCACGACTGTAACCAGTGAATTATCCAGTGAGTATGTAAAAGGAATTCCCAGAGTATTTTCAAGTAGTACAACAACAACGAAGGAGGACACTCTTGATAATGACATGGAAAAATCACTGAAAATGATGACTAAATTGATGAGATCGAAAAAGTACGATGAGCATTTTAAACAGGTGTGTATTAGGAAGTTGGCGCGGAGGTTATTGCGCACTGAGGAGACAACAAGCCCTGTTGAAAGAAGAACTGAGACCGATGATTATAAGAGTGATGAAAATAATCATCGCGCTACTATTTCTACGACTACAAAAATTATTAGCGGTAACACTCTTAAAGATATGCCTTCAATTCACAATGAAAGCGAAACTAATGCGAAACCTTCTACATCGAGGAAACAAATCAATTCGGACTGGAAAGGAAGCATGACAATGTCGGAGAAAATATACACGTCTGTAGAAAGCAACAATGATTCTGCAAAAAGTTCTGGTTCCAATCCCAAAGCATGTTTAGTTGACTTTGCTAAGCGGGAACGTGAACATCAGCTGAATTGGATCAGCAATGAGATTGAGCATTTAGCAAAATTGAAGAATATGCTAGAACCCAAAAAGAAGAAGCCTGTGAATACTAAGGCCACAATAAGTGCATCACTACCAATCATGAATCATAACTTGAAAAGGACAACTTCAGTCTACTTGATAACAACAGAGAGGCCACCCCATGTGAATTGTGATAAGAATTGTGGGACTAGAGCTTTACATAGTGAAAATGGAGAGATTGATTTTCACGTTCATAATGATTTAGGAGTGAGAGATTATAAGTTTAAAGAGATAATCACCAAGATAACACCGAGAGATGAAAAGGAAGAAGCTAAATTCTATATTGGGGAGGGAAACTCCAAAAAAGAGCGGCCAAGAAGTGATTCTGTTAAACGTATGACTGAATGTATGAAAGATGAGGCTTTTTGCTCGGCCCAAATGCAACGTGTTAAATGTAATAAGTGCAGTTTGCAGCGAGCGCAAGCGCCATCTTTAACTGCGTCTGAAAAAACTCATTCTCGGGATGTATCTGACACGCATAAGACCTGTTGTCATTCGCGTGTTGATTGTGTTTCAGAACGCCATGGGCACCAGAGACCATGCGTGAATATTTGCAACCGTATGGGCTGCGAAAGCGTCGCCGTGGTGCAGACTTCCAAGCGTCGCCAACACGGCAATAAAACGCGAAGTCGTAGTAGAACACCATCTTCCTCACCAAGCACTTCGATTACTGATGATACATCGGGGTATCCATCGCGTAAAAAGCCGCCGAAAAAAGTTCCTCATAGGAGACATTCACGGGTGAAGCGCGATTTGGTTTCGGAGCAGTCCGAAGAGTTGTCCGTGCATGCGGATGGTAGGAAACTAACTCTTGTGTCTCCAACCAAAAGCGAAACGGACACTGACTCCAGTCATTATGAGTCGCTAACCAAGTACCAAAGCAATGCAAAGAGTGTGTCGCATCCGAGTAAGGTAGTGCCTGCGGAGGAGAGGAAGCTTAGGGATTCATTGAACCATTGGAGTGCTGGGGGATGTATGGAGGGCTTGAAGTGTGAGTTTGGAAAGATTTCTGGCATGAATCTGCTCAATTTGACTAAGAAAGAAAGTTATAAGCAGTACAAAGCTCAGAAGCAGAAGGAAAAGGAATTAGCTGAGGAGAATAAGAGAGGGGAGCTAGAGAAGGAGAAGGCGGTTAAGAAGCTGTCCAAGGAGAGACATTGGGACCATGATCGGGAAAGTCATAGGGATAAGGATAGAGATCGTGAGCGTAAAGAAAAAGAAACGGGTGGGAAGAAACCTTCAGTGACACCTCCAAAAGACAAGAACAGACATCGCGATCGGGAAAAACATTATCGCACTAGCGATGCTGAACCAAATAGTATTTCTGATGACGAAACTCACAAGTACCTGTCTTTCAAACCAACGGTAATTTGTTCTAAAGAAAGAGATACTCGAGAAAGGCATACGAAGCAAACAAACAAGGAACATATCACCACTAGACCGAAGAAATCTAAACCTATTGAATTAGGAAGTGATTCACTACACAAAATCCAAGCACAAGACCCTTCTAAAACTCATAGAAGGTCCCCTACTGCAACTCCAAACAAATCAAACCCAACTACAACCAATCAAAATAATAGCACAAACTCTTCAATGAATGCTTCTAAAAGTGGCCCTCAAAATCACTCAAAAACGGACTCAGAATTAATCAAACGCAATCAGTACCTAACGAAAACGAAGGAGAAGAGATGTAAAACCGATTCCGAAGTGCCCAGTTTTGAACGCTTTACAAACACAGAAGGCCCTTGGCATGAGGAAGAGGACGAAGAGTATGACTGTGGCACAGGTCTTTTGAGAATGGACACTTGTCCATCCAAACCATCGAAGACAGGAACGGTGTCATTGCAAACAATGGAATCTGGTCCGATACTAGTGGAGAAAGGTGTGATGAAATCTAATGATTCTGCAAGTATTTCTTCCAGGGATATGAAGGTAGGACAAGAGAAACCATTGACCAAGCAGCAGGCTGTTGGTGATGATGATATCAAGCGTGGTGCTAAAGAGACAGCCAGTCAAATACCAAATGACAATCCACAAAGATCAGGTTTAAATAATCCTTCAGCTACGGCCATGATCTCTCCGCCTATACCGGAACCAAAGAAAGCAAGTGCAGAGAAAGATTTGACAGTGGTTCCACCAGTGCCGGTTACCGAGGATAGGCCCTTTAAGATGGTGAAAGACATGTCGCAGATTAATTTACGAAGTGCCGTTGTGATTAGTAGTGTGGTAACGTCTAGTGTGTCTAATCCGGAGGATAATATCAGGAGGCTGGTATTAGAAATGCCGTTATACGAAAAGGAAGAAGATGGTAACTGGGAAAGTTGTGGAATGATGAGCAGATTATACTGATTTTGTTCTAGGTTTAGTCACTCTGGTTGAGAAGAAGCCTGCAGACCTAGGAAAGAGGAAGGAGCACGATAGAAGAAAGGAACCGGATATCAAGGATACTAGTACGTTCTCTTCGTTATTGTCCTGTAGCTGTTTGCAAACTTCTACGTCACGGATTACCACCACTGTTGTGACTGATACAGAGATAATGTGCTCGTGCTGTGGAAAATGTGTGATAAGCAGTGAATCATCACTAGTTCTAGGTGGGTTGCAAACTTTGTTTTAAAGTCACGTTCATGTCATAGTTGGCCATACCTGTCAAACGTAGTTTTGTTATTGTTTATTGTAATTTTTGCGGTCATACATTTTCTTTCCGCCCCGTTTAGTTACGATGTACCCAAATTTCTCGGTTCCAAATTTTTGTAGTTTTGTCAACTTAAATGTGTTTGATGTTATGGATTCAGGTGACCAGAATGGTTTCTGCTGGCCATGCTATTGCCAATCAACGAAACGTGACTGGAACCCGGCAGACCCATTCTTCCAGCAACCAGATCATATGTGCCAATGCTACAATAAGATCGACGATAGTGCTTTGGAGAAGATTCGCGAAACGCTACGCCAATTGGCTGAAATCGACAAAGCCGAAGCAAAAAACGTTACTTCTACCCCATCCGCCAACAAACTCCCTTCTACTACCAATGGTAATGGTAATCGCTTGGTGTGTCACTCGTGCAATAAGAAGATCATGCGAGAGGAGCGTGATGGGGTGAAGAAGCCAGTAGCCTATCTTCTCAAATTTGAGCCTGGAGAAGACATTGAGGAGAGTGACGACAAGCAAGAGAACATGTCATCGCTGCAAGAGATCAGAGTGAAGGTTCCGTTGAAGACGAACAAGAAGGGTGGTAATCTTGGCACGACGACTGCTTCCACTGCGCTCACTTCTGGTAAGAAAAAGCGCCGGGAGCGAAATGATGGAGAACAACAGGGTGGTGCCGGTCATGGACGGCGCGATCCTCGCAATCTACAGGTAAAATACCTGATTCGCTAATAAATCTGTTTCTTTGATTTGCACACTGGGGGTTGTTTTACTGCGTTTGCGCGAATGTGTGGTGTGCATGCGCGGTAGGTACCTGCCGGAGGCATGTTGCTGAGTTTGATCGTGTGTTTTTTGAAGGATTATCTCTCGGCGAATCGGCCAGATTTTGTGCGTTCGGCGGAGGAGCGGCGGCGATGTCTGGTAGAGTTGGCCTATATGCGAGAGCAGAGGTGTAGGAAGTATCAAGAGCTGTTGTCATTGTCCAATGGAGGAATACTATTGAATTTTCCTCAGGAACAGCTTTCAAATAATAGTAAGTAGCCGAAGGAGATGTTTTGACAAGAAAAGATCGTAAGCAGCTATTTTTTCCATTCCAAATTCCATTTCCTACGAACAAAAATCTCTCAAAATTAACATTTGCTTCATTTTAGAATCTAGGATATTTACTACCAAGCAGATGAAACAAATGACTGCCAAAAATTATAAAAAATTACCAGAGGTCCAGGAAAAAATCTTAATGACTAAACGTGAGCGCGTCAAACAAACTAATAAGTTACTAGTTAGCATTTTTAATAAGGTAGGCTATCTGAGAAACGTTCACATTCACAGTACGTCACCTGGCTGTAATTTACTCTTTTCATTTGTTTTTATGTTCTATTTGTTTCTATTTATTTTTACAGAAGTTGCGAGAGACAGTTTTACGTGGTCAGGCGTCCCTATCAACCAGTATCAGTGTTATTAATATGTGATTGTTTTAGTTGTTGACGCGTCACTGACCCTATGTTATACGTTGTTTAGTGTAATTGGTTTTAATTGAAGCCGAAAAATCATGTTTAACTGAAAATATATATAACATCAGATACATTCTAAAACTGCGTTGTTCTTTCCTACGTCTTTACTTCTTTGTTGTGGGCTTTCTGAGTTTGTTTGCATGTTGTTTTGTTTGTAATGAAAATTTAGTTTATTGGTATTTGGATTTTGAAAGTATGCAACAGTTCTTGTGACGTCTCATGTGTAGAAAGTTGCATACACGCATACATGACAGGGTAATACCTGTCACCGTCATTCACCCTTTAGATATCTGTCATCAAGTCGGCCATTTTTATCAGCGACGTTCATGTGTGCCTTTAGCAAAAGTATACGGTTTGGTGCAATATCGTCTTAAAATCATCAGTAATCCAGTGCTCTTTGCACCTTAAAGTGTCCAAATTAACCAAATACAGTTTCTTATCAAGCTATTTATATTATGAATGATGATTTGGACATTGATTCTACATCTCATCCCGGCCACGACTTGGACATCCATGAGGACTTGTAAATTTTAGAGGATAAGACGCCAGCCGATATTATTACTAAAGTACTAAAATCACCATTTATAGCCTTAGCGTCAAAGTGAAAACTGAACTAGAAGAGGAACTTAAGCGCGAGGTTGTTTATTTCAACTCGTCGAATCATCCAAGGACTTTTGCGAGACACAATCAACAATACGAAGTTTATCGAGCATCGATGTCCTTAAATAATGGGCATAGCCAGCAGCGAAGTCAGATGATGGCGGTAAAGTCGCAAGATGACGAAGAGAACAAAATGGCGATCAATTTAGGCAGTTTGTTTAAGTTACATATTCCTGAGATTAAGGACGAGGAGGACACATCGGCGATGCATTATGTGAAGTACAAGTCGGATGAAAATGGGAAAAATGTTAAAGTTTGGGAGTGTGGAATTTGTAAGTAGTAGACACGTTTTGCTTTTGAATTGAAGCGTTTATATTACGAATAGCCAAAACATGATTAATTTTAGTATCAATTTATGCAACAAATATGGCAATGGGTTTCTATTTCAGTCAGGTTGCAAATATGCCTGCTACTGTACAACAGGTTGCCAATATTCACATATTTGCATTAATCATTTCATTAATTACACGACAAAAGAACACTACACATCAAACATTTTGAAGTAAGTCAAACACCTTTCATAATTCATATTGCTCCAAGTATTTGCATATCGTTTGATAGATTGTGCATCATGTACTTGCAACTTTTAATGCCAATTTATTGGTGAATTTAGGCCACAAAGAGTTCGGGCACCAGTACATTCTAATGCGTCATTTACCAACGCATACCGACGAGAGGAAGTACCAGTGCAAGCAATGTGGGAAAGGTTTGCGCTAGCGCATTTCAAACATCAGTGCAGTACTTTATTGTTGTTTAATTTGTGTTTTTACTTGTAGCTTTCCGACAAATGTCTACGTTATCGCAACACCGTGCTATTCACTCGAAACTGAGGCCATATATCTGCGAAGTGTGCCAGAAAACATTCAACAGGGTATCCACGTTGATTTCGCACAGGAAGACACATACTGGTTTGAAACCACATAGGTGCCATCTTTGTAACAAGGCTTTTCATCAAAAAGGTAACGTGGGGTGGATTTTTAGAGGGGTTAATTGCTTGGGTTAATTGAACTTTCTTAGGAAATCTTCGAAATCATATTTTTACTCATACTAATGAACGTCCTTACAAATGCGACGTATGCAACAAGGGTTTCAACCAGATGTCTAACCTGATGTGCCATAAATTCAAAGCTCACCAGCGTGCCGATAAACCGAAATACCATTGCCCTACCTGTGGTAAACTATTTGACCGCCGCATTGGCCTGCGCAATCATGAACAATACGAACATGGTGATCCTAACCACGCCTCTTCATTGAGCGTAGCTACCATCATGAATACTAACATGAGCAACCACTCAGCATCAACTCCCTCTAATGGACGAGATTCAGTTACACCTAGCGTTAAGTACACTAACGGTGTCTTTGTCCCTCGAATTTGCACGCATGCAATGAAGCACATTGAAGCAATGGGACAAGTTCCATTTGCATTAGTCAAACCATTAGAAGGTGTTCCTGTGCTTGTCAGAGTCCTCGCGGCAAATGAGCAACATATGTTGGTGCCAGCTACAGCTGAAGATTTGAAGAAGTACGGTAAATTAACGCCTAAGCTGGAACCAAATGTTGAAGATAATAAGGAGAATTACAACGTTAAGGAAGCTGAGGAAGGTACTGTATCCGTCAGTGTGCCAGTTGTAGCTACGATTATTCAACGCAGGCGTAAAGGAGGTGTGCGGATGGTGATTCTTAATCCAGGACCAGATGCCGAGAATGAATTAATGAGTTGTCAGAACAGTGACGATGAGTCTATTGGGGACTTTGATGATGATCAAGACGAGGGAGAGTCCAGTGTTGAGGAGAAAGATTATTTCTTGGATTATGATGATAACTCAATAATGTCTAATCATGATCCTAATATGTATGATGCTGCTTCTTCCTTAATTGGTTTGGGAGCAAGACCACAATCTATTGATGTTGATCGGTCGAGTGTGCATATGTTCAATCATGAGGATGTTGATATTAATATTACAAATTCAATGGTTGACTTGGAGAAGGACGAGAATGCATATGGCCTTATTGCAGAAAGTGGGTATAATCTAATAGATGACAGGGGGGGCAAGGAGATGAAAATATCTGAGGTAATCTACATAAGTATCTTGTATCTTTTAAGGGCTTTAAACTTTTCTTTCCGTTCTATTTACAGATTGATAGACTTTCGGAACGACTTGCCAGCAATCTTGAAGATCAACCCATTGAGTAACCTATTCATCTTTTTCATTTCTATTATCTTAAGAACTACTTAGTTCAATCCATCTTTATTTATGTTTATAGTACTTAAACTAACAAGTTAATGTAACTTATACCTTAGTAACTAGATCACTGTCTCAGTCTATTAATCTTACATTGATATATTCATGGGTTGGAAGTATCACTAGCGTCATTAGTAGATGCATTTTGAGTTGCTGTAGAGGTAATACTGTCCATTGCTATCACTTCACTGGCAGTTATATTATTGGCACTTCTATTGCTTTGGGTATTAGCACGGGCTCGTCTTTCATCCGGAGGCTTCAATGGAAACAAGGCTAGATATGACGGGGGTAGGTCTAAATCATCATAATTTGGTGGGGGCTGTACTTGTTGAGCCTGAACTACTGTGTTTTCTTCATAGCCGTTGACAATGAGAACAGTGGGAGTTGTATTAGAATCTGTTTTGTAGCGGCGAATACAACATTCCCAGACTCCGTAACAGAAGAGGAATATGGTTCCACAGAGAACTACTCCAAGACAAAGGTATCCCCATGGATCGTATTGTGAGAGTAGGTCATGAAGGGAGGAGAATGTACGAGAATCAGGCGCCGGCTTCGTTGTAGCTGAAAGAAATTGCTTTGGTTAGTACTGAGAAGTTTATACGTGTTTGGTATCTTGGTAGTACTCGTGTAGTAGCGTGCACTATGATGCGGTCTAACTGGAATCATTGGAGCGCGGTACCGCATGAGATAATCCGTACTTCCCTAGGCAATATTTGCAAATTTTCCGTGGAATGCGAAAAAATAGCGAACCGTTTAGACATCTTAATCTCTGTGGTAACTACTCAATTTTACTTTGAATGATACTGTTTCTGAGTGCTTGAGGTTAATATTAAAATGAATAGAAACAAACTTCTGACATTTTCAGAAAAATAACTCACTTTCATATTTAGACAATCGTTTAATATCATTCCATGTCCTTTCAATATCATTAATCATTTTTGGAATGTCTGTGGAGTTCTCTGAGTAACCAACTCTTCTGATAGTATTAGCAAAGTTTGGAATGTAATTAATAGCACCCATGAAGCGTCGTCTCCATAATTGTTCTTGTTCCTTTTCGCAGAAGGTTCCTTCATCACTTGACTTTGACCCAGGTGGACAGTTTTCATGTCCATCACAGATTACATCAGTGGAAACACAGAAAATAGGTTCAATGCCGATTCGCATGCAAACATGTTTATTCTGTTGCTTGCAATGCTCTCCTAAAAATTACCTAATTAGATCTTGGTATGATTTTATGAGATTGTTTTAGGTACCACGCCCAACTGCGGTTACAATAACTTTTCTTCCTTTAGTCTGCAATCTATCATGGGATGATTCCCATCGGAGAATAGCTTTCGAAGAGAGCATCTCTTCCATCTTTAATGGTTCCGATGTGCAAAGATCACCTTGCCATATTGGTTTCTTCACATCTTCAACAAACTGGAGAAAAAAAATAAAACACTACTGTGGTATTAAAAAACTTAGTGTTTAGAATGCTTACAATGTGTAAATTACATGGTATCGCTGCTGATTGATGCGGTTTATGCTTGATTCTAGCGGCATCTTCGAGGAACTGCAAGTGGATAACATGCGTAACTGGTGCTCTAATGGTCATAGAGCAGTAGACGAAGTCCTCCGACGGTCTTAAGTTAATGATTCGTGCAGATTCAAATCCATCTGGTGCGAGATTCAATTCTGTTCTGTTTCCACAAAGTGGGACTTCTTTTACTGCAACAAAGGCAGCATTATCAATTCTTCAAAGAGACACTTTAAATGCAGTTGATTGTAGGTTGATAGCACCTATACAAATACACATATCGAAGATAATTGAAAAGGTCGGAGTTGAATTACTCGTGATGTCAACGAGTTGAGGCTTTGTTAACGCTTATTGTTAATTGACCCATGAGCAAACTGATTGCGTTCAACACTTTGCCAAGTATGGATTCTTTTTTTTTGCAATAAGATACTACCCAAACTTGTTGTCATTGACATATAAGTCAATTAGAAGCAAGCAAATTCTTTCAACTTATTTAGATATGTATCTGGGTACATATTTACGCCGTTCTTCTGATAAAATATTTGTTTAAATACGGTTATTTATTGCTTCTACGCCGCGACGCCACGCTTTTTGTCGCGTTGTGATAAGTGATGACCCGTGTATATCTCTGAGCATGGAATTCTTTGCAGATATACTTCCATGAATTGTACCCGGTAGCATACTAGCAACAAATGATTTAATTGCTGCGGTGTAGACGTAATTGTAATTTTTGCATTAGGCATGCTCTTGGCATCTAATCTGCTTAGAGATGCTCGAATTACTTGATCGATTGACTTTTTGAGGGTAAAGTTCAGAGCGTAATGAGATTAACGTAAAGAGCATATGATGCATTATTAAGAAAATGTGGAAAACTGGCTATAAAATGCTGAAATATGCAGGAAGTTACAGATAAACTTTGAGCGTCATCTACCAACATCTCTAAAATTGAAAAGAAACCAATAGAAAATAACCGATTTAAACATTAGATATTCGCATTTTTAGTTCACTTGGTTTACTTACAAAAATGCATAATTTCGCCACCTCGTACATTTCCAACGCACTCTGCACACACATATGCAACAATTACATACATCAACGTTCTTACACCCATATTTTAAAAATATATTTAACTACTTTTGAACAATAATTTTTTCCATCCGTTCATTCACTCGCAACGGAATCCTTTCAGCATTTTGCTCGCGGTTTCAGACCGCACGGCGCAACTTACGTTCTGGCACGATCTTGACTGGTGCTTCCAGAACTGATTGAGTACCGCGAGATGTTGGAAGCATGTGGGCACCGAGAGACATCATCACACAGCATGAATATATAATCTAATCAGCTCCCAACTAACCGATCATCGAACTAAGAACGGCACAGATTGAGTTATTCTTGCATACTTTGAACGATACCGGCGCGTAATTAATGTGTTTACTATTTGAATTCGTTGGAAATCTTGTTTTAAATGTTTGTAGTGTTTTAGAAGGTTTGAGAAGGCTGATTGATAATAAAAATGGGAGATGATAGGAATATAAGGGGATAATCGAATAGAAATAATTAAATAAATTGTATGGCAAACATTCTTTAGAGAAGAAGTTTGATAAGATTAGTTATTTCATATTTATGAGTTTGAACATGTTTTCTACAATCGAATGTTTCGATTGTTTGGTGGATTCAAGCACAGATGGAGCATAAATGCGGTTTAGTTGAAATAATTTTATTTAAAGCTGCTTCGAACTTTAGGAAAGATCAGAGATAAATAAACTAAGAAAACATATAAAAATAGTTTAAATAACTGCACGTTTTAAATAATTCAATGTGTGGTACACTTCAAACAAAAGATTATAAACACTCCCATATTATTCGCTTCCATTTTTGATCTCATCCAAAGTCCAACTCTATATCTTAACTTATATTCTCCGAATGCCAGTTTTCTCTTGACATCAATAACCACAAGACGGAATATCCAAATGATAACCGCTACGAGGAATACACATAAATTCTGCGTAATTCTAAATTTAAAATCAAACAAACCCACCGCATATAATTGCCTATTAATAGTCACATTCAATACTCTCGAATGAATCACATGTTTTGTTTCACAAGTGTGATAAACGTCACAATGTGATAATCCAGTGTGAAATATGGTAAATTCGGTAAACTGGGGAACTGTACTTCCTGAGCGCCGAAATCCGGTAGCCGCGGTTTCTCCGCGAGGACAGTACGCATTTTTTGCACGCCGCACTCACGCGCCGATGACCATCACTTCAACGAACCGCGCCGGACGAGTATCTCGGCTTTCTGCGTGAACAAAATAAATACATGTTGGAGCCACTCGCTGTTGTCCAGTGTATTGTTGCCTCGAAGTGGTCAAGCACGGACCGGTTTCGTAAACTGCATAAATTACGTCCTATCCAAGTGAATAAAACGACGAATTCTTGAGTTAGAATTAATAACATTTGTTGTCCCGAGTGTGGCTTGATCAGAAATTAGTTGGTGATTATGTCGAGGGAGTGATAGAAGCGGAGTAGATGCGCATTAAATCATACTGAGGTCAAATTCATCAAAAGTGTGGCATTACGTCAAATCATCAATTGTTGTGGAATGTTGACAAGGTAAAATAAGATTGCAAAAAATAAATTTAAAGTTCAAAAATCAAATAATTTATTTCCAGGTCTTGATCGAGAACAATCTGATATAAACTCAATCAAAAGGATCAGTTTAAATTGCAGCTCAACAACCATGTTCTTCAAACTTTTCCCTCTTGGAACCATCTTGGTAACCTTTTGCTTGACTACCACCGCATTTGAACTAATCCCATCACACCTTAAAAATGATTTCGGAGATGCTTTAGAAGCAATCTTTACTATGGGAATTAAACTGGAATCATTAATGAATACCAACTCAACAATCCCACGAAATTTTATGGTGTCACCACTCAGCTTGACCTTGTTACTAGGTCAACTCATGTTGGGTGCTGAAGGTAAATTTAGAGACCATCTCTATGAGCTTATCTCTCTCTCTCCGGATACTCGTGGATTGACCAAGGACGAGCTCTACTCCAACTTCCACATCCAACTTGGAAGACTTCTGGATAAATTTGAGAAGACTGAGAATCAACACTACATTCTCAACTCAAACACAGCATTATTTGTAGATGAACGGGTGAAGCTCAAAGGCGAATTTATTTATAAGTCTAAAATGGCCTACAAGACTGAGATAACGCGGCTGAACTTTCGTAAGCCGACTGAAACAACAAAGATTAATGAATGGGCGTTGAACCATACAAATGGATTGATCAAGACTGTGTTAGATGGGCCGTTGACTAGTGACATGGCTGCAATTTTTGCTAATGTGATTTATTTCAATGGAAAATGGGAACAACCTTTCAGTAGTGAGCTGAACCATGTTGGCGTGTTTAAGTCTGGAAAGGAATTGCGGTCTGAAGTGACTTACATGGTCAATTTGTTGGAACAAGTGCCTTATGTTGAAAGCAAGAGATTAAACTGTAAGATGTTGGTTCTTCCTTATTTGAACAGAGAGTTAGGGATGTATATTGTGTTGCCCAATGAAGGTCATCTACATGAGTATGAAATCAGTAAATTTACAGATAATCTAAAGACTGCTGACTATCTAGAAATGTTGGCCAATCTTAGAGATCATGATGTTACTGTCAAAGTTCCCAAGTTTAGCTTGACCAGTAGTTTGAGTCTGTTGAAACCTCTGCAGATATATGCAACTTACAAGAAATTCATGGATGGTAGACCTACGTTGAGGACTAAAATTAACACTGGAAATCAAGTAAAGAATGTCCTGGATGATTTGGACGACAGGAAAGCCATGTTTGTAATGTTTAGGAGTAATTTTAACTCTGTTAATTCAACATCTCATATTGGAGACGTTATTTTAGAAGGTGCAAGTATCAATGGAGATTTAAAAGTGTCAGACGTCCTCCAACAAATGTCTTTTTCTCTTAATGAGGTTGGTACTGAAGTCGCGGTTGTTTCAGCTGGAATTACAGATTATATCCGAACGAAAACCTTTAATGCGAATAAACCTTTCATTTTCTTCATCAGACATGAAGCTACTGCTGCTACGTTATTCTGGGGAACAATTTCAAATCCAGCGAGCACATAATTTATTTACTCATTTGTTTTAAACATTTTAAATTAATCTAGGTTATATTAACTTGTATTTTAGTACAATAAAGAGGCTCTGTTAGTTGACATGTTAATCAAATGGTTCGTAAGAAAGATCAGAATGCGTTTTACTCGTGTTTTGGATTAATTAGAGGGCATTTTATGAAACTAGCTAAGAGCAGAGCCCACGAATACAAGAAAACGAAGAAATTTTGGTGCGTCGTGTATGGATTTTTATTGGGATTACTATTTTATCAGTTAATTTTGATTGATTTAAGTTTTACCCCATTTACAACTGTCTTTATTGGTGGGATTATCACCTTGATGCTCTCAATAGGAATTGCAGTTTCTTCTCAAATCAGATGTATATCAATTTTAGCTCTTCCTACCTTTGTAGGTCAATCTGGGAGAGGTGTTTTAAAATCTCTCGTCTTTGCTTATTTACTCTCTGGGCCAATTGAGAATCTCACTGTGAATGGCAAGGAAGTAGTTCGAGTTTTCGGATGTACGACATCACTGACCTTCAACCTAACAAAAGCTAGATTCGAACTGATGTTCAAACCATTCGCAGAAGCCCTGCTCCAAATGAAGGGGGATGCTAATGAAATTAAAGACACTTTGAGATCTATCCGGGATGTTACAGCTCCATTGACCGGTGAGATAGAGGATGAGGAAGAAATGAAAAAGTTGAAAGAAGAAAATGACTATCTTGATACGCTTCAAGGTAATTCAAAGTTCTCTCAGGAACTTGAAAAGAAATATAAATCAAAAGATGAGTTAATTGAGGCTCTCAAATTTGAGAATAACTACCTTAAGAAGATAGAGTCACGATGTCAAGATCAATTCTCTAAAGCTGCTGCCAAATGCCGGAATATTTTTAATAAAGGTTACGACAGTTGTTATGAGGCTGTGACCTGGGTAGCAGCGTGGATTTTATGTTGGCCCATGAAGCTCACCTTTATCTGTAACATTGTGGAGTCTATTGGAGGAATGGGAAAGTGTGATCCCAGCAAACACATTGAAACTGGTTTTGGAGAAGGTTACGAGTATTTGAAGACCTCTAGAAGTACTTTAAGTGAAAAGTTTAAAAGTGTCAAGGTGCAGTATAGAATTGGAAAGATAAAAACTTTGGTTGATGTCAGAGATGCAACTGCAACAGCTAAATGTGTAATACATGATGTCAACTCTAAAAAAGGGATGTTAACAGGCATTATGTTAATTTGCAAGAGACTATTAGCTTTTGTTTTCCTGCGGATCATTATTAGTAGTCAAAAATATCATGATAAATACCTCAGAAATATTGAGTATGATAATAAATATATCACAAAGTATTTCAAAAAGATTGATGCAAGAAGACACGCTTTAGATAAACATACTTTACTTCCTCTCAAGAAAGTAGAAAAACAAGTTTTGGTGGACCCCAAAACAAAAAAATTGTTGAAAGAAGAAAAACAAATGATTCTACCGCAATTACTAAAGATGTTCTTGGAAATGGTCACTGCTACAACTATCATTCTACTTGATAGACTCTTCTACGAAGCGTTGGACCTTGTAGCAAGACATGCTAGGGTTGATTTCTATCAAACGGGACATCATGACATGTTTCTGCAAATTCGAGGCACTGGAATGATTGCTAACCTTTTAAGATCAGTTGTAAAAGGATTCAACATCAAAAAGAGAATCAAATCAATGCGAAGTAATGTTGCTTGTCTTCCTAAACCAAATCTCTTGAGCAAATACTACATTTTAAAGATCTACGGGACTTATTGTGCTATTCTACTCTTTATTTTTATGCAAGGATATATTGCTAGATTGAGAAGACCTATTTGTTCATACTTCTACCGGAAAAGAGAAAAACGCAGAGTATTATTTCTCTACAATCAAACCTTAAAGAGGCGTGTTGGCTTCTTTAGACACATGAGGAAGACGGTGAAGAAGTTAGCAAGAGAACAACGACTTGACCAAAACTTAAACTTGTTTGTTGTCCTGAGAATCCGCTTCCCAGCAAAGTGTGGTTGGTTGAGGTTATTCAAACAAGCAAGGAGACAATGCATTATTTGCAGGGAGCCAGAACCTAGAAAATCCAGTGGAATACCAGGTGATTTCGAAAAGTGCAAGACTCCAACTTGCTATGTGGTACACTGTCTAGAGTGTTGGAATGATATGGGAAGAGTTTGCTTTGCTTGTCTTGAAACGCAGGAAGACAGTGAGAGTGGAGATAGTGATGAAGGATATCATGAGTTTGACTAGATACACTATAAGTTTAATTAGCTTATTTTAATAAAATAATTTAATAAAATCAGTTTGCGTCAGATGTAGACTTCAGGGATGTGGAAGACCAAGAGTCAACTGAAGACTTTCGGAGGTAAAGATTAGCTTCTTGTGATAAAGATTTCATTTGTGGATTGAGTCGTTCATTCTTGAGGACATTATCTTCTATTTTTGCAATCTCTTCTGGTTGGTTCATCTCGGGACGCGAGTTGTATTCCTGTCGCAAATCAGGGAGTATTTGTTGGTAGTTGTCAATATCCGCATAGTAATCTACGGTATTAGGAGCAGAATAAGCAGATCTTGAAGAAATCACACTCCCACTAGTAGAATAACTCAAATAGTTTGCTCGGGAATCATCAGAGCAGTAAGTATGTGTTGTCTCAATTGATGGATTGTCTTTTAGAATGGGTAAGATAACAATAGGTATTTGATCGTAGCTTGCATCCGATGAGGAAGTAGAAGATAGGGTTGCACTGGATGAACCTCTGAGTTTCTGTTGGAGAACTGCAATGTTATTCATGTAGATCAACTCATCTGCTTCGGATTCAAACCGGCGTGGGATATCAGCAGCGGGTTGTAGAATTCTCTCCGAATTCGCCACGTCTACTAACATGGGGTTTGATATGAAAGCTTGATTATTTCCAGTGTGCAGTTGCTGTAATTCCGGTGGGTTGTTAAATTCTGTAGATGGACCAGCAATTGCAGTGTCGGATGGCATTGGCGTTTCAAGGCATCGAAAACTTTTCTTTCCCTCGACTTTTTCTTTGATAATCTCTGGGTCTGGGTCTGTAAAGTTCACTTTTTTAGTATTGGAGGTTGTAGATTCATTTGAAGAGTTCTCAATTTTACAATCTTTTAATATACTACTAGGAACCATTAAAACAATTGTTGTCAATATGTTTTGAGAATTAAAAAACTCATCAATGTGTGGCCTCTGAAGACCACAGATTACGTTATGGTAAAGTTTCGAAGTTTCTTTTTCTGGGTTTATGACTTTTTCGACAACCTCTAATGAACTAGATGACTTTCCTTCTTTTTTTTTAAATGTGATGATTTCTTTGGCTTTTGGCAAAGGTGGTGGTTTTGATTTAACATCTTCTGCTGGCAAAGAAAATAATCTATTATTTCCCAGCTTTAGAAAACACGTCGCATAGTTTTTACTCTTTCTCTCTACGGTCCCAAACCTATTCTCAGTTAACATCTCCATCAACCTCAAACATCTCTCCAGCCGGTGCGCTAACCAATTTCTTCCGGCTATGGGCAAAACATGAACATCAATGAAGCAATAATAAATGCAATTTACTTGATTTACTTGTGGTACTATTAGTGCCGCTTCTTCCACTCGCTGTACAATCTCTTCCAGAATGTGCTTCACTGTATCCAATGCTTCTACTTGTAATTCTTGCTTCTTCTGCCCACGTTTAAACATTTTAAAGGTCTCACTGTCATGTAATAACTCTTGAATGATGACTTGGGCATCCATAATTCTCATCTCATTTGAGACTTTAATCTTATCATGGGCATGCTGCTTCTTTAATTGTTTCGAATTTGAAGAACATTTGTAACATTCATTCCTCACATGGCTTAAAAAAGGATGAACTAGTTTCTCCACATCCTTATTAGGAATATAGATATTAATATACTGTAAATTGTCAAGGTCGAAGGGGTCTTTGGTATTGATAGGTGGGTGTGTTCCCGTAATCTTGATGAATTCTTTACGCATTAAGTCTTTTAATTGATGAATCACGCTGGGTTCTGAGTTTTTATCAGAAAGCATAAAATCATCTTTAGCATTTTTTGAATCGTTGATAAAGGTAGAGGTGATTGAATTCAGCTTTAAGTCATTAGTGTCCCAAGGGATTGCCTTCGATAAGCTCTCAGGAGTGGATGAGGTAGGTTCATATTGACACTCTTGATCAGTTGAATCGAAACCTGTCTCGTTGGTTTGTTTTACTATATTAGTACACTTTATGTAATTCAACAATTTATTTTTAGCTGCGTCTAATAGTCCTAGAGTCATATCAATATCTGCTCTCACTTCTTTTTTTACTTTCTTTCTAATTTCTGTCTCTTGCTGAGAAATTTTAAATGTATCTGGTGTATTGGAAGGTACCTGAAGCATTCTCGATTTTGTTTGTATTAACTGCCCTAAATTATTATCCCAGATAACAAAAGAATCCTGACTTAAATGTTTCGAAGAGCTCTTAGCAGATGAAGGCTTAGACTGAAAATCTTCGTGTTCAGTTTCGCTAATCTTTGATAACAAACTGTCAGGATTTGGTAAAATAGAAGACGCCGTTTCTAAAAGTAATACTTTTTGTACCTCCAATTCTTTGTGAAAATTCTCTATGAAGTCCTCGGTGGAATGCAAGCTCAGTTTACTAATAACTTGATGCAAAATCTCTTTTACTAACACCTTTGATGATTCAGTGGGAACCAAATCAAACTCAGATGCCAGTTCATTAATCATTTCACGTGGTTTGAAAAGCACTAGAGAAGAATTTAATTTTAAGGAGGTTTCTTCAATAGAGCCATTGCCAATCATTGGAATCAAATTGTGATGAAATTTGTAATCTAATTGATAAGATTTGAACACATTGTGGGTTTCAAATTGAAGACGCACAATGATTGTTTCTACTATTAATGCTTCATCAATACTTTCAGGCTGAAAAAGAAATAAATTGGTTTGATTACAAAAAGTTTAGATGCCTAGGAAGATTGATAACTTACAAGGTGAGTGTTAATGGGACTCACTATTGTTTCAACTTTTCTTTCCATTGTTGTAGTATCTCCATTAAGGAAATACAACGGCATTTTTGATATCTGAAAGATGCTTGTACCTGGAGGAACTGCAATGGTTCCTAAATAATAAGGTCCTTTTTCTGTAGTCTTGAAAAAGTATAAACCATTCCAATTTGTTGAAGATTTGTGATTTTCGTTAGTTGGTATTACTTTTAGCTCTACTCGAATTTTGATATTTTTTCCTCTGACTCCTGGAGGAAGTATAATAGACATTCCTAGTTGGCCTTTGTTGATATTAACTGCATTAAGTGGTTTTAGATATGTACCGGCTTGCATTACTTCTGATTGAGATGTCCTTGCATTGACATCCCATGATGACAGTGATGGTAAAGTACATTCTCTTTCAAAAGATGATTGATCTACAAATTTATTAGTCATTATATTGTTTCAATATACAATTCGTAAAGTTTAAGTTGAAGCAGATACCAATTGTAATTTTAGTCTTAGATCTGATCAACGTGAGGAACCAATTCTTCCATATCGCCAGCCTGCTGGTCTTCTTCTGCTTGATGTTCATACTCGCGGTATGGGGGCGTTTGTTGAACTGATCTATCTTCTCATCGTTGTCCACTATCTGCTTACGCATTGACCAGAATCGTCTCTTAGCTGTTAGATGAGATTGTCCCAATGGTACAGTACTGTGTCTGGCAAAAATCAACTGATTATGATATGGGTGATAATCTACTCGTATGCTTGGTTGGTGTTTTGTGTCTCACTTTTTATCCATGTTTCAAGTTGGCACACATACAATTTGGCGCGGACGAATGGGCTTCTTAATACCTGTAGAACCAAAGTCACATTTTGATATCTGTCAACGATAGGTATTGACCTGTTTGAATTGTACACTTTAATGGTCCAGGTTGTTTATCTGTGGCTGCTTGATTACAACTGATATTTGAAGCAGTAAATTGTAATTAAGGTGTAATAGAAGTGAAAGTGACATAATGCATTTAATTGCTTTGATGCAACTCAAGAGAATAAAGCTCCTTTTCAAAGATTATTTGAGAAAAATATAATTGCATAGCATCAAAGTTGATTGTTTGTCACTATTAGTATACATAATATGCTTCTCTTTAATTAATTCAAAAGAGTATTCAGTTTACATTGTTTCAGTTTACAATGTTTTTACAATAAGAGTTAACTCAATACAACTTGACTTAAGTCACTTATGCATTCATGAGTTGAAAGTGATAATTTTTATACACCATGAAAATATTTAAATGACCGGATGTTGTGTTGTTCAAAAGACTAAACAAACGGCAAATATATTACTACCGATTTCCGTAAAACCTAAACAGAAATGTCTTGAGTAGTAAAACTCAAATTGGTATTTGACTGGCAGTGAGATCAGTTTTTGGTTTAGATTTGTTACTTATTTTCATATTAACTTTACTTGATTTGTTTCGGTTTAAACGTGTTGGACGTTTAAACGTTTAAACGTGTTGTGATTTATGGATTATCATGCTTATTTAAGGCATTGGAGATTCAAATCAATCAAGATTCTTATTTAGTCCATATCTTATTATATTGTTTATTGTTTTTCTGATGGAGTAGTAATTGGTCTACAGTTTCTCATGTTTGATTCTTTTTAAATGCATTGTGTTTATATAGGTCCAATATATACGCTCAATATGTTTATCATGCTTGCAGTCTCTGTTTTACTTGCTTTGTTGTCGAGTTGGTAGCAAGTGCAGCTGAGTAAACTGGTTAAGTGACAATATAGTCCAGTCTGCAATCAACTCACGCGCTAGTAGCACGTGTTGCGGAAGATACTAACAAGTAAGGAAAATTGTGTCCTCCATAAAGGAACTTTTCAAAATATTGTGAAATTGTGTGGAACGTAAAACTATTGAAAGTTGGTGACAAGTTTTAATTTACGTAAATAATTTTCTGGTGACTTTATTTTGCAAGTGAACGAATGTAAACAAGACAACTACAGCTGATCAGGTTAGTTAAATATTTAAATATTATATATCAATATAGTGTTCATAATACTACACACGCCATTTACTTTGAATTCGTTTGTTTACGTTCTACGCATTTTAAAGAGAAGAAAAGAAGAAACAAATAAACAAGTTACCATCGTTTTTTATTTTTCTTTCATCATTTATAATCATAAGCTTAGATAAAAAATTGATTCTTTTTATCTCTTGTTAATTGCCAGCATTTTTTCAACCTGCTAAATATATATCGATATTCATTTCCACCTGGCGCTTGCTGGAAATGACAATCCAATCAGATGCACGTGGTGTGCTTTGAACCGAAACATAATTAACTTTCATTTTTTGTGCAATAAAACTTCCAATAATCACACAAAATTAAATCCAACTTCTTGATAGATCTTGACATGAACACACTACCTGCATTTAAAACCACCTGTGTAAGATTGAAAAATTGCAAATAAAATCAAAACGTGGATTAAAATCACCTGTGCTTTCTTAATGCAACAGATTGCAAGTAGCTTGGTTTTTATGCTCGCACCTTTAAAACTGTTTTAAAGTGATTCGACCGTCAAAAACATCTGCATCCTGCAAACCCAACTACAATTGCTTCCTTACGCACATTAATCATTTAAAGAGAGTAAACAGTTTATAATTATGATTTATAGTTTAATATTCATTAAAATATAAAGCTGTTATCTATCACATTAATCACAGATTTGTGATTTAAAAGAGAAAATAAGGCACATAAAGCTTTTACGTTAGAAATGGTTGAAAAGGCATTGACATTAACGCCCGCAATTCGCACGTGCTTTATTCACCATTCTTACCAACGCGACAACTCAGCATAAATTGAGCTGTTGGTACACAGTTGACTGCCGCAATAAGCCCCCCAATTGACAGGATACAATAAATGAAAAATTGCAATAAATTCCAAGTCATTGTTATAATTTTCAATTAGAATACGGACTAAAGTGATTTATGTCGAAGTCACTAAATCATAATCCAATTTACACTTAGAAAACAATTGCCTGCTGTTTAGCTTGCTTTGAACAGCGTGAAAGTTTTTGCCGACCAAATCAGTTTCTGAGCAATGAATTACAATCTAACTAATATGCCTTATCAGGTATCTGAAAACCATTGTCTTAAAGAAACCTTTCTCACGTGAGATTGACCGCATTGCTTGCATAGTTTGTATTGCACCCGGCCGGTGGGCCCTTACGGGCGACAGGTGTCCATCGAACACCGTGCACAGATTGGGAGGCACATGGTGCGGCAGCTGCATCGCTGCATCTGGTTTTATCTTTACTTTTAGGTAACTTAACACCGAATTGTATTGCTACCTCTGCTTCGTTCGGCGAATCTCGATCAACTCTTGCATTGGTTATAGGTACCACACACCTGGCCTCATCACCGAAAAAGCATGATGACTTTTTTATAATATATATTTCAACCAAAAATATAACAAATAAATAAGAACTTATTTTAGTTCTAAATTAACAATTAAATCTCAATAGTATGCATAATTTCAGCAACATTTTTGATAAGCCCATCCATATTAACCGACACTTTTCTGCCACTGTCCAGCCTGTTTGTAATAGTCGTAATCACCCTCCACGCAAAATCTACATCTTCAGCTCGGGTACTATGATTAATGCAAAACCTGATAACATACTTTTTATGGAAATAAGAGGGTGTAAGCATTATTCTCTTATCTTCATTGATCTCTTGTCTCAATTTTTCAGTAGCATAGTTCCCAGTCTTCAAGGCAAAGATCACCAGACCAAATCCAGCAGTTAGAATTGTAAATCTCTCATCTTGCTTCATTAAACTCTCAAAATATTTCCCCAGTATTACACTTCTTCGGATATGTTCTTGAACACCTTTAATCCCAAATGATTTCAAAGTCATCCAGACTTTTAAGGCCTTGAACTTTCTCCCGCTCCCAATTTGCAATTGGCTGAAGTCAATAGCTCTGGTTTCTTTACTATTCTTCAAATATAATCTTTCTACGTGTAAGACATCACAAAGGGCAGTTGTGTCTTTTAACCAGTATGCTACCACATCGAAAGACATCATGAACCATTTATGTAACCCAACTGCAAATGATTTTGCGTAGTTTAGACCTTTAGAAATGTATCTTAATTCAGGACAAGTTAAAGCAGCTCCTAAGTAAGCAGCATCAACATGCATCCAGATATCATACGCTTCACAAACTGGCCCTAGTTCACTGAGATCATCCCAGGAGACTGTGGTTGTGGCACCCATCGTTGCAACGTAGTAGAAAGGAAGAAGACCTTGATCGAGATCTGATCGAATAGCATCTTCTAGAGTTTCTTTGGTAACTTTGCCACCATAATCACAAGATAAATTCCTGGTTATAGTAGTTGTCATAAGACCAACTCTTTCAACTGAGGAATGAGATTGAATAGAAGTGTAAAGAACCAGTTTATCTTTAATCTCTTCAATAGTCAAATGAGGGTGCAAGCGTAGCCATCGATCAATTGCTTGTTTTCTGGCTGCTGTCAACGAGAGTAGTGTTGATTCAGTTGAAGTATTTTGAAAAACACCTCCACCTGAACCCTTAGAACAGTTAAGAAACTCTTCTGGAAGATTCATCATCTTTCCTAGCCAATTTAGAACAACGGTTTCTAATTCAGTCATGGCTGGGCTAGTCTCCTGTGAAAGATAAAACGTATTTAAGTTTAATTTTAATTGAAGAATTACGAAGATGATATTTACCCAGTTAATACCAATATTATTAATTCCAGCCATTAACAACTCTCCTACCATGGATGGATAGTAGTTTCCAGCTGGGAAATAAGCATGGAAATGCGGAGAAGCCCAGTGGACTACTCCAGGCATGATCTTTTGTTGAAATTCGGCAAAAATTTGATCAAAGGAGGTTCCCCTTTTAGGGCACTCTGTTTCCATTATTGGTTGGAGATATCCAGGGAGGACATTTGCTATTACTTTTCTGTGAAAACACAAAATAATAATTGATTAATCATATAAATCACTTACGTCAATCGTATTTACTTACTTATTGCCACAGGTCTGTTTGTACTCTACAATAAACTTGGAGACTTTATCAATTGCATCTAGAAAATGTAGGTGGTCCATTTTCGAAAATCTGTCAATGCGAATTTTTGATCATTTGTGAAAAGTGAGTTAATTTCAATTAAAGTACCTTAATATTGTGATACTACTAGGTGACACTGTTTGCTCAACTTTGAAATTTGTATTGACTAATTCACTAGCGTGATTTTCGCAACACTATACAGGTGATGATCGCGCACCATGCTTAAATACTAAAGTCGCGCTGGTATTTATTAAACGCGCAATTGTTGGGTATTTACATATTTAAAATAGTGTCCTTGGTGATGATTATGTTTGGATAACAATCTCTTTTTTTAATAGGATTAGCAATTATCTAATGAGAATGAATAAATTAAATTAATTGTAGTAATATTATAATTTTATATATTAAATTTATATATTTTAATATTATTTCTTTTAAATATTGAATATCTTAAGTCTATTAAACATATTTTGCAGTCTATATTCTTTTTTCTTAAACAGAAAATCAATATAGAAAAAAAAAAGGAAAATAGATTATAAGTTTGCTAGTTATCAAAGTTTATGATTCAGTTGTGTGAAATTTAGACTCTTGTTATTTCAGTGAAGACATCTCCGTTCATGAGTTCTGCCGTGGAAAATAGATATAAGTAAACAGGTTTTTTTCACTGTTTAATTAGACGCCGGAAGTGGTTGTTGGGTATTTATCAAGGTAGAAATTTAACAATACCAAAAAATTAGAATACAATGAAAATCAATTATGTCAGGTGAGATACAGGATACAGGAGAATGAAAAGAAGTAGGTTTTTGTGATTAAAGGTGCTGTAAGGTTATATTAATTGTCTTAATACGAGTGGCTTAGCATTAAATTATTTATAAAGTGCCTGCTTTAATGTTTAGACAATTTACATCATCTGCTTAGTATCTACGGTGTCTGCTTTTTTAGCAGCAGATAAACAATAATTTATTAATGCATTGCACCCATCTGGATTATCTCAGTTAATCTTCTATAATAAAAAACGAAAAAAATTAAATTATAGGTAATTCAACCATTTTCAAAACTGTATACCAAAGAGACTGCGCCGCGGCCAAATTTGTTTATTAATAGTCAAATTACTAATACAATTCTATTTCAAAAGTTTTGTTTACTATTTTTGAGACACAGGTTTTGATTCAAAAGAGATTATATTCAATAATATAAATATTCTCACCGAATACCATTCTAAAAACTGTTGCAATTTAGACTTATTAGCAAAATTAAATGAAAAAATAAAATTCGTTGTATTGCACAATTTTTAAATTTTATTGAATTAATTTAATTCCTAGAACTTGTATTGGCATAAAATTTAGCAACTACTCGTGCTTTCTTTAATTTTTCTTGTTTTTTTGAAGTTATTTTTGCATGACCAGCAATAACACAACTTAAGGCAATGTGGGTTAATCCCTGATTGCAATTGTCGGTTTTTTCGTGCACGTACGTCGGGTACGCGCAATTTATTGTAACTACGCATAAAACATGCCAACTTAGTACAACTATATATCCAACTTATTCTAAATTAGTACACAACCAGTACCCTCATGCCGGTTCTAACGACGCCTATTTTCAGGTCTTTTTATCGTTTTATTGGAAGTGAGCATGTTCTTCGAACAGCACGCATCTTTTTTGCACACCTTGCGTAAAGTTGGGTATATCCTATATGTGTCAAGAAAACCGAGTAAACATAATACTAATAAAAATAGCTATTCGACGTTTGGCCGTAAATTTTTTTATTTGAATAGTAATTAAAATTTCCATGAGGGATTTTTTGTGGAGGAATTTCATACGTATTTACAATATATTACAATAATATATTACTCTAACATTGTTGCAATTAACTAACTAACATAGAAATTAAAAGGTGCATTAACAGGTGTTTGAATGTTTTTTTTTTAGAGAACATACACTTATTATGAGTAATGTCCATGTGTAATATTTCTGTATGTGTAGAGTAGGAAAATAAAAAGAGAGACTAAAATAATAAGATCATTCCAAAAAAAAAAAAGATAAATTATGGATAATGCCAAAAATGGCTGTTAACACAAATAATTCATAGATATAATTTTTAGTAATGATACATTTTTTATTGCTATATTTTCTATAACAAACATAACAGATTTGGTTTTAATTGAACATTGCCTTTTAAATGTCTTCTCCATAAAAAATTAGTTCTAAGAAGATTTAAGACGTAGAAAAGAGTGAATGTCCAAGAGCAGAAAGTACAAGAAGATATAGATGTAGAGATTATAACAATGACAATTGATTGAACCAAATCTAAGGTAAAAAAAATAAACAACAACAAGGACAAGTTATGAGAGCAAAGAAATCTCTAGAATTGAAGGAGTAGAGAAAAAATTGGAAAGAAACTTGCCTTTATTAAATTGAATTATTTGTGCATTTGTCCATTCATTGTTCTCTATCTCATCAACATGCAAGTCTAGCAATTTTAACTATTAATTTATACATCTTATTTTTGATTTTAAACTCTGAAACAGCATAACTGTTTATCTTCATGAATACCATAATAACATTTTTTTGCCTCACTCTTTGTCTAGTAGTTATCGTCAGCATGAATGCACATGTAAATGCAACATGTTATTGTTTCTAATGTCTATGCACTCTGCATGTAAAGAACTACAACGGATATGTCTCTAGACGGACGCAATGGAATATGGACGCCGTCGGAAGAAGGAAGTGAATCTACTGCCTCCACTACACATCTCGCGTTTTGCTTGCGTCCGCATGTTTAGCATTCTATTATGATGCTTGCATTGTGTTCTCGGGATTTATGCACTGGTTGGATGTTTACCCTAAAGCAGCAAATATTCACAATGCGTTAGTTTACCACCAGATTTACCACCAGACATTCGCAGATTATTACGTTTATTTTCGGTGTAAATCGTGCGTAAATTTAGGTGAAAAGGAAGTAGTTTAAAGTTATCAAGTGCGCGTCACTTGTGACAAGTTTATTCGTCAGGAGTCCTGCTGTAGTTGCTGACACTCATTGCGAACTCATTGTCGCCATTGCTCTCTTCGTCTGACTGAAGCTACAGGACTAGTCGGGTGCTTTATGTACTTTTAGTACTCTTTACTACACTCTGTGCGCTTTGTACACTTTATGCTCTTCATCCACAAACAGCCGGCGTCGTTTAATGCAAGAACAAGTGTTCCACATGTTGAGGAGCAAAAAGTCTGAGAAAAGAAGTAATGATGTCAACGCATGATTACAAAGATGAAAGTGACACCAAACTGGGAATACACTAGCTTACAAAAGAAATAAACATATTTAAGTAAGTTTAAAACAGACAAAACAAATTTTAGTTTATGCAGTAAATGTGTGATTGAATTCATGAGATTTGATGTAAACGCACAAAGCTTTGCGTTCAATATTCAATGGTCTATTATGGATGTTCACTTTATCGGTGCTTGGTCTGTCACTCATGCCCATTCTATGTTGTACTTGAACGTCACTTCATTTGCTTTGAGCCGATTTGTGTGCTATTTATTTAGGTATATTATGCAACCCAACGTATATATTTAGAATCTATTGGGTTGCTGTTCTAATCATGAGCGAATAACAGTTTGCTCTATTGTGACAAAGTCAGTTTTCTATTATATTCTGTAGCAAAAAATGATATCCTTATATCGTCCACAAATAATATTCTTCAGATAAAACATTTTATGCTATCAATATGGTACTACTAATCCATTGTTTTTTTTTTCAGCAATTTATATGCAAATGGCACAAAAGAACAGTTAAATTATTGCCTATTTTTATATAATTTTAATTTTACAGCCAACGTAGAAATGTAAATTGGGAATTTCAATCAGACAATAAATATTTACTTAATTTTCATTAAATAATGAATCTCTTTTAATTAATTTAATTTAGAAAATCAATTTCTTTGAATTAGTTCTCCGAAGTAGAACTCCGAAATGGTTTAAGGAAATTAATAAATCCAATCATCTATTGCTATAAATTCTAAGACCATATAGGTTTTTATTGTTTCAATGCTTCGAAAAATTCCCAGACAGTTTCTCTAATTTTGTCGTGGCAATGCACTTTAAAATATCTGCTGTTCTTACTAAATATATGTTAAAATTGCAAGATGCCATAAATCAATATATAAATTTTATTAGAAATATTGCAAAAGGTCCAAGGTTTAAAGGTTTTTATTTCACTAAATTAGCTATTTAGTTTTTATTTATTTATATAAATTTTTAAAATATGCAACAAACTAACAAATGGTATTCTTTATGGTTATGATAGTAATAATTATCAATTAACAGGGATTGCGCATTGAGTTTTGAGTTTTGTCAATTATCTGATTGGCGGAAGGATTGCGAATAAGCGCAGGGTATCGAAGTCCGTCATGCAGTATGAGCCAAACGTAATTTCCACCATTTCCTACAACATCCATCATTTCTGTAATTTTCCCCGCTTCAATCATCTCTACGCTCTTAGAATCAGGATGCAGCCTGGTCAAAGTAAGGGGGTATTAATTTGAACATTTCCTCTTGTATTGAATTGAGCTAGATATTTTTAGTTTTTAAAGGTTTATTACCTTTACAAATAATAACTGTTGTTGAAATTATTTTCTTATGAGTTATAAAAGTGAAAAGTGTTTATACTACACCTTTACTATTTATTCCGCAAAAAGAGTTTATCTGGAGAATATTTCTGGCAACTTACTTGATACTATAGTAACTGATCTTTAGCAAATCATCGTATCTGATGTAAATGTTTTTTGTTTTTTTTTTTTTTGTTTCAATTCATGTTTTTTCGATTGTGACAACAAAATATATCAAACTACAAGTTGAAATGTAAAGTAAACTGGAAAGCGTAGGTCCTAAAAGAAGTTATGAAATATTTCTTTTTAAAATAGAAACTGTTTTAAACAATACATGTTTGAATTAAATCTTAAGACTATATCTGATGTCTATTGACTATTGTAATCTCGTTTATGACAGAAGACTAGTAAACTCATTTCACTTTAGACATTATGCGTTTTCTTAGACCCCAACAGGAATTTACGACTTGCGGATGTCACTTGGCATAGGGTGTATTCGCACCCTCACTCTCATCTGTAAGAAATTGCAAGGCGTAAGACGTAGGACTGCTTCCCCACATTCGTTGCATCTCTTCGAGAATTGCCCGTAAATTTCTCACATCTGCCTGCGCGATGGCTGGATTTAGATTCTTTGGGAACGTGCGCAATGCACGGCAATACTCTTGAGTAGGGTGTGGAAAAAGAAGAAATATTAGTATCTTTCTGTTGATACATCTGAGAAATTTACCTTAAGCTTCAGACTTTCTTGCTTTGGGTATGAGTCATTTCATCAATAATTCCATGAATATGTTTTTATATATTGTACAAATGTGTAGAAAAATTAAAGATTGTAATTCTAAAGGATTATATGTAAGGTGGGTGTAATATTTAAGCTCTGTGATTTTTGCGTATTGACTACTCCGGGAATAAATTTTGTTTGCGTTTGCATCAGCACAGTGTTGACTTAACAAATGCAATTCTGAAGTGACTCAGCTGCAACGTTCGTTCAATTTACTCTTGAGAGATTCTGCCGAGATCAGTCCGCAGAGCGCAGTGCAGTCCAGCAGAGGACGTAATATGATTTAAGAAGAATCTATTTTGCATACAGGGCATTTCAAAATAATGGCGTTAGAGTCATTATTATACTTTTATTTTAAGTTTAACATTTAATCAGAGATTATAGAGTGGCATAACAATTTCTTAAGAAAATAGACATGAATGGATGAAAGGTATAAAGTAAACAATTGTACGATGATTATTGCAGAGCATTTTTGAAGATTTTTGTCTGTTTTGCAATTCTTGTAAATTTGAATTTGTACCAGACTAGACAGGACTACTTTCAATCCAATATTTGCCTTCACACTACACCGAGATATTCTTGATTCACCTCAATAAAAGAACACCTGAAACAATTTCAAGGCTTCTTTTTTTCTAAAGATACCCAACTAAATTCGGAATAAGAAAAATTAAGGATTTAGACTAAATTGTAATTATTCTATAAGTAATCAGTAAAGTCTAAACTGTCTAAAAAAACCTTCCCCAAAAACATGTCCCCTTTATGCGGTTGCACGTAGCATCGTGCATCGTGAGCGTCGGCGTTGCGACGCGTTGATCGATCGAATCCAACGCTTGGCCTGCGCCTGCGGACTCCCACCCGACACCGCTACCGCTCTCACTGCCAAAACACCCTCCAACCACTATGCCACTACACCACCCTTTGCACAAATTCGACATCCCCATAGAGACTGCAACCGAAACAGAGCGAGTGCGGAAGCAGGAAGATGAATGACACATTACGAAACTCCTGAAAAGAGACAGACTTACCCAGCACCAGTGAAACTAACAGGAATGCTCATATGCCTGTCATACAAAGTGTCTAGCCGTTGGTATTTCAGTCTTTAGCGATGAGAATTCAAACATAGTGTGTACTTATAGCAGTGGTGGGAGCACGCCGAGCGTCGGGACGCCGGCCGGCAGACGCGTAGACGCCGCAACGAAGTGCACATCGTCCTGTATCGCGACGCTACCGAAATTCACGCGTTTCATGATTTACACCGTTATCATATCAAGTTGTAATTAATACGTAATTGATCATCAATATTAATCAACTCTAGTAAACCAAGAAAATATCATCAATATACTTGTAATCTATTCTAGTAGATTAAGGAAAGAGAAGTTTACTAAGGAATTTTTATCAAGTGAAAAGTGTGTCATTGTAAACTATCAATAGTTTATTGTGTATTAGTCTGAATACCTCAATGTTTGTTGGGTTGTATGTGATTAGTAATAATGTGTAGTGAGTGAATACAAGTGTGATTTGTCGATTGGAATAGTTATTGGAAAATGGTGAGAACATTGTTTGCCACTTAACGATAAGCAAATGTTAATGCGTCAGTTTAATGTAATTTAATATCGGGAATGTTTTCCAACATTTCCAATGCATTTATTATAAACTGAAACATTGTTTAAATATTACAATGTTTTTGGTTGTTATTTTTGAGATGAACAGAAAGATGTTGTTGGTATTTAGTTACAACATATTATACAACATATTATAATAACAACATGATATTATTAGATAACTTTTTATTGTATTTAACTTCATTTTAAGCAAGTACTCTTGTTGCATCACTGTGATTGCAGCAGACGTAGGAAAGCGTCTAGAAAGTTTCAGTCGCATTTCCTGGCTGGAAACCCGAAACATTTTCTTTTCCTTTCTCTTGCAACTCATACAAAACAGCATTTATATAATATTTCAAACTTAAAAGTTTCAAAACATAAATAATTAGGTTTTGTACGCAATTGGAAAATATTATAAATATTTTATTATCAAAAATCTAAATTAAAATATGAAATTATAATGCATTGTTGTTTCGGATAGTTGCATACGTTAAACCATAATTCTAACATTTTATTGCTTGCTAACGATTGTTGTGTTTCGTACAAAACAACACATCGCCCGATCATGTTTATCTTGTTTTGCTTTTTTATGAAGTTTATGAAGTCAGGTAGAGAATCTTTCCTCGCTACGATTGGGTTTGCACTTTTTCTAGCTGCCAATAAGTATTGCGACGGCAATGTTATTTATCTCTAGCGTTGGACTGAAATCAACAATGTTCTAAGATAACCTGTTATTTTCTTCTTGTTTGTTCAGTTTATATTTGCGGGTCGCGTCGGGAACATCGATTTTTAGACCAAAATTATAATATATATGATTGTGAATTTAATTCAGTTTTGCGGGCAATTTAATTAAAAAGGAGTGTAATTAGTGTCAATTTAAAGAATATAAGGAATATAGTAGATAGAATAGGTAAGATTTTCTTTATTTTATTAGTGTGCATAAAGCTATAAAATATTAGGTGAGGTTTATGTGTATGTGTAATACGAAGATTTTTATTAACCTACGAAAAGTGCAATTTAATGAAAAGAACATTTGAAAGAATAATTCTTTACTTTGGAAGTAAATTGTCACCGTACTCTACTTATTCAAATCTAATACAATTTCATTCCTTGCTTTCGCTTTCAATCAGAAATACTTGCAAAGAACAAAAGAAATTTCTAGACCTACTTATTATATGTCTCCTTGGTGAAATATTTCTTTATAAAATGGTTTTAATTTACGAATTTTTTAATGCTCAAAACTTATTATAACTTTATTGACAATTCATTGATTCTTGACAATTGCTGCTCAGAACGCAAATATTTAGATGAAGTAAATGCGTATAATCTCCACTTGCCAAACTCTGCAACATTTAAAAGCCCTTTAAAACTTCGTCAAACTCTCTTACATTTTTTCTCAATGCTTGAAGTTTCTTTTTTTTGCATTTTTTTTTTTGGATTTGTGACAAATGAGTGAAAACTTTACAAATATTACAAAGTTTGAAAATGATATTTTTTGTAAGAATTAACAATACTTATTAGCGCGAAAGTGATTAATTATCATAATCTTATAGGGTCTTGCCTCTAGTCTCTCTAAACATTCTTTCCTAAAACTTCTTCCTTTTGAAGGAAGAGTTTAAAATAGCTACTTTCTCTAATCTAATGCACCATATACAAACTGGACAATGTCTCTGAAAACCAATAATCAATCATTAAAAGACCCGTATTTATTAAATTATTTCACAATTATTTCTCGGCTATTCAATCAAAGTAAACTTGTAGTTAAATAATCACTCAATTTGTATAAATTATGTTTCAATCTCTCTTATTTATTTATTTATTTTACCTCTTGTTTACGAAAAACTCAATGAATAAATGAATACACAATTGAATCCCAAATTATCTATTCTGCCTATTGTCGGCATATTGCACTCTCATTATCCTCATTGTGCATGCACAATAAGCACGCTTGGGAATAATTAATGCGTTCGGAGTTCATAATTCACGCGTGTTTATAAATAAAGCTGTCGGTGCGCGCCGAGGTTTTTGTGCGAGAAACGATCCTTGTCTTCTTTAGAAACCTTCGGAGATTTAAGATTGGAACTTGCGTGCTTTATGCCCAGAAGCATGAAGTGAAGCGTCATGCACTGCTTAGAATATCGTGACTGGAGAGCATCAGGCATCAAGCTGCAAGCATCGCCTTTTATGAGCATGATGAAAGCGTGATGAAAATTTAGGAAGCGGAATTCATTCGAATCAATGTTAGACACATTGATTAGAAAAGAAAAAAGTGAAGGAAAGGTGAAAAAAATATTTAAGTGTGTAATGCTTTATTTAATCATATTACTTGGAAAATAAACATAAATTTTGACCAAATGCTAGGAATTTAATTTTTAAATTTAGCTTCGTTTAAATATCTTTAATTTTTCAAATATATTTAACAAATTTTTGTTAAAATTTTGTTGTGTAGTTTTTATTGCATGTGACAGAGTACAAAGACTCTTCGATTTGCTTTCTCTTTCTTCAAACTCAGTGGTAGTTGTGGCACCAGAGCGACGCAAAAAGGCTTCGCAGCACTTTCATTGAAATTTTGCAAATCACGCGTCATAAAACTGTTTGTTTCTTCGGAAATAAAAGAGATACATCAAAAATTCAAACAAAATTCTGTAAATTATGAGTTGCACTGAATTAATTTTTCATTAACAATTTATATGCATTTATCTAAATGCTCTGAAATTAAGTTTTGTGCAAATGCAAAAAAATAAGTAAATAAAGTTTACGTTATTTTAAAAATTACACATTTTCTTGAAACTCTTGAGAAACTTTTAAAACGCTTCTACTGATATTTTCACAGAAGTTTCTTGTTGAGCAGATGTTATTTTTATCACTAAAAAACAGGAAAAACACAACTTGATGACTAAATTTAGACTCACAAATTAATTGTGTCTCTTAAAAATACAAATTAGATCTAATTTACCAAGGTTTTATTTCTTATAGAATTAGGTTTTCAATTTCTGGTTTATTTTTTATACTATAAATTAATAATTTTATGCTTATTGAACAATTTGTCAATTTATTAACGTATTTTGAAATATTCACAATACTTATTTAGGTATGTTAGAATAGGCCAAGGTAAACTCAGGAATTTGTAAAAATATATAAGCTAATTTTTAATTGAAATTTGATGCATGAAAATTAAATACCACGCATATTTTTACGACATATATTTTAGTAGTAAAAAAACATAATATATTTGCGTTATCCATTTATTATTCTAACATTATTTGCACTTTTTACTTTATTTTTTCTTTAACAATAAAGATGCTCTAGTCTACAGCTGTAATAAAGTTTTAAACTGATTTTACGCGCATTTTGATAGCACCGGCAATCTCTGAAATGATCATTATACTACTTGTTATTCTAGGCCTTTCACTTTTTCTGTTACGGGAATATTTGATAGAATATTTTTGTGGAGAGTGTAACATGCTGTATGATGCATGGTGAATTAAGCCATGCAGCAATCTTCTTCGGGTTTTCTTTCGGGACATTATTCAAGTAATATGCAGGCAATATGCAAGTATATACGAGGGTTATTTGCAAGGAAAGCCAGGAAAATGCTTTAGTATGAATAGCTCTGAATGTTTTTGGAATTTACCATCAATGTTATCTACATCATCATCATCATCATTAACTGCAACCTTCACACCATTCAAAACTTTAGAATGCATTAGGTGAAAATACACATGTCTGAAGTAGAAGGTTAATTCAGTTTGAAAACATAACGTTAATGTTCTAGTTATAAATACTAAGATAGAAATTGACATTATTCAAAAAATGTATTAGAAAATTCAAATTTGCGAATGCGTCATTTCCGCACTTTCCCAAACTGCTCACTTGCTTATTCTCATGGTTAGGTTAGGTTAGATAATTTTTAGTATTTTAATATTGATTCTAAATGTGGCTGAGTGTGGTTTTCTATCAACACTGATTTAAAAACATCACCACTAAATCATTGATGCACCAAATACAATTAATGTTCTCAGGATACCTATTGAAGTCCTCTCCGCGTACAATTACTCACCGCTTCGATACGTCTCTTAGCTGCAATCTTCTCTAATTACTGGTTAGTCGTTTGTGAATGTGCGCTTGCATTACTACAGTTTCCACCAAGATTGAGAGTCTGCCATCTCTTCGTCACTAATTCTGCACGTCCCAGGAGGCGAGTAATCATTTAATTTTCTGTGTGATCTAATTAATTAGCCATCTTTACCACCACGCCAAAACATGTTAGTTGCCCACATCTATACCATCAGGAAACTGAATTTCCTTCAAATTGAGCTGAAAGCCTGTAACATTATATGACATGTTTTGATATAACTTAATTTAATTGCTATCAAAAGCGATGAAATTTTGTTTCGGGAGAAAAAAGTCACGTAGAAACTGATGCACGTGCGGTGTATTTAACCTCCATATGAAAATTTTTAGTGTACATGAGGGTGGGTTGTGAGTGTGCTGGAGTGCGTTTTGTGCGTTTTGCACGTGTATACTTTGAACATTCAACACTTGAGTGCACGATTTGGTTTACGCTTGATTGCGGAGTGTTTGGGAGGTGGAATGTAGTGTGTAAAGCGTGTTGAGACAGATTTAAGTACTTTTTATGTCGACAACGTTCTCAAGATTTAACGTTTCCTTTCTTGTAAAAATCAATAGAAAAGCCTTTGAGTACTATTAAGTATTATGCAAAACATTAAGTCGTAATTAGATTTTCAGTGGGTGATATGTGACCGTAACCCACATTACATCTTGCTGAAAGCATTAAGTGAAGAAATAAAACATAAGGAGACAATACAATAAAACTGAATATCTAATGTTCCTTGGGTAGAAAGCCAAGTAAGATTGAGAATATTTATTCTTGAAATCTTGAGCATTTTAAAAGATGTTTTAAAATTATAAAAGTTAAGATAATTTTTCAATGTTTCTATGTTTTATCTATTGTTTTCTAAATCGATTGTCCTACATTTTATCCTTGCATGTCACCTTTTGCCTAGTTTACTTTATTCACATGCTTTGTACCACAATTTTCCACCCTGCTTACTTCACGCTGTTGTGTTTCTCTATTTCGCCGCCTCCGATGTGTCTTTGTCAGGCAGATTAGCTTTGTTTGCTCGTCCCACTTTACGCTACTTGGTGCAATAAGTAAATTATTAAGATGCCGTGAAAGCTTCTGCGAAAAGCTCATTATACTCAGTATGCCCTCCAACACTCAACTTTTTCTTTTGGCCCTTGTTTTATTTATTTGTGATGACATAATACGTTTATATCGTTTGAACATATGATCAAGTTATTGATTTATTTCTAGTGAAACTGATCGGAAAATTTCTTATTGAAGCTTTTAATTTATGACTTTCTTAAAAAGAAGGGAGAATTGTGTTTGTATTTATTAACTTTTATTGAGATAAGCAAAATATTGGAAGATTTACTACAATTAAATGCATGAATTTAATTATTTTGTCTTCGGGTCGAATCGTATTTGTGTTTGGAGAGCATTACAAGAACAAGTAGAATAATTTTAAGACTTTTATTTTCCACTATTATTATAAGTATAAGTAAATAGAATTACATAGAGTTCAATTGTAAGATATCACAAATTTATTTTATGTAACTTCTATCTTGTTTATTGCAATTTTCTTGTATGAAAACATGATTTACTTTTTTGGAAAATACTTTATTATTTTCTTGCAATAGCGGAAACCAATTGCAATCAAACTGACACCATCTGCATCAAATGGTAATGCTCACATGCATTTTACAACTGATTGCATAAACGATTCTTTTGGAATTCAATCATTTTCAAGCGTACGGGGTTAAAGTAATTCGTCTCTTTAAGTCCCACCTAAAACAGAAATACAATCAAAACCTAATTACTATCAAGCATGGATTTTACTGTCAACACTCAGCTGCCTCCTATTTCTATTTTCTCCGTATTCTTTTCTTGTTCTAGAAATTGATATTGCATTGAATGCAACTCGCAATTTGAGCGCGTTTGGTTTCTTATGTGGCGGCAACCCACTGTGCGAGTATGTGATGGTACAGATTGTGCCTGTTTACGCATCGTTGCGATCGGTTTCGACCAAACACATTCATCTCAACTGCGGCTGGCGGCGGCGCGCTTATTTAATTTTCATTCCGCGCGTTTATTCTTGTTCATTCTCCTTTGTGCGATATTCCTTCTTGATCGGCGCTCGTGTGTTGCGAATGGTGACGCGTTTCAGTCATTTCAGTCAGTCCAAAGCTTTGTTGAAATTGAATTGGAATTCAAGCTTTCAAACAAAAGCTTTGCCAGTGCTGTTGGCAAACTGCATCAGAAACGTTCATAGCTGAAGTTTTTACAGCGTTTATTTTTTATTTGATTCAATGGAAATTTGAGGATTTTAATTTGATTCACCTAAACTAGTCATTTGATTTCAAACAAAATGACATATTTTTCTTTCTTCTTTTGATTTTGTACAGTTGGTTGGATATCCATCGTTTAATCATTTACAACACATGCGCATGAATACACAGTGTCGCCTACGATCGTAAAAGCTGATTCAATTTTGGTTTAACATTTATTTATAGACGGCGTATTGGCGACGTTGTCCGCTTAGAGAAAGGCATTATGTTTAAACAGATCTCATACGAGAACATACGCTTCGATTGTGGAAATAGGTAAAAAAGAATAGCGGAAATATTGCGATGGAATTGCGACTGTTCTGAGAAAGTGTAATAATATTTATATATAAATATATTCAGAATCAGCCTAAAGGAAAAACATTGGAATTAAAGGTAATAATTTTTGTCAAAGGAAATGCAGTCTTTTTTAAGGAAAAGCCCGAATATAAATTATTTAATATTATGTGTTCATTAGATATTTTATCCTCTTCATGATTTAGAAGCTTTATTATTTCTTGCTGAATTATCTTCACCATTTTTATTTATCAATTATGATATATTATCTTTTGTTTTTCTAGTAGATTTTTTGATTTATTTTGGGGTTCTATTACATTGTAATGAGTTCTCCTTTGTGTCCTCTGAGCCTTTAAGTCATGTTCCTCCTTTATATTCTCCTGGAGACACTTTGTTCCGATTTCCACGACCTAATCCTCGTCGATTGCTTCCGGAATTTTTGGCGCGTGGTGACTGTATAATGGAGTCAATAAAAGTAATTTGGCTAGTAGTGGAATTATGGTTACTCAGCAACTGTGCACCTGGGCAGAATGCCAAATAGAATAGAATAGAAGAATACTAAAGAAACTAATGAAGAAAAAAATAAAGATTTGATGAAATTTTTAGGAGCACAAGCTGTTTAAGCTTTTCTGGTGTTGTCATTTTTTTGGTTTAATTATTTTTAATATTAATTTAAACAATTACCAATATTTTGATTACTCATTCATCAACATTTCATTTGTTTACTTTTTATAATACTATTGTAATTGCCTGCAATTGTTCATACCAATTACGCAGCCAAATTCCACACAACACGTGCTGACGTATGAAATTTTACATTTTCACATCGCATTGCACCAGTCTGCATGAACTTCACATCCTGTGATGTATTGCTATTTGTGCTGTTTTCGTACACAATTCATCCTTTTGTGCTGCTCCCAACAACCAAACCCTTCAGTGTCAATTTGTGCACTCGCCTGCAACTCTCGCAACTGCTGCCCAAACTCAGCCGAGAAATAACTTGCTGATAATAATTAAATACTCTAAAATATTCAACAACAATTCTAATATATTCAACAGCAATAATTGGCAACAAAGTAATGTCAAACTAGAAAAAATATTACATAATATTATTACCCAGGTTGCGGCTCTTTTTGGAGTTGGTATATTGAAAGCGAGTCAATGTACTTTGTAAGAGAACAAACACTCGGTTCTGTGTTTTGCTCACTTTGTTTGCATTCGCTGGGAGTACCTTTCAGTTAGCTCGTTAACTGCTCCAGTTTTAGTATACACCTGATTAAACCCGTTCTTTACTCAGCAAAACATATTATGCATCCTAACACATGCGGAGCGTTACAATAGGGTATTGTGGGTCACGTACTTACAGAGTGACAGAAAGGGGTAGATGAAATTGCGTGGTGTACAACCCTGAAGAGAATATTTAGTTCCTTAATTAAATGAACAAAGAGACTTGATTAAGGTACATGCAATGAGGAAATTGACTGAAGTAAGTAATGAAAGATGTGAAGGTGGTTTAATAAAGTTTGCTTGGGTTGTTAGAATATTCTAATTTGTAACATAAAAGGAAAAGTTGTATCAATGAGATAAAACATATAATATACTAAATTATAGTTCATTCTAGTTGATAGTGTCTTTGAAACTTGATAGTTTTCAATCTGTTGTTTTTAATATTTCAAAGTAACAACTTTATATGCTTTACAAATGAAAATTCGTTTGTGGATTTTAAAGTTTTTGTAGCTCTTCTAACATTAAAATAACCACTATTATATCTATTTAAAAAAATTCAAGTTTTTTGTACACCTCTTGGACACCTCTTTTCTATCAGCTCTTTGAATTCTTTTCTGTGCTGTCGCAATAGTTCTTTTGAGCTAAGCCTCGTCATACATCTTAGCTGTTTTCTTTATATCTTTCTATTTTTCTTTCTGGTATCCACTTTATAGAAAACCTAGAAAATTCCAGAAGATGCTGTCGTTGAAATCCTGTGTTTTAGTGTATTTTTTTCTTAATGTTATTTATTTTTTATTCTTTTGTGTGGGTTGTACTGGATAATACTATCTTCGAAAAACATTTCAAAGCCACTAGAAAAGGGGATTTTGTATTGTATAATGTGACAATGTTGAAATGATTTTGAAAAGTTTTCATGTAAAATTTTGACATATTATCGGACAAATAAGTTGATACTTTTTATATATATTTTTTGAAGATGTTTTGACACATGCTTTGTTTTTTACTTTTAGTGACAAACAAATCAATTACTTCTTTCCCAACCTCAGCTCTCAACTACACATGTTTCTTTCCGAATTTTCTCTACTTGCCCATTCTGTATTCTATTCTGTGTGGAGCAGAGTACACTTAGGCTCTTGCTGAAAAGCACAAGCGAGTAATGTATTATTCTTTTCCTCACAAATTTCCAACCCAGTTAAAAATTCTAAGCTATTGAGTGCCACACAAGATAGAAATAAATAAATAAAAAAGTAAGGAAATGAAACGCGTTCAAAAAGTAGTTTAGATTCTTGCGGTGTTTCTAGACAGGTTCAGAGTTTAAAAAGAATATTGACGTCGACTGAGTGTACCGTTTTTTTAAGCTTGTTGTTTTAAGGCATGGAAACAAGGGTGAGAGTTGTGAAAATGTCCGCCCTACATGTCACCCTTCAGATGGGTGTACTTGAACTAATTTGGTTTCAAAATGCTCGACGAGTTACTATGTAAGTTTATAGCAATGTAAGAGAAAAATGGAAAAGTGCTAACAAGAAAGAAATAATTTTTTTAATACAGTTTATGAAATAATTAAAATTATTTCCTACTGTAATCAAATATCTATTTGCGAGAAACTAATCAGCACAGAATAATAGAGAATATATAAAATATTAGTAGAAAAGATCATAGTTAAACTAAGTTAAAAATTCAAAGTGCCAGAATAAGGATTATTTGCTCTTAGATTTTAACATTATATAGTATTATAAACTTGTTTATGCAAAAAATAATTAATTTTGATATCAACATTTATTTTTATTTCATTGATCATAAAGGAAGAAACTAAAATATTACCTTAAAATCTTACACTATTTGCAGTTTTTCTTATATATTGCGTTTCATGCTAAAATATTACACACTCTAAAAGTATTATTTATCTAAAAAATGCAAGCGTACAATATTTAAGCTTTAGGCTCCACATCATAAGAGTTGCGCATATTGCCCCTCCAGCTTCCACAAAGAAGACGCGTAAATATGGACCGTTGCTGGTATTTGACAGTTTGTCATATGCAAGGGTGAATGCATTCTTAGACCTACATACTCATCTTAAAGAAATTCTATTTATGCGACATCTCTTAAAATGCCTAAAGGGATGACAGTTCTAAATGTATCACCGGCTATATATTTTAACTATTTTTGGCTGCAAATTCATACTTTGAATGTTCTACTCTTAGATACTAAGATGAAATATGACATAATTTTATATGTCACTAGGGGTGATTCAAGCGAGTTTGATTAAAAAGGGTGCAAGAGACATACATACACATAAAAATCAATAAGCGAGCGTGAAATAAATAAAAATAAAGAATCCAATTTATTATTGGGAGTAATTTAAAAGGTAATTAAAAAACGAAAATATAAACAAAATGTTTATTAGGTAAACAAGATTTCTAAATCATTATTTATTGCATTTGTTTAATTAATTATAAAGTTCATTTTTTTATGTTTTACTTTATTAATTTTAAACAAAAGAGTTCTATTTTTCTTTTAGTTTATTTTCTATGTTTTATTGTCTCATTTAATAATCTTATTAAACTATTTTTTTTTCACACCGTGTCCGTTATGTTGCATCCAAAATATTTAATTCTTTATCATATTCATCGTAATTACTTCCGCAATTATTTTAATCTTCGTCTGCAATTGCCCTAGCACGTGGCACATATGTATGCTGCCGACATTGCACCACTATTTGCAGGCCGCCACCTTTGCATATCATCCCCTATCATGCACATAGTTTCTAGTTACGCATTGCATGCACACTCTATCTGCACAGTCCATTCAGCCACATGTTTTGCAATATGCTCATAGTTCTCATTCTCTTGGCAGGCTTGTGCACTGCCAGTGGGTGGCGTGCTTTGTGGGGGCGGCTGCGTTGCATTTGCCAGCTATTATGCTGTTATTGTATGCGGTCGGCGGGCGAGAATGCGCACGATGGTATTCGAGATTGTGATACAATACACAATTAATTATACATGGTGCTACTAACTTTAGACTAGAGGTATTTAAAGAATTTTCTCAAATTTGTGAGAGATAAGAAAATGACAAGTTTGGGAAGCTGATATAGAGAAAATTTAAGTTCTGAATTGAAGGCGCAGAGAAAGGAAAAAGAATATTTGGGTAGGAATTGTTGACTCTCTTCATATAGTGGTCTAGGTGAGGTATACAACCATATTGACACTAATTACTCATTGTTATCCTGGATAATAATCTCGACTGTAGTTGCAACTCTATACGGAGTGATTAATCGATTTCATCAAACAATGTCATCCTTAAATTAATTCCGATTGAAGGATCTTGCACCAAAAAGCTTTCAATATAATAGAGAAATCTTGATATTATCCTATTTTTTTTTTTAATACTGATATGTGCTACAAATTTTGTTTCTGTTTCAGATCAAAATGCAGCAAGCAATATTCTACCACTCTTCTCCTGCAGTCTAGCACTCCATACTGCAGCAATTAGCGCCATCTGTAGACACAGCAAATCACAATGTCTTCAACCACATCTGGCAGTATCGTCGGCTATGAAAACAACAATGATGTGAAGAACAAACGCCCCAAAACAACGCTTGCACCACCAGGCACAAAATGTGCTCTCTCCGCTCCCAGCGCTTCCGGGTGCCAGAAGCGGAAGTACTGTGCAACAGTGCATCTTAATAACTTGTGGTCATTTTGGTATGGTGCACTAGGAACTATTTTGCAAGCATATGCTTCGGTAAAATGCATCAAAAGGATTTTAGGTACAAATCTAACCTAATTTGGTATGCAAATTTGTTGATATTCATGGATTTGACGGTGGTTTTTTTGGTAGGGTACTCTGTAATGTCATGGTCAGAAACTCATCCACTTCCTATTTTGGAGATGAATGTGAGTTTAGGGTTGACTGGAGCTGCTATCATCTTACTACCGTTTTTCTTTGTATCAGCAGCGTTTAAAGTAAGTTATTTCTGCTAATATGATATATTGTTTTGTTTATTAGAATTTTCTATTTGTTTGATCTAGATTGGAAACTTGGCCAACGATGGTTTTAAATTGGGACGTCAATTGAGCACATGTAGCCGTGAAAAACCTTCTGATACGCTAGATGATGATAGTGGTTGTGGTCTTTTCAAGCATGGTGGACCAACAGCACCATTTCTGCACCTCGTTATTGCCTTTTCACTTCTTCTACCAAAGTTACTGATGGAGGCACGTCTGATTGAAGCTGGTCTTCTTCCACAAGGTAGGATTTTATTTTTTTTTGCGCTACCTTGTTTTAAACTGGGTAAAGATAATAAAAGAGGTGTAAAGTGTGCTAGATTTAATTGAATAGCTTAACTCATTTCTATTTTTTTTTTCTACGTTTAGCGAAGCATTGCAACTTAATTAAGTTTGAATCCATGCTGGGGGGAATAAAGTAATCGCTGTCGACATTTTTGACGCGCGATTTAACCAAAACAAAGAGCGGGTTTAATTCAATTAGATGCGATTGAATTCCAACGAGTCGATTGCACTTTGAATGGTATTCAAGTTGACTGCAAGTTGGTTTGCTGCTTGGTTGATTAACTTTAAGCTTTGAGGTGACTGCAATAAGGAAATTACGAATATTCATAATGCTTTCTAAAGGTTTGCAATGAATAAAATTCTTTGTATCTAATTTATCAGACGCGTGACATTTTTGGCCGAAAGTCTATCTTGAGATTAAATTGTAATAAGATGATTTAGTTTCTCAATTAGTTAATATCGGACAAGTAATTCGTTGTTCCAGGTGGATTACTTTTATTTTGAGTCCGATTAAGCACTTATTGTGGGATTCGAATACAAATTATTCCTTTAATCTAATTGGTAAACCAGAATAAGAAGATGATTTATAGTTTGTCTAGATTTTCTGAAAAATTTTAAGAAATCAACTTAAATTTTTAAAATTTAAAATTGTAGATGCCACAAAAATATTATTTTTGAGTAGAAAACGCCACGTGAAAAATTGCCCGCATGAAGATTTTCCTTACATTTCACTGCAGATCTTGATTGAGTGCAAGCAAGTGAAAAATTCAGAATTTGCGATGTTCGTGTTAAAGGTGCAACGCTCCCAAAATTATTCTATAAATGACTAGATTTAATAATAAATTTTCATCATCTGCAATTTTCTCTTCAAGCAATGAAAATATTTATTTTTTTAGAGGTTGTTTGTATTTTATTCTGAGAATTTTGAAGTTTCTCTTCAAATCACATTTGTGCAACCTGGAAGACACACACTTCAACACTGTTTTGAAAATGGCATATTTTTATTTACAGCCTTTTTTACGCTCAAAAATTATTGCAAATACATTTTCTGGGGGCGGCGTGTGAAGTTGGCGCATGCGTTTGTGCGATTTGTGCGTGGTACGGTGCGCGTTACGAATTAATCTCTGCTAGAATACATCGCTAAAGTTGGGCATTTCTACGGGCGATCGATAGCTGGAAAATGTCGGAAACTGTTAGACATGTTGAATCGTTAATTGTTAGGATGTTGGAAAAGTAAAAGTTGGAGGAATTTGTTAAATGATCGTGATCGGAATTAATTTGATTCGTTGCGTTTATTGTTGAAATATAAATACTGTTTTTAGCTTTTATTCCTTTATTTGATGGTCATATAATGAACAGTTTAGGTGGAATTAATATAAAAGTTGTGCATCTTTAATCAAACAATTGTAAATTAATTATAAATAATTTATTAAATTACTTAATTTTAATTTACTTACAAACCTGATTCTAACTCTGAGTTTACATTTCAAACTTTGACGTTGAGTATGATTCTCTGCACTTGTCACGCATTTCTAAACATCAATAGCTTCCTAAAGCTGTGAAATTAGTGCTTTTCGAATTTCAAGTGTCGAATTTCTCTCCTTAATCGTCCCTAGTTTAGTTGGTTTGGTGTCTTCCTAAATTTGTACACTTCTAAAATCACCGAAATTTCCTGCTTTAGTATCGAGGGTTGCATACTGAATGTAGTGAAGTAGCACAAAGATTCTGAAATGTTGAGAGCTTCTAGGAATTGCACTGAATCGTCTTAGACGTGAGAAAGTTCTTGCGGACGTACTTCTCTGTGACAAAGGACATCAGACAGTTTGGAACTTGGCTTGTGACATCTGCACAATTGAAGTCGAGGCTAAGAATAAGACGTGAAGAAAAGTTTGAAATCAAGCGATATTAGTTGCATAATATTAAATATTGATGTCAATCAAAAATGTTTCCTACAGTAGAAAAAATCATTTAGTGTTTAACAACAGAAAAATTAATTGAATTTTAACTTTAAATTATAATTGATCAGTTTGCCTGTTGAATTGCTGCGTTTGTTAATTAACCCTTTTTGCGTGAAAGGTGTCCAGCAAATAACATCTCACTGTTTATATTTCTAGTAGTTATCTATTCACGCAGGTAAACACTATATCATTTGCATTCAGAATGTCTATTCATTATTGTAATCATTTTATTGCATTCTTCTTTATTAAGTTACTACCTCATACCTCTCTGTACCTCTCTACTCTTGTTTTTAACGTAGCAGAATTTAAAATAAAAAAGAACAATTTCAGTCGAGTTTCTGCTCCACCTATAATTTAGGAAAACTGATCTTTTTCGTAAATTTTGATTTCTTATTCTCTCTATTTTAACATCAATTTGCATGCTTAGCAAACTTCTAACAATTAAAAATTGTAACTAAAAAAGAATTTTTGCTCACTAATTAAGCTGAAAAGGCAGTGAGCTTTAATGACAGTTTACAAGTTTGTTTAATTTGGAAACAACTTCTCAAGTATTTGCAGGAGTATTTAACTACGTTTTATAACACTGAATTTGGTATTCCAAGCTTTTATTACATTTTACTTCATTTTCTAAAGATTGTCACGATTTTCTTTGGGTTTCTTGGGTATATTAGACTTTTCGCAACTTAACTAGTCTTTATTCAGCGATGCAGTTTTACTTCAGTGCACTTGGCAATAATTTCAGGTTAGTTCAACTTTGAAAATTGCTTGAATTACTCGAAGAGTGCCGAGTTGCTGATTGTAGGAGAAAATTACTTACAGTTTTAGAGTTTTAGTGAATTTCATCTTTTTGCGTGTATAGAACGCAAATTAATATGTAAACATGATGAAAGGAATCAGTATTGCAAAGATTAATTTTTATTCTAAATATAATTTTCCGAATTAAATATAATTTATGAAGTATTTTAGATGTAAATTAAAAATATTTGAAAGAAAACGTGTTTTTCTAACGCAATTCATTTATTAGAAGTTTCAACAATGAAAATTACGAGAATATCATCTGTTTGTTTTCTGTGTGATAGACAATGGATTGAAGACTGATTGGATACTCGCAACAAATTACCAAAGTAATTGATTCTTAATTCCATCTCAAAGATGTGATGAGATAAAATAAGAGAAGCTCATGAACATCTCAGAAAAATACAATTTTCTCTTCTTACCCAAAAGTTATTTCATTCTAAGAAAATGATTTTGTTTTTGTTTTGCTTCAACTTTTAGTATATTAAATCTTTTGTTCTGATAGTTTTTTTTTTTTTTTTGTTGAGTCATGATTAACAAACTATAGGTTTTCCCTAGAAACATTCTCCCCCTTTTATGAGGATTTGTGCAACTGCAGCTACAGAGTCTGCCAACTAAGGAGGAAACTTTGCAAGAAAATGAAAGCCTCGAGTTAACTGGACTCAGCGCTGGAAAATAAAGTGCAAATCAATAGTTTGGATTTGGAAGTAGGGTATCACTTAGTTCTTAATTTATTCCAGAGAATAGCGGAAATAAAAGTTTGTAAGATTTCTCTGATTTTTATTTGAGAAATAATGTTTTTTAACTCTTTGAATATTAGATATTGTTTTTTGTATGTCTATTGAGAATGAAAACGAAGAAGGTAATAATGTCTTTCATTATTAACGTAAGCATTTTAGGAAAAGAAAAAAAGCACCAAAATGCTAATATCATAGTTACATTTATATCTACGCATTTTTCATTTTGTAATTCACACTCCGCAACTTGCGCTGTTTAGTTTAGATAAAGATATTAAATCTTTTTTTTTTCTTGAACAACTTTTATTTTGAATTTTATGTTTCGCGTGTTGCATACATCTAGCTGTAAATTCAACATTTTATTCCTCGCCGAACAATTGTGTTTCGTGCAAAACAACACATCGCCCGATTATGTTTATCTTGTTTTGCTTTTTTATGAAGTCCGCAGGTAGAGAATCTTTCCTCGCTACGATTGGGTTTGCACTTTTTCTAGCTGCCAATAAGTATTGCGACGGCAATGTTATTTATCTCTAGCGTTGGCACTGAAATCAACAATCTTCTAAGGTAACTTGTTATTTTCTTCTTGTTCGTACAGTTTATATTTGCGCGTCGAATTAGTGACATCGGCTATTAAACAGTGTTTAGACCAATTTAGTAGTGAATTTTGTTTTGTAGACAACTTAATTAAAATGTGTGTGCATAGAAGATATAACAAACGGAGTACGAGATATAAAGTAAGACTTTATTTTTTAATGTAGATGAAACTATAATACTTACCAAATATTAATATGTATAACGTTTTCCGCTTACTACCTTCTACAATATCTTCAGTTAAGTTTTATCTGCTAAAAAAGTCACAAGCGTTCTACAAATTAATATTTAGTGACCACACTCAACGATACTCTATATTTATTTTATTGCTTTGTGTAAAGAAAAAACGTTTGGAAAGATTAGAGGCGATGTATTTTCTATACCAATGCAATTTTATTACCTAGTTTTTATCACTTTAACTCTTGAAGAAAAAATCAAAACTAGAAAAACATTAATCTTATTGTTTTTCAATCGAATCTTAATTTATGCACAAATCAAGAGTGGAGTATAATTGACCTGCCTTAGCCTAGAAATAGCGTAATAGAAAAATGGTTGAAAAAATGAAATGTGAGTGCACACTTGGCACTTTGCGTTGCGTTGGTAAATTGCAGAATATATGAAAAATACAGACAGAGACATTTAGAACTGCCACGAAATTAGTAAAGCGCATGAATTATTTGAACAGCAATTACCATAAAGTCATGAAAGTTAGTTATTTATTGCATTTAACTACAAAGCCAAGAGCTTCTTCTTTCGTTTATAAAAGAATCTCATAAATGATGATAGTATTCTACAGCTACAAATATATATTTTTTAAATTTCTTCTTTAAAAACTGGAAAAGAAAGAAACTACTTGGTCGTGTACGCACAACCAACAAACGTTTTTACCTTTACCCGCTCAAAACGACAAAGAAAGCAAATTAGAAACCATGGAATATTTTTCAGGCATATGGCGTAACTAGGACGCTATTTTCCCACTATTACAATTGCAGCCATTAACAAAACATTCCCAAACAAAGCATTACAATGCAAAAGAAAACAATGCTGAACAATGCACTGAGAAAACTAAAATGGAAACTCATTATTCCTTGAACTATAAAAGCTGAAAAAAACTGTTTGCACTACATGTAGGTCAATAATAAATGTTGTGTTTCTTAAAATCATAGTTTTTTTGTGGTAATGTTTGGTAAATGAATGGACTGAAAGTGGTATGAACCTAGAAACAATTTAAGAAGATAAATACTACAAACTAAGAATAATAGATGATTTGAGTGGAAAGCTGAAAAGTCAAGTCAAACATAAGGAATTGTAGTTGAAAGAAAACCTAAGATTTTTAGGTAAAAATTGCCAATAATCCAATAATCTTATATTCTAAGTAGTTTTATTAAACAGAAGTTTGATTTTCTTAGTACATTATTTGCTATAATCATTATAAAATAATTTCCACTAATTTATCTTTTCTTTAAATAATGACACTCTTCGTTTCTGCACTAATCTCATTTTAAATATATCAATTAGCCTTTATTATTTATTAATCTCAATTGCCGTAATCAAAAATTTCTCTTTCTATTTACAAAAAGTTGTCTTTCTTTTACTTTCCGGAGTTTTTGTCTCTTATTCCACACCAACCACCACAATTTCTACCTTAGAATTGCAATTTATATTTTCTTCATCTTTATCTTGTTTACAACCAAGAATGTACACCAGGAAACGTGTACAAATTACAATCACAAAGAAGACACTGCAAAGGCACAACGACTTCCTCTGAATGCCTGCTGATGGTGAGATTTGTGCACTTGCCATGCTGTTATATACAAAGACAAAGTCACCGAATAAATGAATAATTGCGGTTCAACCTGGAAAAGTTTAAAAACTCTGAAATATTAATGGAATTTTAAAAAATCATATCTTTTTCATGTGTAGCTTTGCGAAAAATGAATTTTTGTTAAAATGCGCGTTAGTCAACAACAATCACAAATTTTGCACGCGGTTTACATGCGCTTTGATTTAGCTGGAAATCTAATCCCGGATGGTTGTATTGCATTGGCGGGTTTTGGGTTGGAATTTTATCTAGACATTAAATGGTTTGAACGTTTGCGAGTAGAGAAAGGTTTTTATTTAATGGGGTTGAAATTGATTTCTTTAGTAAACATTTTTGCGATTTTGTGTTATGTAACGTTGCAACCAAATGCCGTTCCTTTTTTTACTTCCGGAACGGTTCTTCTAATTTGCCACAGTGTTTGATTTATTATATAATTCAAAGTAACCATGTAGTATAAACAACAGCAATTTAACTATTTCAGATCCAACTTAAAATTAATATTTTATTATTAACTCACGAATTAACGAACTTTCTTATCTCCAATCATTAAATACTTATATGAAATTTACAACACAATTTCAATTAATTTCTTGTTTCCGTAAATGATAACTTTTTCTCTAGTTCAATGCATTAACTTGGTCTGGAAAAATAATACATCTCACACTCATATTTTTTTCACTTAACGACGTCATTCTGAATCACTTGAGTCATTTCCACGTTCATTTCTTTCTTGCCTGCCAGCGTCCAGGCAGTGACGTCCTGGAAATTAGCTCCAGGCACGCGAGCGCCATTTTGCGGCGTAATTCAGTTGTTATGCTCGCAACCCGCCAAAGACTGCCATGTAGCATGCATGGCATAATCCGCATTCCGTGTACAAAGTTCCGCGTTGGACTTTTTCACACAAATTGTACACATTCGCAGTAATTGCAAGGGACAATCCTAGAATTAATTTACTTCTAAATAAATGTATTTTGTATTAACCTAGATTAAACTCAAGAGAAACATGTATATAGTAGAGTAAATTGGAAATCTACGTCAGAATCACACTCGGCATCTACATTGCACTCACGTTCGTGTTGCAATTGAAATTTTCCAGATGCACACTGTAGAAAATGCCGTAAAGCATTGAACTGAGAGACGGGGTAGAATGCTGCAGACGCATTCCGAGTTTAAACATGATGAGCATTCAAATCAGTCGGCGGGATAAACACGTAATGTAATTGTAAGTAATAAGAAAAGTTTTCTATTGAATATATTAAAAACTGCAAATATCTAAATTATATAACTCTATTACCGTTTCTCATATTTTTGCCAGATTTTCTTTCTGGTACGTTGCACATTTATTGTTTGAAATTTTCTGCAGCTGCAGCACAATTGACTAGTACGCCTAAACTGTGTTCTTGTTTATAGTGCCTTTTTTTGTTTTCATTCCTTCATCTTTTCTGTCGTCAGCACAACTTTTCTTTAAGAAGCAGGTAGCAGCTCAGAGATTTCAGGGTAACATTTGTCGTAACATTAAATAGCTGAATGCAGAAGTAGAATCAGAGGAAAGGAGATGTAAAAGTAGTAATGTTGTAAGGATGTGGGTGAAGTTAAAGTTACCTAGGCAAACACGAATCAAGATAATGTGAAAGGAACCAAGAAAATACTTTTTATACGTTCTAATTTATATTAGTATATCTTATATAGTTAGAATTAGGTAATTTATTTGACTTTATGACTAGTCACAAGAGTGACCAAGCGTGAAATTAGAGGGTGCGTCATTTTTCCCAAGCATGATACAGTTAAATACGACCAACAAAAATATGGTAACAAAGTAGTGAGTCATACTGTGAAAAGTCAACTCGTAGTCTTCTGACTCAAGACTCAAAGAATTGAGCTTAAAAAGACTAGACCGATAAACCACAAATACAATAATTTAGGGCAGTACAAGAAAACAAAAAGAAGTAGTTTAAATGGAGAGCAAGCCTTAATAATCTATATTCTTGTAAGTAAATATTTTACTGTTACACTAACACTTTGAATTTAATTAAAAGTTGTTTAAAACACCATTTCACATTTCAAATGTGAAAATGTTAAAATGTTTAATAGTAGAAAGTTACACTGTAGAAATATGAATAAATATAAAAGTCGTAACTTTTTATTACTTTGTGTTATGCGTGCAGCGAAAAATATAATGTAGAATGCGCAATATGTGACGAATGAAAACAAAAGGATTATGCCGGAATTACGTTGATCCAGCTTAACGCTGTATGCTTGTCGTCCTCATTTCTGTTTTGCAGTACGCGTATATCTATGAACTAAGAGTAAATCCAAAAATCTGCATGTGAAGCTTATACTGAATATTTATGCTGAAATAGAAAACTTAAGAATTACTAGTTAAAATAATATATACAACTATTGTTTTCATTAATTAATTTAATTTTGAGTGGTTATTTTCTTATCATCATTTTAAGAATAAATATTTCTTGTTTTATATATTTATATATGTTTGCAAAAAATAACAATTGTACTTGGTTTGAATTCATTTGGAGCGCGAAATCTACGAGGTCGCACGATAGCACGCGAACTTGGCGTCGCCGACGCGAGCGCCAAGAAAGACACCGAGGTCTAATGGCTACGAATCCTGGAAATTTGAGCACAGTCGAGAATCCACCTCAGAGCAAGCAACATCTTT
>JAODIE010001005.1:0-120619 GCA_027575565.1 Diploeciton nevermanni
TCTTTTGGCATCTAATAAACGAGAATAAGTTGCAAGTGCTTAATAAAAAAAAATACATCTTTAATATGCGACGACCCTGCTAATACAATGTGCGTTACTGTTAATAATACTCAGAGTTTCATAGCAGAAATATGGCACAGAATTTGTGTCAAAGTGAGATCGGGTCATGCTATATGAAGGGCACCTCGCGCAAATTGACGATGACCGCGTTCGACTAAGATTAGTCTTCCGAACCTGTCCTAATATGAATGCATCGCGAGTAACTGAGTACCAATGCCTTAAATACTTCGTTGTGTTCACCAAAGAGATCAGAATTACTTGAGATAGAGATGCGTCAAGAGGTGCATTATCAGAGTCGTTGCATGTCATAATCCGATATTAATTATATACGGTAATCTTCGTAACTTTATATGACAAATAATACGAAAAAATTGATTCGCACATTGCAATTAACACAGTAAAAAAATTATCTTACTTAACGTGTAGGTTCATTAACTATATAAATGTATATCAAAATTTGTTCTTTCTCGTTACACATAATCTTACTACACTTGAGTGCCTTTTGTGATTGGGTGACGTCACAGCCAGTTTGTCAATATTCGAAAATATCGCGATTTCTATGTTACAAAAATGTTTAAAACGAAGTTAGATCACTTTCGTTAATCAATCACAAATGAAGTTATTGCACTGGAGCTATGCTCCGTCATCTATACGAAGGGCGAAACGACTAGCGTCTCCTCGAGCATTCGCAAGTTGTATAAATTGCCTAGATTGTCAACGCAAAGAAACGCGCGAAACCGATCAGCACACACTACGTGAGAAGCCGACATACCATGCAACTTAATAGCGGCCAGAAGATATTCCTTATTAAAACGTCCACGCTTCGACAGCATAACGACATCGCTGAGGTTCATATCAGCAAGAACGTTCAGCAATGGAGGCGGTTTCTTGCCAGAAGACTTTCGGGAATTGGAACGGGAGCGGAATGATCTTCTTGATGGAGTATTCTCCAACTGCTCCGCAGCTAATTTTACATTCCACCAGGCCAACTGCTCACTGAGGGACAACAAGTAGGGGCCTTCATATGCAAACTTCATGTAGTTAACTGAGGATTTATGTAGACAAAGTACTGAGGCAAGCGTCAAACATTCAGTGTTAAATACCTGCAGAAAAAAAGTAGTATCAAAAAAATGACAAAACCTATTGAAACAGATCAAGTACCTCAATATCTCCATTTTGCATTCCTAAAGCTAAATACTTGCTATCACATGAAAAACAACAAGACGTAATTAAAGACTGAGTCTTCTTCACAGCTACAATTTCCAAAATCGTATCACCTGACAACTTTTGAAATTTAATCAACTTGAATGAAGATTCGAATGTTACACACATTGTATCATCACCTATAATACAGGCATGCCGTAAATTGCCTTCCATGGATACGTCGAGAACTGTTTCACTTTCAAAAGTCATATTCCAGGAAGAAATCTTCCTTTGGGACATTACAACTAGTTCTTCATCCATTATAAAACTGCATCTCACCTCATCAATTATATCCCTACCTTCACCTCTCAACTTGTGTGCTGAACCTTTATAATATACAAACAGTTTTCCTTCTGCAGTCCCTGCAACTACTATTGCGTCTAAAGTCTCCAAATAAGAAATCTCACTTCTCAAATCCATAATTTGCACACATGAACATCCATTCCACAAATAAACCTTCCCATTTGTCATTCCATAAAGAAACAAGCCATTAAAGCTGACAATCTTCACAATATCACCTTCATTAGAATCAATTTCAGTGGACTCATTATTCTCCAAAATAACTAACTTATTCTTCCTTACAATACCAATCTTAAAATCCCCTTTCAAAGTCCAATGCGCTGCAAAAGCATCCACCTTCTCAGCTTGCTGGACTGAAGTCTCTTCTGGATTAATGTGCCAAAGTTTCACACTCCTATCTTCAAAACCAGTGAGCAAAATTTCAATACTATGATCGTTCCAGTTTGTAATTGCATCCATACAGATGACTTGCCCATACTGAGTATCAAACTCTGCAATCACTGTCTTTTCCTTCAAGTCCCACATGATGATCCTGTTGCTGCTCAAACCAATCACAAGATACTTGGATGTCATAGAACTGCAAGTGTTTGATTCCAAATCATTAGTCATGATTGAAACCATGTCAATTGCCATGCAGTGAGCTTGCAATTTAATACTGCAGATGAGCACTTGTTTTTCTTGTACCACAATAAATTCATCAACACTATCACATTCTAACGTGTATAATGATATGATATCATCTTTACAGCATTTTTTGCAAATGAATTGATACGAACGGGTATCGTATACCACGACATCTGATTTTAGCGCGGCATAGATGTAGTTGGAATTGACTGAAAACTGCACGGCTGTGATAGCTGCTTTCAGATCCTTCTCAAACAGCTGCTGGTCATTCTGCCACAATATAAGTTTCCCTTTAGCACTGCCTGCTACAAGTGAGTCATCATGAAAGTCGGCAGAGATCAAGGAATCATCTTCCACTGCATAGGTGACACAATTATCAGCCGAGAAATTATTGGCGAAGAAATTTTGATAATTCTTCTGCTTGATATAAGCGGGCGATGGAATGTTGTTAACCTCTCCATTGTTTGCATTAAGGACAAAACTGTTTCGACGTGATTTGTTGTCCAATTTCCAAACTTTAATAGTACCATCCTCAGAAATGGACAAAAACCTATGTTCAGAGGCACGCAAAACTGTTACTCGCCTATTATGTCCTTTAAATTCCTGCAAAACTTTATCATATTCTGGATCCCACAACTGAATATCTCCAGTCGCAGTCCCAATGAGCAAATAACTGGGATCGTCATAAGTAAAACATGCCACTTCCATATTCTGTTTGATAGACAACTGATGAATATAAGGCCTGTTCCTCTTTGATGATAACCAATCGAAATACAAGTTAAATTGTCCAGTACAACGTAGATCCTGAAGTGCTAGTTTATGCACTATATTGTCAGCAGGCAATTGTAACGCACTTTGCAGTATATCTGTGAAAGGATACTGCTCTATATTTTGTCCAAATCGCTTAATAAACTCGACCAACTCCAAGACAATTCGCTCATAGACGTCAGTATGTCTCGTTATTTGTGCGTGATAAATTTCATAGTCTCTTAAAGTATCTGCAATGCCAGCCGCACGAATTTTTGCCTCAACAAACCTCAAATCGCGATAAATCTCAAAGTCTTCCAACATAACCTCACCAGCTTCATGTAAATGGTAACCAATGTATTGGTAAATGTAATTGTCGTCTGTGAACTTGTGGTAATGCATGTATTTGTCCCTGTAAGCGGCTATCAGGTCCTTGTGAACGTGTTGCAATTGTGGGTGTTTTGATCGTAGATAGTTTAAGTAGTTATGATTAATACCGTATACATAGTCATCAATTGGTTGATTGTATTCTCGCATGGCAAAGGATTTGTTGCAAAGTTCTTGCATTACGTCGTCAACGGCAGTGCACTCCATGTTCCACAAAAGGGACAATACATTGGGAGTGATGTTTACATCAGTTACAAAAATGGCCAGTTTGAAGTATTTCTCACGGACTTCAGGAGAAAGAGATTGGAGTCGAAGTTCAATCATTCTGTTGCGTTTAGTTGTAATTCTAAAACAAAAATTAATACCAAAAAGTTTAAATTGCCAGATATACTAAAAACATATGTGGAATACTTACTTTGAATTCTTCTTACATAATTCCTCTTTGAATCTCTTCCAAACCTTAGTCCCATTCTCCTTATTCGTCAAACCCGACCTCCTCTCCACCATCAAATTGGCACACAAACAGACAGTTGTCAAATCACCCCTACACCACTCGATAACAGCATCCAAGTGCTCATTCGGAATAGGGTCGCGCTCCAAAGCCATCTTAAACAGCTCCATTGTCTCCTGACATGTGAAAGTATCCTGTAACGGCATGTACTCCAGACGTTCATCCCTTTCAATGCGCTCCTGTGACACAATAACCAAGCGACACACTCCAAAATACTCGATGGCATTTACCAATTCAGGACTAAAATTATCCAAGACAATAATCGCCTTGGAGTAGGTATCTTTTGTGAATAAATTTAGAAGTCGCTCTTTCATCAGGTCCACATTTCCTGGGTGATCAGTTGGTAAGTACGAGAGAGAACTGTCGCCGATTTGTACTTTGTGGTATAATTTATACATGCGATCGAGAAGATCATTTTCAATGACTCGATTTAAGTCAATCCAGTAAACTTTGTAGTTGGCACTGATAAGGACGTCGGGATCTCGTAGACATGCGGCGATGAGATTGGTTTTTCCGCTGCCTTCCATGCCATAGATGTTGATATTTGATGAGTAATTAGATTGAAAGGTATTGAGCATTTGGGCTTTTATTTTATCCATCTACAAATAAGCAGATCATGAGAAACTAGAATTGAGTTAATAGAACAATTAGTTGAGATTGTAATCAACAAATAGGTGGGTAGGTAAATGGGTAAGAAACAATTGTTCGAATATATTAATACTAAACTGCACCAAAATAAATCAACAAAAATATACTACCAACTAAAACAAACTAATCCTAGTGAAAACTATGGGAAGGGAAATGAACCTTCCACAAACCACATGTTTTGCATTAAACTAGCTAAGAAAGCACGCAATTCTAAATTGAAGTTAATTAACTTTCAGATGATAACATAGGCTCAATAGACGTACTGTCTGCGTATTGTAATTTCAACTAACAATCAGAGATTAGATAACGCGAATGATACAAAAAACTGCACAACGCTAAACTAATGAATCATTTATCCAAACTTAAGCTCCGATCAAACAAAAAGAAAACCCGCTGAGCACCGAACTCGTAAAAATGCATCAATAATACAATGATAATTCCAAGATAAAACCTAAACAAACATCCTGAACGGTAAACGAATTAAACCTAAAAAAAAAAAACATATCATTTTAGCTTGATTTGGCTTAGTGTGGAACTTGAGTCATCTACTAAAGTTTACCGAGTTTACTACGCACTACGTGCATCATATGCATGTCCTACTACAGCCACGCGGATTGCCTGGACGTACCACATGCATGGAACGCGAGCTTCCGTTTGAAAAACAGACCTCGATGCTGGAGTCGCGGCACGAAATGCAGGTGCACGTTGCACATTATCTACGTCCCCCGCTCCCATGCTGCGCCTTCAACAATGCACCGTCTTGCTCTTACATGTACCTTCGCCGCAAGTGCGTGTTGTCCGAACCTGTTTCACCTCGGGGCCGGCTGTTACGTCACGAATGACGAGCGTACGCAGCACAACAAAAAGGCTAACGAAACAAATGCACGCACACTCAACATCTCCACAACTCGCCACAGCGTGAACCCAAGAAGTGCGCAACAAGTTGACACAAGACAACAACGAGATTACTAACTCCTTAGACAACATCGTATGAATTGCTTAGTTTACAATCAAATTAATTGTGCTATGTTTCTAATGAAACCAACTACTGCAATAAAATATCCACATATTTGTGAATGCTTACCACTTTTATCCACCTCTAATTGTTCATATATAAACAGCATTGCATTGATAGCAAGTTAAGCAGAAAAGAGAAAATAGACAAGTTACTTATGCATCATTTGTAGTTAGGTTTAGAATCGCGAAAAAAAAAACATACCAAGCTGGTTCTCTCGATGAAGAATTTTGGCTGCGTAGGAACGTTCCCGTACTTGAGAGCCTTATCAATCTCATTTTGAGTGACTTGATGCACTCGTTGTCGATCAGTATACTTGTCATATAAAAAACGCAGCGAATCTTTCTTTACGTAGTCCATCACAATGTCGTAGCCATCGATACAAGTCACCAATGTCGCTTTCAATTGGTCGTACAGCAATCGACGATTCTAAATAATACATTTTAGGTATAAATCGAAACACGAAACAGGTAAAAAGGTATAGACTTCAATCAAAACAAATGACTCATAATCAAATTCATCTCAAGTTCACAACAATGTCGCTTGTTTTCCATTTTGTTTACTTTATATTATACTGATTTCTAATCAGCCTCACCTGACTCACAAGTCGGTACCAATCCTCTCCGAAAGCAAGAAGCTCGCCCTTCGTCTGCAGGTAGTCCAGAAAGTGGTTGATGCTCGCATCAAGGCTGAACGTGTTCACCACGTCCGTCCACAGCTCCTCGAAGAGCCTTAGCTTGACGGCCTCCATGCTCCCCGCAGGGAGTTACTATCGAAATATCGCAATCACCTTCCAGTCAGCCTCTTTTCGCGCGAGGTTGTAAAAGTCGTGAACACATTTGGTTGAGAACGAAGACACCGTCACGATGGTGGCGGCATGTTTTGTGTACAATTACCGACCTAAACAAAAGCGTGAACACAATGCAAACACAACCAGAGTTAGTACCACTTGGTGTAAGCAGGTTGCGACTTTTTATTTCTTCCTACTACAACTACAGCACTACTGGGGCTGGCTAACCTAGTGCGCTTGGCCTAACACTACAAGCACTCCACCGCGCGATTTATACTAGACCGCGTCCAACGCCAGCGTGCGTACTTTATAGAATAGAGAAAAAGATTGTGCCCGCCTAGGCTTGTTGTTGTTGTCGTCAGTGAAGCAAGTGGCGAATACTGCGACCTCTACAGGACATCTTAAATACTGATTTAAAGAAAATTTAACTTTATATTCTAAAATAACGTAAACTAACTATAAATTAGTACTATTTTTAATGTATAATAAATAATAATTTAAAAATAACAACACAATGTGTTATTCTATTTATATTATTTATTCAATAAAATTATAAAGTACTACATTTTAATATACCCAACGCCCTCACTTGTCCTGCACTAGCAAAATTAAAGCGACGTCTGTCACTAGAATTAATTCAAAATACTTGCACAATGCAAATTCCAGTTTCCAAATTATTTAAAATATTTAAGTTGTATTTATGTTGTAATTTATAATTACATGTAACATAAATTAATAAACATAAAGCACACACTTAAAACATAACTACAAACTATATTTATTATATCTATTAAAAACCTTCGCCACCTTATAACTTTACAATTTAGCAGCATATATTAGTACAATTTGGTGTATTTTTGGTATTTCGTTACTTGGCACAGAAACAAATACGATTAAAATCATTTAGCGCACTCTATGCAAGTCTGCAAATGTAAAAGTTTCTTTAAAATGATTAAAATTGCACTAATCAGTTTAAATCGCAAGTGCTTTCTTCTTTTCAAACAGGCACGCATGACTAAACGACAAGGACAAAGTTTGTTAGTTAGTGTAATATGTGAGTGTTGAGTGAGGAAGACCAAACGTGTTCAATTTGTTTCAAAACTTTTATCAGAACTCGGTAATATATATTAGAACATAATAATTGTTGCGATACTGCGCCTCGGGCGTTTAAATTTTTCACAATTTTCCGTACGTACAGCTAGCTTGCTTCACGTATACAATTTTTTTGTGATTTTTAAAAGATTTTTTGAGTACTAACAAGAAACTATAGCAATAGTAAACAATTACAAACTAACAATTTTTAGAAAGATAAGATTCTAATCGAAGTGTTAAGAAGCATCAATATTAGTAATATTTGTTATCAGCTGATTGTCGGCCTAGGCCACGATCGAATCCAACGTATAAAACGTCTGATTGCGGCGACAATCAGAAAGCTCTTTATATGTTCGCCGGTCCGAAACTTAAGAAAATCGCGAGTCGACTCGCCGTGTATCAATTTGCCATAGCAAAAAAAGCGTCATCGTGTGGACAATAATTGAGCGTCGTTCTAACTAATAAATCTAACCGTCGCACTTTTATAAGAACTTGTGACAAATTTTTATCATTTTCATAATAATTGATCATCAAAACTGTCTGATTCAAAATCAAACAGCTGGTTAAAACAAAAAATATCATTACGAATCGAAACAAATATCTAAATCTTTCCCTCCAATTCAATAAGATTACTAATAATTAAGTTGTAACATGAATAAGAAAATTTGGGGTTGGCCTGAACAACGGTCCAAGACCAACCAACGCTTAACATCTAGAAAACCCCTACTACTATATTCAAACCGCAGAAGAGACGCCAACATTTCAACATCTGTCGACGTTTGCCAATGTTGCACCTTCTTCCTAACTTTGAAATATAATTGCGCATTATGGACACACGCTGTACGAATATGTATCCCCCCTCTGTACCTTTCAGGTAAATTCAAACGTTTTCTATTCTTGAGTAATTTCACATAAAAACCGATATTGGTAGCTCGTAAATCGTACCAAATTAACGTACACAGAGTGCTTCTAAACGAAGGAAAAATAACTATCCAACAAATAACAAGTCATAATTAACGCTAAACGTACGTACGCGAAATGTTTTACAATGAGTATGTTGTGACGGGTTGCGTCAACCTTGTTGAGTGAGAGAACAAAGCTTTAAAAAACGCCCGTTTGTGTGTATTGTGTGTTCTGTGGGAGCGAGCAGGTAGAGTTTGCTTACTCGCTCAGCCGCAACGCTTCACAATGCGGCAATCATTGTGGGAGTTGAGTCCAAGAATGGCCGAGTTCTTGGAGTTGCGCATCAGTGGCTTATGTGCGCGGAATGCCATGCAGTGCTGAGACATCCAGCAGCCACGGCAGAAGTACCGGAAGCAGGTCAACTCCCTGCAAAAGTAGGGCCCTTGTTGGACTCCACAGAAGAAGCAGAGTGAGTCTTCCAAGTAAGGATCAACTTGAACCTGCATGAACGAAAACCATCACAACCAATTCCAACCAAGGCAAAGCGCCTTTCTCCAATTCATCAATTGATAATAAATATAATATGCTTACCTTCTTAGTAAACTTTGCCGTCCTGATTTCAATAAACGCCGCAGTTACAGCCTTCATATAAGATTTGCTGTTATTAAAAGTCACTCGGCCAGATCCCATCGGATACTTGTATTTATCCGTATCGATTCCTGCATAGACGACACCATCAAAGAGATCATTCATGATCCGAGCCAAGCCATCCGCATTGAGCATGCCGTGCAAAGCGCCCACAAAGACGGTACGACTTGGGTCTAACTTCTGATAGGTTGATTTGCTAAAGTTGGAATCATTCAGAAACCAGGGAATCACTTGGACATCCTTGGCGCGCATACGCTTCGACGACATTTTAAAAAACCAGCAGTTGGGCTGCTTGAAATTGGTGGTGCAGGCGGCCAACAAGGAACGCACTTCTTTTTCAGATTCAAAGATAATGTACACATAACCCCTTGGTTGTGTCGCTTGCTTTTCCTTTCCCGGCCACTCAACGCGAATGGGCCCAAATTGTTTAAAGGTTTGGACCAGTAATTGTTCTGTAATGTCCCAGGGAACACCTCCCAAGAACACCTAGTAATATTAAACAAAATATTTGAGTAAAAAGTGGATAATGTTTGATTTTAAAAAGTCACCTTGGTTGAAAGCCCAAGTGGTTTATTCCTACGTTCAGGTAATATCCCACTCCAGGTACAAGTCGCGTCGTGGATGGATGCAGCAGTGCGGTGAAAACGAGCGGCGCGATCCAATTGGGAATTGTCGTACGAACAGTTCAGACTATTATTGAGACTGCCCCACTTTTCAACAAATCGCCAATATCAACACGTAAATTAATTAAAGTCGGAAGAAAGTGATCAACTTACATTTGATAATGAGCTTTGAGAACGGGCGGGGCTGCACAGGGTATCGGTCGATGTCTGCAAATAGTTATTGCATGTGTTGTTTGCACAATGCTTCAGCAACTCTAGCTTAGCAAAGTCGATTTCATTCAAGCGCCCACATACTATACTGTCCCATATCGTCAATGGATTCTACACCAAAGAACAAGAGACATTACGAATAACATACTACTACCAGATTAACACTACCAAAAATTCGGTACGGCTGCCATCTGGGCTTGAGACGGCACTGTTATCGGAGTCGGCCACATAACTGGACTGATTTCCATTATAATACGTGTCGTATACGCTGGGACTGTTGCTGCCACTGTTGTCGCTATCAAAAGAAAAATCAAAAATTAACTCTACATAGTTCCAAAGAGATTAAAATTACGAGTAACACCTCAATGAACTGCTAGGGCTTCTCCACGGATGCATCGACTTCCACGAAGAACTTGAGGAATCACTAAATAACATTTCATATTCTTATCTTACAGGTCATGGTATCAGAAAACAATTTGCATACCTGAATGAAGTATTACGATTCACATTATTCGGAAGTGTTTCTTTGGTGTCTTTGCGGTAATTCACCCTCTCCCGATTTGCCAAAAGAGAATTATCGTTGAGTTCCTCATAGAACTAGCAGCAAATAAATCAGCCACGTGTTTATTGGTACAAATAAAGCTTACCTCAAACCCGCAGGGAGTGCTGGTGGTCATCGGCGACGTTGGATACCCTCCATCACTGCCAAACCCACCAGGAAGCAAGCCGCGTGGAGAATTCAGCCCGAACAACTCTGAAATTGATATGGTTTCGCTCGCCATTTTGTGTTAACTATCAACTCAGAAAATGGAGTCGTGTTCAAAAAGGAAACGTGTTCACTAACGCACACACTGCGTTAAAACACAACAAAGCCAAAACGTTTGCCAACAATTATAGTATTTAAACTAAAATTAATTTAAGTTTAAGTGATAATTGTTCGACGCAATGCTGTGCAGCACGCGACTCCAAAACGTGGTCACTATTTTTCCGTTAAAAAAATGGCGCCCGAGCAAAATCTTTATGTACACTTTTGTCAATTGTTCATTTGCGATTGAAGCGATTGTCTCAGATTAAAACTGTTGGATGGATGGATTGACATGGATGGCACCCCCGATGCGCGGCTCTTTATGCGCATCGATTTTTACGCGGAATTCGCGATGTGCGCACGCGTTCGCGACTTGGACAATAATGGACATCAAGTGCGCGTTCAAATTAAATATTGGTAACGTCCAAGTAAATTAATTATTGCAACTTATATCACACCTCGCGTAATCCAATACCCAAAATAATTGAATTTTGTTGCGCGTGTGCAGATAGCGTGCAATTTTTATGCAATACATAATGTTATAATTTTGAAAGTACTTTCCAAACTTACTTTTGTTCTAGCAAACTACGTCAAAAATCAAATCATCACACCAAAAAGTAAATCAAGAGAATGACTTGTACCTGCACTATCCTACTTATCGGTACTACTTTTATACATTCCTGTTACCAACCTTGATTAATCTGCACATCTCGAAGATTCTCTTGGTTTCCATGATTAGTCCAGACAATGGGACGGTCTTCGTCATTATTTAAAACCCCTTTGGCAATGAGAGAATTGATGGAGTGAAGCTGTAGCATCTCCTGGAAGTCGGGTACCTTACTGCAGCAGTTACTATGAGTGCGAAAAACATCACTGCAGTTAAACACGGAGCATTCGTCCGTCTGCAAGAGATTCCACAGAGCAAAATACATCAGTCGCATGTTCTCCAAAATGGGCGGCGGAGGCCCCGCCACCAGTGGCTGGCAATAAATGTCGCGGGCGGTTGGTATCATTTATGATTATCTACGACGCGTAATTGCCCTAGTCATATGCTAGTCAAGTGCTCTGGATTGCTGGATAGGCGTCTGGCTCGATAGTTGTACCATTGCCAAATAGTTCTCGTCGGAATTATACACACAATAAGCGAGACGGAACCGAATTTTGATGCTTGAGACGCGACAGATAAGGAACAAGATCAAACATATTGCGGAGATCGACAATTGCACAATTGTGAATTTTTGTCCATGAAACAACGCCAACTATTGTATAAAGTTTGTTGCGATCAACGTTTTCCGCAAAATGGCGGAGAAGGAAATGCAGGAAACAAATGCATAATCAAATTAGAATTAAATATAGCATGCCCTGGAAGGCCCAAAGAGCTAACTCAACTAGCTCGCAAACATCGATGTATGAAACATGAAATTATATCGAAGAATATATAGCGTTTGGCATTGTAACTGTTGATTGATTTGAACCAAAAAAAATTACTTCAACATTTTGATTGTTTACAGTGTCAAGTGTAGCGTGACTTAATTAATTCGCTATATATTTTATGAACATAAGAAATAATCTACCTCTAAGCCTTAACGTGAATGTAGTTCGTTACCTGTTTGGACGTCGTCATTGTATGAAAGTCGGTTTCTTGTAGTTGTCACAAAACAACTTTGTCAAAAAATCACGCAGCGTTATCACGACTGCCAGAAACAAACACACCACGCTGCACAATAACGACAATGCAAGAAACGACGAAAAGATTCAAAGATGCAAGGAGGGTACATCGGAGGAAAATTGGCAATAGGCATGCGCGAGTTCGAGTGGAATGTAGTTGGCACTGCGTTTTGATAAGAATATAGTAAACAAATCTGACTTTTCTCAAAGATTCTCTAAAATGTAAATGCAGGGACGTTCTTTAAATTTTGCCGTTGTTACATAAATAAACAAAGGAATTGATATGCATTTATTTAGGTAACTTAAGTTAAACAGCGCATACGCTTCTAATTGAAATTTCACACCTAAGTAAAATAAATATCCAACAGCTTATTTCAATATCAGAACAAATACTTCTTCCATCCTTTAACTAATCCATTTCGTACTCATTTGACTCATTCGGTGAACAAGAAACCTCGTCATTCGGATTAGAGTCACTAGAAAACGATGGAATCCCATCCGAAGCGCCTGGATACGGTGTCTGCTCTTCACAAAGCTGCTCAATCACAAGGCCCAGCATCGTAGTACTAAATGTATCATCCCTGCGTAGACCCAATGCTCTATGGAACCAGTCTGCTGCTTCCTCCAAATTGTTCATTAAAGCGTGAACATAAGCAATATCGGAGTAGATGTTGGAATTTTGAGGAGTTAATACTAAAGCCTAAAATGTGCAAGAACACAATAATATATGTTTTCAAGTCAAAACACAACAACTTGTAATTACTTTATGATGATGTTGCAGTGCTTGTTTGTAATTCTTCTGTTTCCTATATGCATGACCCAAATTATTATGTAATGGTGCCCATTGTTCCGGCATTAGAGTAACTTTTCTATTTTTGATGATTTTCAATGCTGCTCGATAATAATTCTCAGCTAAATGATAACTAAAGCAAAAAGAAGTGAATTCCAATAATAATAACCTTTAAAGTGAATTTATATTAGTATGTTATTGGTATTTTGACATTACTTTAATTATTATTGAAATGTTTCTGACCTGTTTTTGCCTTCTTCAGTTTGCTCGGCAATCCGAAGGCCTAACTTTGGCCTTTCGGCTTCTTATTTTGTCATTTTCTTGAAAAATAAAACGGCCAGCAGATTTAGAATCACATGTTCATTTATAAAATAAATTCATTAAATCGAAATGTTACTGTTAATTAAAAATCCCCTAAATATTTTAACGACCAAATAATTTCTGATTTAATAATATACTTCTAGTCTGTCCAATGTAGAATTTCTCGGTGATCTCAAATCTGCTGACTGTTTTTCTTCTAACCTTATTTTCCGAGATATTGATAAAATTACAAACTAAAAATGTCGAAGTGCCAGTAACATATTAACATGAGTATAAAACACTATCATCAAGATTAACAACAAAATTTCTTACTCTTGATTATGAAAAGCAATCACACCACGCTCATGCAATACGAAAGGATCATCCGGGGCTATTTTATTCGCTTGTCTGAAGAACTTCTCAGCCAGACGCATGTTGTTCGTCAATCCACACTCCAACCCAATGTACATCAAAGGCAAGTGACAACCTTTCATCAACTGCGAGGCTTTAAAATATGCAGCCATTGCTTGATCATGTTCATTCTCAATTGCAAATGAATGACCGTACGCAAGCCATGCCGGCCCAAACAGACGATCTAAACTCGTTGCTTTCGCAAGATAACGTCGTGCTGCATCACATTTATCAATAATGTAGTAGTAGCAACCAACTGCATACCAGGAAATAGCTAAAGTGGGATACAATTCGACGAGTTTGTGTGCTAAAGTAAAAAGTTCTGTAACATAGACACACACAATCAATGCTGTCATCAAAAAGTAATAATAATAATAAAAAACACTCACTGTTACTTTGTTTAAGTTCAACCAGACATGAAATGTGAATAGGTAGACACCCACTATGGTATGGATCCTGTTTGAGAATGTTTTCAGTCATCATGATACACTTTTGATAGTCACAATTGTAGTACAACTGCTCAGCTTTAGCCACAACCATATCCAAACTCTCCTGAAGACGTTGCAAAGTCACTGTGGACGTTGATGCATATTCCATTGGCTTGACATCAGATGTAGAGTTTATCTGATTGGACATTGATAAATTGATGTCTTCAGCTGTTGCTTCAAACATGTTGCGTTCAAAAGTTGCAGGTATATGATACTTTTTCAACTTGCTTCTGTACAATAAAAGCAGCACTTCTGCTTCTTCTGTTGAGCACTGTTGTGATATTGGAAGAGAATTTATCAGTTCGTGTTCTTCTTCCGCCGTTAACATGTGATGCTGAGTGAGGCACTCAAAGGCTTCATAGCAATGAACGTCACTTTGTAGGGCTTTTCGGTAATAATCAGCGGCCAATCCGCGATTATCCATTGCTTCAAGGACTTTGCCTTTAAGTAAGAAGACTGCAGATTGCATTTGCTACAAGAAAGCAATAAGTAACTGCTTGACTTTACAAATAGAAAGTATGCTTACACATTTTGGTGTATCATCGAATAATAATGCATTGTCAATTCCAGAAATTGTACAATTCGTTTGTGTTTGAATGAATGCGTCAACATCAAGTAAATTTATTACTTTTAATGCTTCATTGTATTCATGTGCTTCTAGTAAACACCTTACAACTAAATTATTACAAGGAACATATGTCTGAAATCAATAATAACATTTAAAGAAATATTCTGGATGCAATAGCAAATTCAAATAATCTGATTTTTTGCTTATGAATACCTGATCTAAATTTTTCATTCGCAATAAGTGTGCTGCTCTATGATATTCCTTCAGGTGAAACATGCACTGTGCAAGCCAATAAACATCTTTTGAATTCCAATTTGTAAGGGCAACAACTTTGTCCGCCCAAAACAAAGCGGCTTCATAGAGATGCTATAGAATTGGAGGTTAATCAATTGAAATTCGTCGATTTTTGATTATATTTACCAGGTTTAAGTAGGTTTGTACTAATTTCCGATAATTTTCAATGTCCAGGCCACCACCACTAGACAGATTCCTCATTTCTGAATCGGTTTCGTTTGCCATAATTGCTTAGAAAGTGTTTGCGTTTCAAACCACTGTAAACGAATGCAAGTGAAAAGTGATCAAAACATTGGTGTTCAGCTGGTTGCATATAGTTGCAGTTCAAAGATGCTGGAAAACCAAGATTTCTTAATAAACAAAAGAACATCTTAGAGCATAATTAAGAGTTACTATTTCTTCTGCACTTAAATATTACTCAATATCACCCAGCTATACCATGTCAATACTAGAAATTGTGAAACGAAATGACCTTTACCTACAGTTATTAGAAAAAAAGCAGCAGCTAGAAGAACAAATTGCAGCACTATCGACCCCAGAAATAGAGCGTATGAAGGAAATAGTTAAACAGTTAACCGAGCAACAAACTGCAACACAGCTTGATCTGGTTTTTGAAGAAGACAACGCTAAATCATCTGAGAAATTTCTGGAGGAAGCAAAAATTAAATACGAGGAAAATCTAAAGCAACGTGATGAGTTATTACTTGAAGTACGCAAAATGAAAGAAGATAAAATAAATAAAATATATGAAGATGTTAGATCACTGGATTCCACATTACTAGAGCAGAAGAAATTGCAAGCAGAGAAAAATAAAGTTACTGAATTGAGACAAGAGCTAAAAACTATTGAAGGAATTCTAGAAGGAAAAAAATTTTATTTGAAAGAACTTCAAGAACAGGAGGAATATTTCAACAAGATCCTGGAAAACCTTGTTAACAATTAGAAATAGATTCTCTGTATTGTAATGCATACAACAAGGGAAAACAATGTAATGTGAACACTTGTTTTTTGTTCATGGCAGAATAAACAACACCAACCAACAAGTACAATATCAATTCATATGCAATGATGATTACATCGCACTGCTTCACTCGTTTCACGCTCATTTCGCACCGTCTATTAAATCGCGCTCATGAGTTTATGAACGTTATGACGCGCATGACGTTGCCCCACGTCCAATGACGTTTCCACCAATTTTCACTCGCGGCCCCGAGTGGGGCGAGTTCCTTCGTTGCCCTCGGTGGCGCTCTCGCTGTGCCGTCTCAGCGCTGCGCACGTGTACACTCTGGGCGAAATCGACTGTCTGCGTGGACAGCGCGGCACACATTCAGTCAGCACGCGACCACGGTGCCCAATTGCCCACACGGACTTCGCTCTACGGCCGAGAGCACCACGACGTAGTCAGTGAGCGCCGCACCACGCAGATAACCGCCCCACACGCGAACGATGGTTGTGCAGAACGAGCTGGTGGCGAAGGCCGAGGACGTCGTCGATCAGGTAACTGACCCTGCCTTCGAAAATTACATAATTTATTGCGAAAAAACTGCGTGTTACTCGACGTCACCACACACGCTTCGTTTGCGTTCAACAGGTCAACTTGCGAATTAACCAAATCCAAATAATTTTATCACTTGCGCATCATTCATTATCAACTTAACAAACAGCCATATGCTTATAAACATTGTCAGCCCGTTGTTTTGTAAATGATTGTGACTTGTTTTAGGTCCTCAGGAAATCCAAACATATATTGCCCACAGTAGCGCGATTGTGCCTCATTGCAACCTTTCTTGAGGATGGCCTCCGGATGTGGTTCCAATGGTCTGAACAGAGAGAATATATGAACATGTCATGGAATTGTGGAGTGTTCCTCGCCACAGTCTTCGTCTTCGTCAACCTCGTCGGTCAGCTGGGTGGCTGTGTGATGGTCATCGTCAGATACAAAGTGTCGATCGCCTGTGGCGTGCTGTTCTTCATTGTAGTTCTACAGACTTTAGCATACAGCATTCTCTGGGACTTGCAGTTCTTGCTCAGAAATCTTGCCTTGATTGGAGCGCTGCTTCTCGTGTTAGCAGAAGGCCGCGGTGAGGCCAAGAGTCTCTTTGCTGGTGTGCCAAACATGGGAGAGAACAAACCCAAGAACTATTTGCAGTTGACTGGCAGGATTCTTCTTGCCTTTATGTTCTTCACTATAATTAGATTTGAATTTAATTTCATGCAGGTAAGATATAAACACGTTTATGTTCTATTGTCAAATATAGTATGTATTGCTATATTATTTATCATTTTGGTTTGTTTTAGCTTGTCATTGATTTATTAGGATCTGTACTGATGGTGATGGTCACGATTGGATACAAGACAAAGTTGTCTGCACTGATTTTAGTTATCCTCTTGAATGTGCTCAACTTCACATACAATTCCTGGTGGGATATTCCCGAGTACAAACCACTAAGAGACTTCCTCAAGTATGACTTCTTCCAGGTATGTGGAATGCATCCTTTTGCTTATCACTACAATTAGTGAGAGCAAAGTTTACTAATTGATAAAAACTAAAACATTTCATAGATGTTACAAGTATTCAATGCAAAATAATTTGATTAGTATATACGAAAATTCCGCAGAAAAAATTGCTTTTGGCTTCTAGAAACAGTTAATCATAATTTTTTTGCAGACGTTGTCCGTGATTGGTGGCCTTCTGATGATTGTCTACCTGGGCCCTGGAGATGTGTCGATGGACGAACGCAAGAAGCGCTACTAAATGCCGCCTCCCACGCACTGAACAATCGAACCCCAACCGAAGTTAGTCAAGCGATGCACAACTTCATTCCACGCAGAAGGACTACCGCAGTTGGCGCTGATTAGTTTTAAGCAAAACGAACGTTGGAAACCGCGAAAAGAAACCTAACTAATATAAATATTAAATTTTACATTTCTACATGGCGAGCCGGGGAGTTGAGCGCTGGTGTTGCGATTAAGTAAGTTTTATTATTGTGTACACGCATAAGAGTAACTTATCAAAACGTTTTTATTATTTCTATATAAAAAACAAAACAAAAACGAGGGGATTTAACGGTAGACGAGGATCGATTATTTTCTATTGATGATGAAGTGCTCAGTCAGGTGGACTGTTGACATGCATTTGTTCCTTCTGTAGATTTTGCATTTCTTTGCATTCTGTTCTTTCTTCATTTCTTACACTCTTCATCCACACAACTTAATCATATTCAACACCACATCAAAGTCAATTAAACCTGTACATAGCGGCCGTTATATTATATATTTACACGTTTTGTGTTTCTCAATGTGTACATGCTTTTACTCCTACTGGTTTACTATTGTCTTTTGCGTTGCTGTGTGATTATAAGTGCAGTATTTAACGATTTCTGGGTTTTATCGCAAGAATTATATCCATGTTATTCATAAAACTGTCATTTTACGTTCCCGAAATTGTTACGATTATGTTTAGGCAGTGTTTCAGTGTTACAAATTTCTAAATCGCTCATTTGATTGATTCCCAAGCAGTACTTTGTCACACGAAATCTGTTTGATTTTGCAATGTGGCCGTTATTCAGATGCGAATATTATGTTATTTGGGTCTCAAAGACCGTACTTAAGGCGCGAAAACAACACTCCATTAAGATTATGGAGTAATGTTAATGAACTGCTTGTTTTCTTGCGTAAAACTCTGCTAAATTACTGTACGAGATTTGGTGTCCTATTGGGTTGTTCTAATAAATCGTATTTTTTATTATTAACACGTGACGAGGAAGTCTATCTACCAAAAGTTTGGAGTACTTAGTACATACATACAATTCTAAACTTTATCGATTTGTCAGATTCGCAATATATTCACTTGTAATTTTCGCTAGGTTCCTATAGCTTTTCGCTTCATTGGAGTTTGGTTTGGAGACTGTGACCGGAACACCTCTATCAGAACAGGAACCGATTTCTTTCTCTAAAGGAATCGAGGCCAATAACTTGGTATCCAGTTCCTCTGCCAGCTCCCGTATACCATTCCCAAACAACTGAACGTCATTTAAACACGCGGGGCATTTAACTGAGCTCATATTTTCTACCAGTCCTATTATGGGTATATCCAATTTGTTGAACATTTTCGCACCACGCCTTGTTACTTGTACGGACGCTGATTGAGGAGTTGTGACTAGTACTACACCTGTTATAGGTAAATTTTGAACTAAACTCAGTTGAGTATCACCTGTTCCAGGCGGCGTGTCGATTATTAAAACATCTGTAGGGCCCCAGTGAACTTGTTGCATTAGCTTATCAAGGGCTTGCATTACCATCAAACCGCGCCAAATCACTGCTGCTGTTTCTTCAATGAGAAATCCCATTGACATACTTGAATAAATATCAATGAATCATTGCTGCAAATTATTTCGGGTATTATTACCATTTAACTCCATAGTTTACCAATGGCTCCATCAAATTGTCATCATTAAGTAGTGGTGTGTCATTTAAATTCATCATTTGTGGCACAGTTGGGCCAAAAACATCAGTGTCCAAAAGTCCAATATTTTTATTAGGATATTCAGTCTTCAATGCAGTTGCCAAGTTTACTTAAATCAGCCAAAAACAAACTTTATTCTATTAAAATGCCAATTGGAATGAATGATTTTACCTGCAGTTGTGCTTTTGCCTACTCCTCCTTTTCCAGATGCAACTAATATAATATCCTTCACGTTGGGAATGGGTTTGACTTTAGGTAAACCTCTGGCAAGAATTTCTTGACGTTTCTTGTCTCTGGCATCTTCTTGTGCTTGCAGTTGCCCGATCTGACTAAATGCAGCCTACAAATATTACTAATTCAATATACAGTGTTTGTTTGTATAAACGCAAACTAACTGATATGAGTTTACGTGAAGTGCATAGACTAGAGAGTAACAATCTATTAATATATTTTAATTGCATTTTGAATCGTTTAAATTGTTAATATCGAATCAAATCTTCTACGGAACCTCACAACTAGCAGTTGATATTTTCAGGTTAATTTTCAGGTTTCAGGTTAAATGTCAAGAAGTTTAAAATTACTTCCCCATTAAATCCATACGAAATCAGCGGAAATAGAAAGGGACTTTGATACATAAAAACTAAAAAACCATTCATCAGTTCCTTTACTCAAGTTAATGTAGTATTAACATAGTTTCTTACGTAAATTTGCGCAGTGATAGAAAGTCGCGTAAAGACAATACGGAACAATACGGAATATCTTTCCTATTAAAATAACTATACATCTTATTTGCATAATTCTCGTAACAAAACATCGCAAAAAAGTAATACAATTAAAAGGTAACAAATTCACTTAATTGCGATACGGTGTTGTGATCCACGGCTTGCATAAGTTGTTCGTATTGCGGTCCTAATTGGCTCTTTAGGAGATTCAACTAAAAACACCATCAATTAAATGAAAAGTAAACAAAAATATTTACCATGCTCACTTGTGATTGTAAATAGTCTTTTAGCACAACATTATGCACTAAATCAACAGACATTAGCTGACTTTCTCTACCATCATGTTCAGTTCCTAGGAAGAAGTATTCATCACCTGCATCAGTTATCACCAAGGAGTCCTCATATTCACCAGTTTCACTAGTCTGCATTATATCATTCAGGGCCTCTGAAATGTTAATTAACATGCGCGGAATGCGTTGAATAATTGGTTGACTTTGGATTGTCAGCATATTCGTCAAAGCCAAAGCTAGAAGAAAGTAGAAAATAAATTTGACAAAAAGCGGAATCGCGCCAAAAAAGTCTAATTGGACTACCGCACTACAAACCTAAGAGCTTCATATTCTCCATATTGGAATCATTTGGCATATTATCAGTCCAAACATCCAATAATGTTCCAATGACATCTTGCTCATTGTTATTTGAGGTCCTTGCAACTTCTAGTAGACTATTACTGAAAACATCGTGGGAAGCAAGAATAACTCGGGATATAATTGATAGGTACATTGCTAAAAGGCCTGACGATGGTTCCTTTTTTATCACAGCTCTAAAAATAGGTATTAGAAACAAGATAACTTTGATTATGACCTGAGCATACTCCAATATCCTGGGCATAACAATCCGAACTACAACACTGGCTTTCGTCGGCGATATACACAACATCGTATCAAACAATCTCGCGAGAATTATCAACGCTTCCAATCGTAAATCTGCCATGATTCCATCCAAAGTGCGCACCAATTGCTCGCCGTGAGCCTCAATCACAAAATCGGGATTTAAAAGCAAATAAACTCTGATTATTTGCATGCACATCATCCAATTCTCAGTAGAATATTCTAAATCAATCAATCAATTCAACTGATTGTTTAATGTTTCATTATTTTACTTAAACTCACCTAATAACGGTAAGATAGAACTAAACAACTCCATACATGCAACACTTAACTCTTTTGTGGTTTGCAACATAGCCACCCACAACTCTAAACAATCCTCCAACAGATATAAAATCGCTCCCTGTGTTGTATCAATCCCAAGTCGAATGACTGCTATAAGAAATGAGTTAATCTCTTCACTGTTACACCGTAACCTCACAAGTTCGATGAAAGCAGTTACAATCGCACAACGTAACATATTATGTTCCTCCGATTCCTGCCACAACTGTGGCAAGTACAGAAGAAGAACAGACAGATCTGGTATTATGGTACTCCCACAATTTGCCAACATCATGGTAATTACGCTGAGCACCTGCATTTTGGTCTCACATTCATTGGAAGCCTTGAGTAACTCTAGATGACGAAAGAATGCTGGCTGAATGTAAGGTTGGAAGGTTTCTGGGTTAAATTTCACATCATCCAATGCACTACGAAGGGCAGTGGAGGCAGTAAGACGTACAGCAATATCCTCGTTATTATCAAGCAAAGTGAGACAACATTCATAAAGTGCAGGGCGCAATTCGCACGCAAGTTTCAGCGGACTCCACTGTCCCATTAACCACACGACGCGCCGTCGAAGAATTCTGTAGTTGTTATGCTTGATTTTCACTTCTTGAGTAAGAGCATTCATAAACCATGCATCAAAATCAACCTGGAAGGTATTTGTAAGCGTTGCATTTTCAAACCAATAAATCAACTAAATACTTACAGCTTCATACATGTTATATGTAGCCAAGCCTACTGCATTGTACACCGCATCCTTTTTTAAAACACCTTGCATGTCTTCAGGAAGAACTAAAACATTCGTTTCCCGAATTAGTTCCAAAACTTCAGCTGTGACAGTATCGCAAAATCGTGGAAACATCGCTAAATATAAACATTCCATGCTGGGCTGAAGGAAATCAACAAAACAAGTTAGTGAGATACAGTTCAGATGATAGCTTTATGTCACTTACTCGCAAACTATATTTCCACGTCTCACCACTCTCATCAATCATAAACGTCTCTGGATCTGCGTCCCATAATTCCAACTCTTCTTGTGTCAAAATAAAATAATGCAAAATTAACTTCTTAATAACAGTCGCAACAATATTTGGCTGGAAAAAGTCCATAATGATGCTATCAGCACGCGCCGTGTCTTTCTCTTTCCCTTTCTTTTGTTTGTATTTAGGACAAACAAGAATCTGCTTCATTAAATTAAAGCACTGGATGATAAATCGCTCGAATAGCAGCTCATTCATGTTGGAACCGAAGAGATAGTAGTAAGCAAATTCTAAAGTAGGCTTGATAAAGTCAATAAAAGCAAAAGAATGCGCGTCCAATAAAGATAGTAAAATTTTCGTCAGATGTATAATGTATTTCTCACATTGTTCAATTAATGGAAGGCTTTTTAATGAACGGCCTGGAATAATTCAATGCAATTCATAAACAGAAATTAGCAATTAATGAAGAACTTACGACATTCAAGTGATGTTCTCGCTCGATCAAACAAGACTTTCAGGAAATTCACGCAAAGAGTATTTTCATTTGGTTTGTTAATACCATAAATAGTCAATTTATGTAGGATTCTCAATGATAGAAGTGCTTTCTCTAAAGAGGCATTGATTTGTTCTGCAGCAGCACATTGCATGACTTGATTAACATATGTCTCAGTAAATGCATTCCACAGATTTAAAATAAATGGATAAACAGCTTCTGTAAATTCTTGAAAAGCTTGACGGTCACCTACAACCGTATTGCATCAATTACAAAAATATTCCAGATTACAAAAAGAAAATAGCCTAGTTTATAATTACCTGAAAGTCTCTTTGAAGCCATCACTTTAACCACATGATGCAGTGTTAATAATGATCTATGTTGAACTAGCAATTCATCACTGCTGATTGCTTGTAACAATGTTGGCAGTAGAGTTGGCCATTCTTTAGGGCAGTCCCATCTTGCTATCTTCGATATGAGCACAGCAATATGTACTGCAATTTGATTGACTGGTTCATGGAAGTTCATTGTAAGTGCTTCTCTCAAACACTGACGCTCCTCTTCCCTCATTGCACTGCAAACATTTTAAGCAAATTATATTATGCACATTACACAGGATTATCAGAAAATCCACACTTGCGGTTTATATAGCTTACTTTGGTGCATTTTTCCTCCAATACTTCTCAACACCATTCTTGATGCATACTACAGCCATAAGTCTGACATGTACTTCCAGGTTGTGGTTGATCAACACATTCTAACCAAACCAAAATAGAGTATTAATGTCTATAATTTGGCGCATATATTAAAGAATAACATAAGGAATACTTTGAAATTACATAAAGTGCAGTGTAGAAACCTGGTTGGATTTCCCATTCTTGTAGCCTTGCCTCAGCCTGTTTGAGTACAACTGGATCTTGGCAAGATGCTTGCTTGAGCACTTCCAGAACCAGAGATTGCGTCGACGCTGCCTCCATTATTACAACTATCTAATTCACATTTAAAAATATGCTATCTTTACATTTAATATTTATAACAAATTATCACTGACATGTGTTGAGGGGCCGAGCAGAATTGTCACAGGTTAGATTAACAAACAACGCAGTTAGAAATTTTTCTGAGGGTTAACATGCATAAACATAGAAATTAAGCCAGAGACAGTTGTGTTATTAAAATATAATGTTTACAAGGCAACGTTTAGAAAAGTAACACTTACTAAGAAGTTGTACCATTCGTAATATTGTTCGAGTTTTGAAATTTATTTCCAAAAATCATTGCAAATTGCCAGATGGCTCTGTATGACAGTTTGATATAAATTTGAACTTTCGAATTATATTACTTCTAGATTCTCTCGGTGTACTTTAGTAACTTTGCGCTTTAAAATAATGGGTTTTTATTTTCTTATTATTTCATAAAGTATAAATTCTAAAAAACAGAATTTAGATTAATTATTCTCTATTTTGGTGGTTTTTAGTCATAAAAAATATCTAATTTTTGAATCTTATTTTATAAAGAGACATGACTTTATACATAATATTGATGGTGTTTGAATATTAGACAAACATTTTTATTATTCAATTTTGTCTAAACAGTCCTTAAATTTTGTTTTTAATACAAACTTTTCGTGTTCCATTGCAGATGTTGTCACTTTCTAATGGTATTAGTAGAAATGCATATAAGATAGGTTGGTGGAACAACAACAGGTGTGGACCTCTAAGATTCAGTCTGCAGTAGTAAGTTGACTCTAGTCTTTCTTAGATATCTGCAAAATTATAAAACTCTTCAAAACTGCAAATATCTGTAAAATATAAAAAAACTGCAATAGAATTTATCCAGCTATTAAAAAGTGTTTACTTGCGGCCAATTTAGATGCCACGTTGATACGAGCGTTCCACTGTCATCAAAATACTGTTGCCCTCTCTGTTTTGCTTACTGGCTTTAGACACCCCAAAACTACTAGTGGAACATCAACAATGCACATTAAATTTTGCTGTAAGAACTTAATTTTTGCAACAACGAATTAATTCAACATAATTTCTACTTCCTTTAGCATGGAAAATTAACTATTAACCTAAACACAACTACTGTTATATAAATCCCTGTAATTGTCACATATTTACACCGAATTTTTTTGCTTTATCCAATTTCTCCATATTCATTATAATACATTATATAGTATATAGATGCGGTTCCCACGGTACCTTTAATAATTTAAAGGGCTGTGTCCTTGCTACTGTGCGGTAGGGAATTGGCGAAACGCTAGACAAGGTCGCGAGAGGATTAAGAATAAATCGTTACTGATCCGCATTCCAAAAGATTAACGTGTCCCATTGGTCACGTGAGTTACCGCTAACAGGTAGACTTTAGCTGTCTAATTAGAGCATAAGAACATACAATAAACATATGAAAAATATAATTACAGCACAGTTAATAACTATTAAAAATTCTGTAGAGGAATGATTCTACTTGGTTTTACATCTTCTCTGCAAACTGGACAACTTGGTTGATACTTCAAACTATCATAAATGCATTCCCAGCAAAACAAATGTCCACATGGAGTTGCACTAACGTTTTTGCAATTATCAGCACATAGTACACACATATCAGAAGATACACTCCCAGTATTGAGTGTTGGATAAGTATAGGAAGATTTCGATGCAGCCACTATCTTCTCTGCCAACAAGTACACTAAATAAATCAATGAAACATATCCCAAAATATTGAAATTCATTGTTGCTGTGGTGTCTTGCATCCACTGCCTTAGTAAAACCTAAAATAATTAAACATTCATCTATTGTTATCTTGTAATACTAAAATCTAACAACTCACATATTTAACTCCAGCCAATCTATTAGCAAAACTATGATATGTCCCAAAAATATAGAAAATAGAATGGTGCAGTCTCAACAAAATATACCTATTTTCTTTCAGAAAATCACAAGTTTTGAGAAAAGACTTCTTTGCATCTTCGGTTAGGTCAGGATTCTGATGTACATGCTTTCCAATTTGCTTCAAGGCTCTGTCATACATTCTATTGCCTCCAACATAAAGACACAGCCATAGAAATTGTCCAAATTGTGAGATTAATTCATTATCTGATGACACTCGGATTGTGCCTGTGTATTCTTCTCCTAATGTCTGAAGGTTTGAAACTGATGTCAGTAGGTAATACCATGCACTTGTGCATAAGGGAATTAATTGGCGTATTTTGTTGTAGTTTTGACCTGATCCAGCAAGAAGCTTTACTAGGTCTGTGGTGTATTCTTGCAGCTCATTAATGAAATCATTGTCGCGTTGATTTGCTCGAAGGATATCGGAAATTTCAGCTTTGTAAAACGACATTTTCTGCTACAAAAAAAGCAGAAGATTTATTTATTATAAGACGTGTTGTCAACTGTTTTTGCCGTATTAAATAAACATTAATTCAGAATATTTTAAGGTTACTACTGGACTTTGGCTACTGGAATATTAAACCATATGACATAAACCATAATAAATATAACAAACAAAGTCTACCAAATCGGCTGATTATATTACAGGTTATCAGAAACATGACTGAGAGTAATTTTGTCAATTTATTTAAATATACTTTATCTTCATACCATAAAGACTAAATAGAAATCAGTGTTTTATTGAACACTAGGTTTAAATAAATATTAATTGAGTCATTACAACAAAATAATGCAAAGAATGACGATAAAAGAAACGCGACAAGATGTACTAGTAAATAATAATTGAGAACATGTTCTATCAAACTATATTCTCTTTATTGCTCATTACATAAAAGAGACAGAACAAAAGTAACAAAAATGATCCCAATATTAGATATTAGTCATTACACCCATATTACTGTATTAACTATGTGTGCAATAATTGGTAATTCCCCATTTAATAACAAACCAAATGTACACCAAGTTCACTTAGCCATGTACCTAATATTTTAAGCCTTGCAGATACCAACGACACCACAGGCAAGACGTGCACCAGCGTTACCAGTGCTCTTGCTCAATTCATGGCCTCCCTTGCCAAGGTCATCTGGATCAGCATGCACGACCAATGTGCGGCCGATGATGCTGTTTGGACCACTGAGCTGGATCTTGTTGTCGACGATGTCCACCTTGGCAATGCCGCTGCCGTCGGCGGTGACATTACCTAGATCGCCGACATGACGAACGTTATCGTCGGGAGCGCCATGTTCTAGGTTCAATGGGTTAAAGTGGGGCCCGGCGGAGATGCAGCCATTGGTGTTGTCGCCAAACTCGTGGATATGGAAGCCGTGCAGACCTTGATCAAGACCTTGCACTTCACCACGGACCGTCACTGAATCACCCTAAGTAATAAATTCATGAATGGCAAGAGATTGGTTTAATCAGGAGGCTAAAATGGCGCAATAGAAGAACCACATTGGTTAATTAAGTGCTTGATATACCCGATTACGTGCATGCCGTAATTGATGTAATGTAATTGTTATGACCTACGTTTTGCTCGAAGTAGATGGTGCCTTTGACGGCTTCTCCATTGAGTACACACACGGCTTTCATCGTTCTTGATCTGCAGAAGGTTTCTGAGAAAAATAGCAGCTACGACAAGTGGTTGTGGATGACTGGCTAATCTGGTGGACTGGCGTTGCTTTTTATAATCAACCGGCAGTAAAGTCCCTGCTGGATGATTACAATGATTACGTATGAAAATACCGGTACTGTCGTGCAAACCTTGAATTAGTTTGTGTAAATCACTACTAGATGTCGCTTCAGGACAATTAAATAAACCCAACCTCACTTTTTCCCAAAACGTAAACGCGCAGATTGCGTGTTTAAAAATTGGCTAAAATGGATAAACAATTAATACAAGAGCTAGAAAATGCGTCAACTATCATTATGGTGGGTTTATTATTGTGCTATTTTATCAATTTTATTTCCAAATTATCTAAATATCAGATTATTCTCCTTCTTTATTGTACTTGTTTCAAAGGCTGCTCCAAATTTAGTAACAAATGAACAAAGAAGAGTAGCCGAGAATGTAATGCTTAACTTCCGCAAGACTAAATCACCATACAATCTCTGCAAACATCTCTTGGAAACATCTGCAAATGACTATGTTAAATTTGAAGCTGCTGAAGCAATAAAATGTGCCTTGATTCGAGAGTGGTCATATCTGCAAGAATCTGATACATACTCATTAAGAGAGTATATTATGAGTTATATTTGTAGTAGTCAACTACAGTTTTTTGTGCAGGACCGTTTGTTGCAAGTTGTTGCAATAATGGTGAAGAGAGCCAGTATAGACAACTTTGGAATAGAGAAACAAATGGTTATTGAAGATATTGAAAATTTGATCATGAACTCAGATACAAGTAAAGTAAGTAATTATTGCATAATTATATTGAATAACAATAATAATTAATCAATATACTTCTAGCAAGTATTAGGGTGCAAAGTAATACTTAATTTACTTCAAGAATATGCAATGACTGAAAAATCTACTGATGTTGGATTACCAATTGAAGTTCATAAGAAAGCAAAGGCTTCATTTGAAGTACTTGGGTTAAAGAGGATTTTCTCATTTTGTCTCACAGTGCTTTCAGAACTTGTGAAGAGTGATCCACCTTGTCCACCTAATAGTGCTTCTCTCTTCCACTATATTTTACAAATATGTGAGGCAATTTTGTCATGGACTAGAGAGTCTATGTCAGTTGCACATATGAAGATTACTTCAACAAGGCTAAGATTGTGTGCGAATTGGACTGATGTTATGCAAACACCTGAGATGCTGCAATTGATGTTCCAAGTGTATTGGAAAGTCAGAGATTTAGAGACTTTAAGCTTGTTGGCAATGACATGTTTAGTACAGCTGGCGTCCTTGCATGGGGGTGTTTTTAGGCACAATCAGCGCATTGAATATTTAGGAAGATACATGGAGAATTTATTGAAGTTACTTAGTTGGTAACTAGTAGTAGTAACAATTATATTAATTTATTCTTATATTACATTCTCTTTGCTCCAGTGTGACAATCAAATCTAAGGAATCAGTTAACGTAGCAAATATTGTGTTGAATATTAGATTAAGTTTTGATATAATGGACCTACCTGCAAATCTACGAACTTCCTATTTTGATGAAATTACAAGACTTACTTGTCATTTTATCGAAGGATCTACACTTGAAGAAGATGTAAGTGAGCTACCCTAACGTATATTTACATGTATATCATTATTTTTATTGTTCCAAGTCACCAAGTGGTAATTTTGCACCCGCATTTGAAATAATGATGCAAGCGTGGACTTTGATGCTCTCGGAATATCAAATCTCGACAGATGCATTACTTCCCTATGTGGTGCAGATCTTCAACACTTATCTAGAATACCATTTAGCACCTCCTCATGGACGTCGGCTTTATTCAGAGGAATTTTATGAAGAAAGTGAAGATAACGACAGAATAAAATTTAAGGATCACTTACAAGCTATTGGTTTGTTTGGGAGAGTGGTTTTAGATCATTCCCTTCCTATGCTAACAAAGTAATAATAATTATATAAGTGGGTTTCAATGGTTTCTTAAACAAAACGTGCTCTTAGATTGCTAGAAGATTGCATAGTCAAACTTGGCAGTCATCTTCACAGCATGTATCAACAAGCAATGACATACAATGAGTCAATTATTCTGGGAAATCTTTTTGAAGATTTACACTGGTTAGTATTAATTGCTGGACACACACTTTGCATGGAGAGCGACGGTGAAACACCTTTAATTCCATCAGAAGTAACGCAGCATTCAATTAAAAAATTAACCAAAGGCGAGGCCACGCTAGAGGCAACTTTGAAGACAATGGCGAGTATAACGCAGCCAGGGACACATGTTGATTATCTTGATAATTGTGATCCGGCAATGAGGGTTTTCAGTAACGTGCTGATTCTGTGTACTTTGGAGAAACAAGCAAATGAAAATAATTTAGGTGCGTTTATGAGCCCTGAGGTTGGGAGTACACTGATGTGGTTTTTAAAGAGGTGGTGTTTATCATATTTATTACCGATAGAATCTTATTATGATGAAGTGAGTGGTAACTTTTATTATATTGCTCAGGGAATTATATTGTTTATCTTTTAGTTGAGTCCTACGTTAATTGGATCTTTGGGAAGGGATACAGATGGTGCCTCATTTGTATCGAACTTTCTTCTGGAGAAAATTCAATCAAATATTTATTTCAGGAAGGATGAAGCTGTTTTGCTGAGGGATTCTGTTGATATTTTTACAGAGATTGTCAGTGTTAATGAAAAGTACGTTTTTTCTCACGAATGCTTTAAAAATAGTTAATGTACATGCAAATCTGTTGTTAGGTCTGAATATTTAGTTAAAACTGAAGGCCTTTGGAATCTAGTCAAACTCCAAACAACAATCCCACCCGGAGTACTGCCAGAGAAAGTGCGCCAAGAACTCTACAAAGGTTTCGTTCTTGCAGGAAGTTGTTTGAAAGTCGACGCAGAACGTGATGAGTACTACAAACAAGTTCTGAAACCAGTTGAACAACGCCTCAAAGAAATCCTATGCCAAGAAAATCTCAATCGAATTTTCCACGAAGATCACATCAAAGTAGAACTCATTGATATCATAGAAAAACTAATTGGTATTAGTCAAGGTAGCAAGAAACCAACGATTCCAGTGCTATTTGAATTTCTTGCGCCTATTCTCTCAGAATTACCAGTGATATTAGGGCTATATCATAACTATCAGGAAGTAGTGCAATTAATACTTGATCTTTTCGGCCAATGCGCGAAAAATATGCTCTGTCATTTAGGTAGTTTTGCGTCTAGACGACTGTATGAAAGCACTTTCGCTGTGGTTCAAACATACGTGAAATATAATGAAAATCGCTTCAGCGCTGACGCATCCGAAGAAGAGGATAGTTTAGAAGACTTAAGTTTACTTCTTAGTTTGCTATCTTATATTCTCTGCAAAGACTGGTTAGATTTAGAAGCGTTAAATACTAATTCAGACAATCCTTTAATGGCTTCTGATGTCGCGTTGTATGGTTTACAATTTTTAATGCCGTTGATAACTGTTGACCTATTACGTTATCCAAAGCTAGGTTTGCAATATTATCGTTTTCTAGTTCTTCTGAGTGACATGTATCCAGAGAAAGTCGTGACGATAAACGATGATTTACTGACAAATGTAATGAAATCTGTTGAACTCGGTCTTACCAAATTTCAATCGGATGTCGTTGATGTTTGTCTTGATTTTATCGAAACAATGGCCACACATGTTTGTAGCTACAGACTAACAGATACCAAACTATATCAACTGCTACGACCGTTTCTCAGTATCCTCTTAGATTTAACTCTAACTATGAAGATGAACTCGGATCATATTCCATTTGTCAGTACTTGTATATATTCGTTGCACGTTATTTTCCCAGAGGATTATCAAATGCTTGTGCAAACTTTGATACAGAGTCAGAGTAATGAGCGCGTTGCAGCTAGATTAGCAGCGGAATTTAATACTTTGCACAGTAATGAGTCTGTGCCGAATGTCAAATGCTCCCAGAGTGAGAAGGTGAAGTTTAGGACGAAATTTAGGGTGTTCATAGCAAATGTGCATGGATTTTTATTGATTAAGTGAATTATCTAGTGTAACTAAAAGTGATTATGTGCCTTTTATTGTAAGATACCAAGTTCGTACTGTTTATATTTTGTAACATATAGAATGCATTAACGGAAGAACATGTGTTTAAATAACATTATTTGGCATATTTCTGAGGGATATAGCTAAGCCTAAGGTATTATCTACATTATAGTCCATTAGATGTCTAATATTAGCTTCAACGCATTGAATAACAAATTAGCATATAATAACAGAGTTTAAGTCACTACATTTATAATGAATGCTCTTAACACATATCACAGACATATTTACAAATTTCAAGAGTTTACACTGCGTTAATGCCCAATTTGAGCACTTTATCATAATGTTCAATCCAAGACTGCGTTAAATTCATGTAAAACATTGGTCTTTCCGGTGAATAATCTAAGTAGGTGAAGCCTTTAGATGATTTACTCTGTGCGGGTTCAATCTGAGTGCCTTCGTGCCACTCGTTGAAGCTTGTGACTGAAATAAAGTTGGAGGCTGAATTCAGAGCGGATCTCCAACCAACATCATAATACTGACCATGGCGTCTATGTCTTGTATTTTGAGTATTCCAAGGTCTTATATTGGTGTCAATATATCCTGGACCTACTGAAGGACTAAAGATAAGTCCGTTTTGCTTGGCGTACTTTGAGAGGTTTTTCCAGTTTTTCCAAGTACTGCCGTAGGAAAAGCTATTTACTGCGAAGTACGTATAAAACCCATCAAAATGGGATTTTCGGATATGTGTGCGATGGTTAAGGTCTACTAGAAGACCAATAAAGATACCGTCGAGTTCAGTGTCACGAATGCTGAGTTTTCCTTTCTTTCCAAGGAGGTCTTTCCATACATAATCTGGTATTAAGTACGAATCGTAGACGTAAAAAACAGGGAGGTCTTTGTCAGTGAACGGTTTTCTGGTTTTGTACAATGCAGGATGTTTTGAGAACCTATTTAGGAAGTCACGGAGGTAGCTACGTAGATTGGCAGGATGCCTTGCAGGGTAAGGTTCAATATGTAGAGCGACTTTAAGATTATATTTTGCTGCAATGTCAAAGAGAAGATCGATTAGAATATCTGGATTATCAGGGTAGTTCGGAGGTGACCATGATAGCACCAATACCCCAATACCGGAGTCTCTGAGTTGTTTCATGTGAGTATTAATTATTTGTGGGTCTCTACTGCTGTAGCACCCCAGTAAAGGATAATAATTGCTTCCTATGTCATTAGGAGCATCATGGAACCCAGTTGGGTAAATGTGATGATCATCATTTTTCCAATTCGGAAGGAATGAATGGTTCCAATGCTTGTAGGACTTGTCAAATTCCGGATTACCATACCATGCGTAGTAAAAAATGTGCACATTGTAGTTTGGTTGAATGCCTGTTCGATTCAAAACGGGGACATTTCGGGACATTTGCAGGTTCTTTTTCAGTTTTTCAACTTTTCTGCGAAGCATCTGGTTGCGTAGGGCTATATTACTGAAGACATTATGAGTGATGACCATGTTATCTTTGAGTAGTTTAGATGGGTCCCAAGTTGTGTTTTTTTGAGGATATTTTAGGTCTTGAATGGAGTAGTTTAAAAATGTGGTTGGGGTTGTTGGGGTAATATTTTGTGGGATTTTAAAAGATATTTGGAAGAAGAAGTAGGTGAAGCAGAAAAAAAGCATTGTTGCAAAAAGTGTTGTTTTGTTGATGTAACGTTTGAGGTGCCATTTTATCCGGAAGCCTTGTTTTATCTTTAATTAGGATAAATTATCAATTAATAAGAGAATATTATAGAAACTTGGATGATTTACTAACCTTCGTTGCGGGTAAGTATGTAATATTTTCCATTTTATTTATTTCAATTAATTTTTCTCATTACGTTTGTTCATTACAGTGGCATCAATGGTCTTGGATTATACGGATGTTAATAGTATGTGTAATGAAGACATTAATCTTATGGAATGCGCAGTGGAACTGGGTGACAAGCTGTTAAAAGAGGTTTGAGAGGGCACAGGATAACTAGGACAGTGTCGGGCAAGATATTAAGGACATGCGCATAAATAAATCATTAAAGTGTATTATTCCGAAACGAAAAATTTTCAAAATTGTAATTATTTACTGCTAAACGGATTAGTAGCGTCATTTGTGCAAGATGATTGTTTTTAAAACTTAAATTTAACGCAATAGAAATTTAAATAAATCAATATTTGCGCGGTCTATTAACTTTGCACACTATATTATATTAAATCAGATTTTTGAATGAACATTTCTATTAAGATGTTATTATAATTGAACTTGATATTTTACCTATCTAACATTTCAAAGTATTGTTGAGTGTGGTCACGAAGTGTTTAAGATTCATATTGTTGAAAATTTGCATTTCAGATACTGAAGAAGGCAACATGCCGAAAACGTTATACCAATCAATTTTAAGTAAGTGTTATAGTGCAAATTTTCAACAATATCTAACATTTATTGTTAACGTTTTCGGGTTTTTGCTTTCTTCACTAAACGTGGTGATTCCCTCCAATGGCATTAGTAGAAATTCATGGTATAAAAGATGGTAAAACAGGTGCGGACCTCACAAAGTCAATTCTTATTGTAAATTAATTCTTTTCGTCATTAGAGTTCTGCAAAATTATGGAATTCTTCAAAACTACGGATGTCTATAAAAGATAGAAAATCTGCAATAGAATTTATCTAGTTTATCAAAAATGCTTATCTACGACCAACATAGAGGCCACACTGTTTCCAGCGTTCTATAAACATTCAAATACTGTTGCCTTCTCTATTTTGTCTACTGACTTCAGATATCTCAGAACTGTTAGTCAGAAATTAACCACGCATATCAAATTTTGCAAAAAATAATAAAGTGTCGTTGAGTCTGGTTACGAACTGTTTAATATTTATTATGTGGATAAAATCGAAAAGACAACAAGCCGAAAACATTTTATAAATAAATTTTAGCAAGCGTTACACTTAGGTTTTATCCACCTAAAAAATACTTAATTCAACATAATTTCCATAACATGGAAAATTAACTACTACTCTAAGACAACTATGTTGTACATTTCGTAGAAAAACTTTTGCTTTTCAAAATGGAAATAATTACCTAAAATAAGATATTGTATAAAACATTTATGTTAAAATACATTTCCTTAATTAGTGGTATTGAAGAAGTTTTCTTTGAAAACCTTAAACTCTCTAATACCTTCATGCTTTCCTTTATGCCATTCTTTGCCCTATGATAATACTTTTTCTTTGGTACTTTCTTATACAACTCTGGATTCCACCTCTTGCACAATTCTTTAATTGATGAAGTATCTATACTCTTGAAATGAAAATAATCCTCCAATTTTAGCATATGCTTCTTCAGAAACAATCTATCAAAGTAAGCAGTATTTCCAACCAAAAGACTCGGATGTCTCAAGTGAAGTTTGGAATCTGTTATAATAATGTTTTTCAATGTCCAGGCCAGTCATCTACAAACAGTTTAATTTATGTAGTATATTTGGTAACAAATTGATTAATTTGCATTGTTGTGATTACTTACAGATCAATCCAGACAATACCATCGGATTTAAATATAATATCCATCTCCCTGGACTTAAATGATGATTTGTGTAGACAAATGTGAGTTACCTGTTGTTGGTTGAATACAACCAACTGGAATTCCTACAGGTGGAAAATTCCAGAAGCAGTAATTTTTCTAGACTTGCATCAATTTTTATTAAAAATTAATTTAGTACACCATCATTTTGTTCCAATCATGTAACCCTTCACTAACAACCCTATTTAACTTCAATTTTTTATATTAAAAAAATTTTCCCTGTAAAACTTTAACTCACTAATGCTCTCTCTAATATCATTCAAAGCTCTATGAGAATAATCCTTTTTAGGAACAGTTCTATACAACTCATTGTTCCATCTTCTACACAATTCCTTTACAGTAGAAGTATCAATAATCCTATAATGCAAATATTCATCCAACTTGGGCATATATTTTCTTAAAAATAATCTATCCATGTAAACACTATTTCCAGCCAAAGGACTGTGGCCTTTCATCACATGCACTTGAATAAAGTTCATGATATTAGTCTCTGCTTGCTGTAGAGTGATGTTGGAGTTCTTTGCAGCTTCTGTGAGTCCAGTTTTGCCATGCTGCTTGATGCACCAATCACTCATGGAATTTAGCTTTTCCTCAGGTGTTTGTATTATCAAGTTGGGAGCTTCTGCTACTATATTCAGGCTAGAATCTGTTATGATGCAGGCAATTTCAATTATCATATCCTTCTCTATATTCAAACCAGTCATCTAAAAAGTTAAACATGTTTTTAGTTGTTTTATGAAACAAATAATTGTTTCTTTTTTAGCATTTACTTCTAAATCAACCCAGACTATTCGATTAATTTCAAGATCTTGGTTCATTGTTGATAACCTCCGTCGGAAATCTACAAAAAAGTGTTTGTGTTAAGATAATAACGATTTTTAACAGAACATACGTTTATATAAGGTAGAAGATAATTGACTTCTAGAAAATAAGCTCCACATTTTCCCGTCTAGGTTAATTTGTAGAAATATAGGGAAGCCATGAGGATTTGAACAGAACAGCTGTTGCAGTTGAATTTATAAAGATAAACAATCGTTTATCTAATAACTATATGCAAAAATAATGTGATATTTTGATAATGTAATCAATTATAAATAAATTAATAATCTTGATAAACACATCTTAGGACAAATTCGAAACTAATTTCAAATCTATTTTTCCAAATTTAAATTTGAATTGAAAGTCCCCAAGTCTTTGATACGAAAAGTAACTAAAGTTAAATTTGTTCAGTTCGGCCGCTGTCTGGGGAGATCACGTTGTCTCTCTGCTTGTATTACTATAAATCAAAGAAACTTCTCGAATTATTTTGGACTTCCTTGTGTTCAATCGTTAGAAATGGCTCTCCACGTTCCTAAAGCTCCTGGCTTTGCTCAAATGCTAAAAGACGGTGCTCGGGTGAGTTATTTCATTAAATATCAACGAAAATCTAACCATGTGGTCACGGTCTCAGTTCGCCGGGTTATGCTAATGACTGATACCTTCTTTCACAGCACTTTTCCGGGCTCGAGGAAGCCGTCTATCGCAACATCAACGCATGTAAGGAATTTGCACAGTCAGTTCGTACCGCATACGGGCCAAATGGAATGAACAAAATGATTATCAATCACATTGAGAAACAGTTTGTCACAAGTGATGCAGCTACCATTATGCGAGAACTTGATGTTGAGCATCCAGCAGCTAAATTGATGATTATTGCCAGTCAGATGCAAGATGCTGAGGTTGGAGATGGCACCGCATTTGTTATTATTATGGCAGGAGCACTGCTTGAGAGTGCAGAGGAGTTGTTAAGATTGGGTGTGACTCCAGGAGAGGTTGCTGAAGGATATGAAACAGCTTTGGAAAAGTGCTTGGAGATTTTACCCAAGTTGGTTACAATGGAAATAAAAGACAACAGAAGTGTAGAGGAAGTTGTCAAAGGAATTAGGACTTCAATTCAGTCTAAGCAGTATGGACATGAAGATTTCTTGTCAAAATTGGTTGCAGAAGCATGTGTCTCTATTCTCCCAGAGCAGACCACTTTCAACGTGGACAATATCAGAGTTTGTAAAATTTTAGGATCTGGTTTGTTTAAATCTGAAGTTATTCAAGGTATGGTCTTTAAGAGGGAGGTTGAAGGTGATGTTACCAATGTAAAGAATGCAAAGGTTGCATTGTATGGTTGTGCTGTTGACATTATGCAGACTGAAACCAAAGGCACAGTTTTAATCAAAACTGCTGATGAATTGATGAACTTCAGTCGAGGTGAAGAGAATTTATTGGAGATGCAAATTAAAGCCATTGCAGACACAGGTGCTAAGGTTATTGTAGCTGGAGCAAAATTTGGTGACATGGCGTTACATTTTGTTAATAAATATGGTTTAATGGCTATTAAATTGAATAGTAAATTCGATTTACGTCGTTTAAGCAAAACGGTAAGCTATTATCTACTGCTCTTTTTTCACGTTTTTTATCACAATGATTTCTCTCTAGGTTGGTGGGACTGTTCTTCCAAAATTGACTCCGCCAACATCAGAAGAACTCGGTTATTGTGACTCGGTCATCTTGGAAGAACGTGGTGATACTCCTCTTGTTGTCTTTCGTATGGAAGGCAAAGATTCTCGCATCTCGACCATTGTGGTTCGTGGAGCAACAGATAACTACATGGATGACATCGAACGCGCCATTGACGACGGTGTTAACACTTTCAAGAGCATCTCTCGCGATGGTAAATTTGTTCCGGGTGCTGGCGCCACCGAAATGGAACTCGCTCGTCAGCTCTCAATCTTCGCTGACACTCTGCCGGGACTAGAGCAGTACGCAGTTAGGAAATTCGCTGCCGCTTTAGAGTTCTTCCCGAAAGTGTTGGCTGATAACAGTGGACAGAAATCAACTCAGGTCTTGTCAAAGCTCTTGGAAGCGCATCAAAATGGTCAACAGAGCGCAGGTGTTGACATTGAATCAGATCAAACTGTTTGCCACGCGGTCGAAAAGAATATCTTAGATTTATACTTGTGTAAATACTGGGGTTTGAAATATGCTGTCAGTGCAGCTGCCACTATCCTCAGGGTTGATCAAATTATCATGGCTAAACGTGCTGGTGGACCAAAAGCGCGAAAACCAGCTGGTAGTGATGATGAGTCGTAATTTCATGAATTTATTTAAGTTTTATCACCGAATCCTTAACATTTTGGTAATCATCAATCACAAAGGCATTTCGCACGTTCTCACATAATATTCCGCTACGAATGCAAAGTCCGCTTTAATATTTGTATTAATACAACGTGTAATGTTAATAAATTGCATTTTACCACTCGTGAGAAGTAAAGTGAACATATACAATATGGCATGAATATGTTGTTGATTTGTGCAACTGATTTAATTGAGAAACCAAAACAGTATAATTTCTTTTGTATTGAATTTCTTTCGGCAGATTGACACAGAAGATTTTAACTCAGTTTCACCTATTTCTTACTCTGTCACACTCTGGAATTGAAGGAACAGTTCTAGATTATATAAACGAGTTTGGAATGAAAATTAACTTTGTTAGATTAAATATTGCCTGATTCTGAATCTGATTTTAAACTTGCACTTTTTTCGAATAAAAAGCTGAGGTACGCACGTAAGATAGCATTAGGATTGTCGGATATTACCCTTTGACTGAAACGCAGTTTATTAATCCCAAAATTGACTAGTTTCGACCAAATCTAATCTAGAATGGCCAACACATTAAAATTGACACGTGACAAGTTACATGCAGTCTATGCGTGTTTCAAATTATGCAACTAATATTGGCAATTTGTAGTCTACCGAAATAGTTTATTTTGATTTGGTCAAATTTATACTGACGAAATACTTGTTTTTCAGATCATTTTTGATGTTTATACCATGTAGTACACTTTATCATTAATATTAAGAATCTTATGAGATTCTTTGTGCGATTCCAGCGGGCATTAAAATTGTCCAGACACGCTCCTACATTTCCGCATTCCTCAGCAGATGTATGGTACCGCAGCAGGTAGACCAGGTTAATCCGCAATGGAATGCGGTACGGTAACAGGGTATCTAGACCCTTATAATCTAATCCAATTCTATATAGACATGTAAGAATATATTTCAAAACATTTTGCCTTAACGTCATAAGTATACAAAAAAAAAATTCAATTCCATAAATTTCCATCAAAATTATTGAGTGAAAAAAAAAATTATGAGCAAAGTAACTGCAGCATCATTGCTGATGTATAATCGTCTCTTTGTATTTTTCCTATTTGAATATATTTTTCCGTATCTAGCGATAAAGCCACGCGATGCTGATTAATTCCGCTTGCGAAAAAAAAGTTATCGATCACGTGAAAAGTCTCATCCTCTTCGTGTTTGCTACCCATTCTACTAGACATAAACAAAACAAATGGAGCACGTGAAACGCATAAAATACTCCATTGTGGATAAATAAACTAGCAGACAAATCGGCTCTGAGCTTCTTATCAATGATTGACGCACTTCAAACGCAATGAGACAAGAGAGAGCTTGGTATAAAGGCGCGGAATGAGACTGATTTAAACATTCACAAACTCCTCTACAATTAATTCAAGTACACTATTTCCAAAAACAAGTTGGTCTAATAAAACAAATTAAAAGAAGTTCAACATGTCTGGTGTCAAAGCTCTCGTTGGATCCGCGACACGCTATATTGCAGGCCGCAACGCAGTCCAAACAGTATACTGGAGAGAATCCGCAGATCAACCCAATAAGATGCTCAAAGTATCGAAAACTCTCCAGTTCAAGTCAGACATGCCCGAACGATGCATCCAACAAGCCCAGACTACCCACATCATGAGCTATAAGTTGAATTAGAGTATTACTATTGTGTAACTAGCTACTCATGACTGATATTTATTTGATTTTCCCTCGTTCGTACAATATTATGTATTTTTTGTCGCCAAGCACACCAACGTGTTTAACATGTGTAGAATATAAGTTCTTTATGCAAATACAACAATGAAATATTATTAAAGTAAATAATTAACAATTTATTATGCATCATTCTCATAGAATACATAGTATCATTAATACTATAACGTACGAGTAGTTTATTCAGATAGAGTTATGAGATGAGCAGTTTGGCGATTCAAAAGATAGTCAGAAGATGCATTCAAACGGATGCGATGGAAAATGATACAGGATACAGAAGTCAAAATTGCATCTCGCTGCCATAATACACACTTTCAAGAATTCATAATACAATAGATCTCCTAATAATCTCTAAATTAAACACAACAAACATTCCTTCCTAGGAGTCAAATGTGATACTTGGGAGACACTGTCTGCTGATCATAGCTGTCAGCAACAATAAATTAGTATTCGTCAAACACCAACGAACCGACACGCGCGTCGAGCAAATTGATAAATTTCCCGATCTAAATATAAAATTAACACTTTAGTCAGTACCTAACTACGCCGTAATTTGATAGTAGTAAGAATTAAAAGAGTATAAATAACATAAGATAAAATATCTCAACAAAATAATAGAACAATCAATCGACATTGTATAATAATATATAACATTTGTTTCCTCTTAAATTGTATACGCTCGATTTTCAATAACTTTCAATAACAAGTTCGCATTCCGTCGATATTTGGCGCGCTAACTCCCTTCACTGATCGCCGCTGAATACTATTAGTCGTCTCTAAATACGAAATGCAATACGATAAAGCAAAATGAGCGTTAACACCAGTATGTTATTTACACAATATTTGTTTCGGTTACTTGTTTCATTCGGATATTAAAATTTCGCTTTCTACAGATAAAATGGTCCATTAGTTTAAAGATGGAAGTAAATATGTATAAAATTGTAAACACCACCCCAGATGATCGTCATCTTGGTATTGTTTGTATGCGTATTTGTTTTTGGCACAACGTTCGCTTGCAGGTTTGTTAATTGTTTGTGTCATTCATTTTACTTCACTCTAAATACGTATGTAATGATTAGATTTTCCCTCCGTGCACCAGCTCCGCGTCGTTCCAACCGTCTATACGTTAAGTAACATTGTTTTAATTAAAATTACATAAGGCACTTAATTCTGACTTATTCAGCTATCCGTGAATGAGCAATGATTCGCGGCGCATGCGCTTGAGGTTCGGCTGGACTTAAGGTCAAGAGACGCGACTCTTGACTCTGGAGTTCCTCCCGAATCGCGATGTTCTATGACGCCGATGATTCGAGGGATCTTAGAGCGGCTTTGTGAAGTTTGCCGGGAACATGCCCTTCTCGCCAGTATGCTCTTTGTGGCCCATGAGCCAACCCTCTTCCTGTTCTTCAGGATCATCGTATTCGATGACCTGGATGATTTCACCTACGTCGAAAGAGAGTTCGTCAACATCCTCGCGGTTGTATTTGTATGTAGCTTTTACTCGGTATAGAACACCTGGAGGAAGATTATCAGTGCTCGCGCCTAAAAACAATTTGCAATTGGTATCTCATAGAAGAACAACAATTAGTCAGAACAATCGCACAACAATCAAACAATACGTGCTTTAAATGCATCAATTCAATTAGTTGTTAATATAACTCACCAACTGGAATGTCATACAACTCCTCAACCTTTTTCGGCTTTTCTTCTTTAGTGCCATTATTAACAACATCATTTGTTTTACCCAAATCTTTCGGCTCATCATTCGAATTAGATTCGTGTTTATTCGAATTCTCCACGTCTTCTGCATTCTTATCGTTTGCCAACTCAGCCACCGCGTTTCCATTCATCTCAGCGCCATTCCTGGCCAATGCCTGCAGCGTCTGTGTGATCTCCAACGTCGCAGGCGGGGATGAATTAAGCACAGAACGAGTAGAGTCAGGCGTCGCCGCAAAAGTCTCCGTAGGCGCCTCGGGCGTCGTTGGGGAGGATAATTCTTTCGGTGACGTCGGCGACTTTGGCGTGACCGGTGTCGTGGGTAACGACGCGGGCGTTGTTACAGGCGATTCCAGCGCGGCTAAAAATGATTAAAGTAACCACACACACTTACCACACGCCATGCATTAATAATTATGATTAGTCAACGTGTTGGTAAACAATTAACAAAAAAAAAAAAACACGAGAACAAGGGAGGAGTGGAGATAACTTACGCATGCTAAGGTTGTTCTTGATCGGTGAGATGCTATTCATTGTCAGAGTGTTGCTATTGTCGTTGGTGATTTTGCGTGGAAGACTAGCGCCATTCTTCTTGATTGTGTAGGATCCTCGTTGACTGTCGGTGGCCAATTTATCAACAATCGCTTCCAGTTCACTATAAACCTAAATAAAAAAAATGTTTAATGATTTTTTATAATCGCACTGGATCAAGCCAGTACCTTGGCAGTTTCGGCATGGAACACCTGTTCGGTATTGAAGAGCGTTTGCAGATTAGTCACCAAAAATAATATTCGAGAGTCATGGAGAGCTGGAAGTTCGTCGTGCAGTTCAGAGTTGAGCATCTCGTAGGTCCGCTTCGCTTCGTCCAAGAGTTCCCTGCCTTTGGCCAATTTTACGTCGTCGCGCTTCTTCGCCATGCTTGCCTGCAGCGTCTGGTAATTATGCCGCTGCGCATCGTAATCAACCAACTTGCGTCCACGCTTGTCGATTTTTTTCTGAAAGCCATCACAATGCAGGTGGCGTTAGATTTCTTGAGTATAATTGTCATAATAACATTATTATACGAGTAATAACTCGGTGCGTTTCAACAAAAACAATAGACGCATGGGTTGACCTTGTTCGCCATTATAATGACATTAATTTAATATGTTACGTATTATAATAGCAATATGTGTACGATGGAAAGAAAGTTTTGTTAGATAAATGTAGATGCATGCCATTTTCAGGTTGAGTTTGCAACTGGTTGAGTTCATTAGAAGAGTACTTAATTTGGCCTTTGATCAATTTCTCTTGGCGAAACTAAGTTAACAAGTTGACTTTGTCGTTTTTTTCTGCTCTAGGTGAAAGATTGGTAAACGGTGAAATTGCAATCAAATAGAAAACTCACTTTCATTTCCGGAAACTGGCTCTGATAGGTATTCAGCGGTAGCAAGACCTGCTCGCCGAGTTTATGACTGAAGTCCTGGTACACCATGTCGATGGACTGCGTCTGCACGTAGAGAAGATCATGTCCTGACCAGCTGGTTTCGTAAACCTCGTTAACCGCATCTAAAAATGATTTGGATGCTGCCTGGGCCGCTAAATCACAAATAAATTACCACCACTTTTGTTTAAAATTTCTTAATCAATTGTAGGTAGCTATAGTAATTTACCTCGAACACATCGAATGTAATTATTGAACTCCTTCTGTAGACGATTTGCAGCCGTTTGCTGCTTGTTGAAATTGTGCAGATGTTCGTCGAAGATGTCATCTGCAGTGCGGTCAACTTTTCCAAGGTTTTGCAAGATCTGTAAAACAACAAATCGCCAAATTAGAAGACATAAAACCAGACTAGACCATTTTCGATCAGTATATTTTCTAAGCCAACCCAAAGAGACAATAATTGGAGGCGGATTGCTCAATGTGTGACGCAGACAAATAAATGCGCGCGACGCGCAATCCGAAATTTATTTTTATTTTTTGGCAACGCTCAAAAGCAGCAAATGCTCGCAAACGCCAGCGTTTCAAAAGAACATAAAAACGCTGTTGAAATGTGAAATGTTTGAGATGCAAAGAAACGACACTGTTCGCATCTCTCCGCTTGGAAATCCGCAGGGAAAGCATCAATTACTATTTATATATTGCGGAACTAGTGCCGGGAATGCAGCTTGACATGGGTGGCTGTAAATGCAAGATTCCAGGCCCAAAAGCGGCCTAGCATGCATTATCATTACACGCAGATAAATTTTTCCTGGGAGAAAATTCAATAAACTCCGATTGCATAATTTTTAACGGGGCCAACACTCGCAAGAACAAGCGAGGAACAGCAGCGTGGTTCTTATTAACTGTACAAACAACCTACCGCATTGGAATTTCTTGTACGCAGCAGCAATGTGCACCGCAACGGTAAATTAAATGCATTATTAAAATACCCGTTTACGATCGAGTCGATGACTAGTGAGCGCTAGTTCGGCTACACCTGGACAATCAGCAAAAGTGTTGTACGTATTTTGTGACACAAATCATCCATGCCCATTAGGACATTCGGAATGCTAATAGCCGACGTGAAACAGGTTTCGTAATATGCATGCATCTCTTAATTTTGTGCTCGTGTAGCATTAGGAATCCTTGGAAGTTGATATTAAAGAGGATTGGTCGAATATTTCTCACTTGAAACACTCTTCAGTGATGGGGTCATGAAGTGAATGCGAGATGAACAACGTAAGACAACCTTTAAATGTGCACTTCAAATGTGCTGATGCACTGATGCGCAAAATGTCAGGATATCAACAATACTCGAATAAATCCAATAAAACAAAAGCAGCATGTGCAGGTACAAAAAATAAATTTGTTACTTTCACAGACTTTAAACACGTTGAGCATCCTTACAAAGTTTACGTACTTTCCATTCCAGATTTCTCAGTCTCAAATGCACATTAGCGTCTTGTACAAGTAGTCTAAACTCCTTTCATAGTCGCGCAAAGATTGCAAGAAACCGAGAGGAGTGCATAAATATGTATGTACGTAATCTGTCGAGCGACAGGATAGAGTTTAAACAATTTCAAACTTCTTGTGGCTTGCCTTGCAGGTGGAAAGAATGCAGGGAGTGCTGATGCTCTCAACAGATCTAGAGAATTGTTTAGAATGCAACAAAATTTCCTTAAACATGCACCATACTCCTTGAACTGTTTGTTACTATGCAATTGTAACTAATAACAACTGCTTAAGATTCATTGAAACGATTGAGTCGAGTGTTATAAAGGCAAATGCAAGCTATAATGCAGAATAAGCAGTGAGAACGTATTTCAATAGCATATCGCATTTTATTGCGTAACGTAAAAAGGAAGCAATTACTCTGACACGCCATTTAAAGCTGCGCGCTCTGTGCACATGTGAGTCTTACGCGGTATGCACACGGTGAATAGAATTATGACTTAATTTTGCTAGTACGACGGCGGCAAAGTGTGACATCGATTTATAGCGATTTAGATAATGTTGCACAATGGAAGTGTATGTGAATGATCAACATTACAAAAGCTACAATAAGCCCCAATACGGGAATAATGTAATAATAGATGTCCGCAAATAATAGATTACTCAATACGAAATTAGATAAGTTAAACCCGCTAAATTGGTACAATTTTGAACAAAGCACGAAAACATCAAATTTTTGCCCTGCTTAAATTGATTATTTTCACTGCATTTTATCACCATATTTTTATATGTTCCAGAATGTTTATATAAAGGTAAGGCACACAACTTACGATTAGAACAATAACCCACACGGCCTTTATGAAATGCTTGACATACCATCGTCAACATTTGAATTTCAGCAGGAAAAACAGAATTAATAGGTACTTTGCACAGCGTGCCATACTTGCTAAGTTACATCATATCATATCATAACAGGATACAAACATTCAAAAATGCAAATACTAAAAGTTCATACAAGAACATTCGAAAATTATAAAATACAGGATAAGTACTTTTTTAATTGCAACTTTTCTGGGTTTCTATATTAGATAATTGAATGTGTGTGCAGAGTGGGTTATGATCTGGACATAATGACAGCCCACGTGTGGTCTAGATTTCGAGATAAACACATTGGACAGACTTAATTTGTGCAGTGTAATACACTTACTCTCACTACAAGGTTCACAGGTACTTTACATGAAGTAATATTTGATTTAATAAATAAAATCGAACATAATAGAATGTAATAAAATTGAATCAGGAAAATGTAGGTAAAAGAAAAGAACAAAGATTGAACAGATTGAACAACTAGCAACTAAAATATTGACTAAAAAGAATAAAATCTTTATGAGAGAAATTTTCTGATTACTTTTTCTAATCTCTTCTAGTCTTGCTAGAATAGATTATGTCCAATTTCCTTCTTAAATAATAGATAAAGATCAACCTGTACCTCCGCAACTCGTTGAGTTCCCAGTAATGTCAACTAATTAAATATAGATTCACCTTCAACCGAGCACATTGAACACGCGACCGGTACATCGAAATAAGCACCGATTAAGTTCAATGAACAATTGACGCATTTATCCTGCGTCTGAATAATTTATCCATCTATTAGATGCCCGTTCGGCGCTATCCAGGACCCGACAGCCGCAACCGAAATAACATTGGGCGAGATGTGGTCATGATTTCACACAACGTATTGCGTATTGCAGAGGCGACTGAACGGGGAAAGCAAAGAGACGTCGGACGGGATGGCGTCTGGCTATTTAAAGAAAGTAAATATACTTCCCGGATAGTTATTTTTGCTCAGTGCAATTCGATAACAGTTCAAAATAAGTGAAAAATAATAATCTAATTAGAACATAAAATAAAACGAATTAGATGACTTAATTTAATTGCAGGAAAGAGAGAAAAGAAATGGTGAATGATTAAAGACGAGATCAATGATCATGAATGCATATCAGTGATGATTGCTTGTAATTATAATCCAAAGAATGCAAGTATCTTTGTTTGCATTCTTTCAATTAGAATCCAACAATACATATTTAATTTCCCGTTTTCTAATAGACTACTAACATAAAACTTTCTCAGGCAGTGGAAGGTTCATCTTTAAGCCATGGGGATTAACAATTTTAAGATTGCAAAAATTCAGTTGACATTGAACGTTCTCCTCACGCGCATTTATAACTGCCTGCATGTAGGCGGTCATTATTCTCGACGACCTTGTTTTCCAACAATTTATTTAAAAAATAAAACCTCCGAACCCAAAACTTCTTCCAGCAAATCAACATTGAGCATCATTTATTGCTAAATCGTAAGAATCAAATTCAACTCAAACCTATACGGTTTAGTCTTCCAAGTTTAGACTTTATCATCTATTTTCAATTATTTTACGTAGCTAAGGCAGTAAAACGCATTTTCTTACTAGCACACGTTTCACGTGTAGTGAGGCTAAAACATTGTAGACGCTGGAAAACGCACAACAAGGTGCTTGCTAATTGGCAGTGTACTTTGAAACAATATTATAGCATTGGAGGAAAATTTGATTGGTGCTGACGTCAACATCTAGAAAAAGTCGCTTATCACATTGCTTCGATTTATAAACTAGATAACTACTTGAAAGGTGTTCCTGCAAAGTGTAAATCGAACAATTACACGTTACGCCCAACCCACAACAATGTTAATTTAATATGACAAGTCGTGACTCACTCGACTTAGGGCAACAACTTCTTATATAAAACCTGGGAAAGCATCTTACTACATCTGACAACTGGCTAACTAAGTTAAATTACCTCCTCAAACATTTGTGTCTGTCATCAAGACCTAAAATCTATTTCAAGAAAGACGCAATTTCACTGCTAGTTGAAAACTCATGATCCAATTTCATCGTTATGAAATTACATTGTTATTAAAATGGATCGAATCAATTCGAAACGAAACCGAAACCTACACCACGCAAAGGCGGAACAACAAACAATAGAGAACTAGATCATCACTAATTCCAATAATATTATTAATTTATGCGTCTGAAGTGTGTTTTGTGAGTTAGAACATTTTATTATCTGCTAGTAGGTTCAATTAATTCGGATGCGCGCGTTATACGTGTGCAAACATTATGACGAATGATTTACAACTGTAGATAGCGTAGTTCCAACTTGGTTTTCTAAACAATAGGCAGACGATGCAGCCAAGAAGCGCAAATTCGATGTGAAATTAACAAGTAACGAATAATAATAGCAATTCAGATATAGAAAGTATTAAGTTTTTAACAACAAAAAAATAAGATCAACACGAAATAAGAATAACACCGAATAAGAAAGAACTCGATTAACACATTGTTACCACCACAATTTTCAACATGATGATACTAATCTAAATTGCATGATTTTATGTACGTTTTATTAAAGGTGCCATGGTGGATTATATCATCCAATTATTACGACTCGTAAAATTACGCACCTTAGGTAATTTTCTAATTTTTCCACGAATACATAGCAGCATGCTTGCACACAAACACCAGAGTAGCTAAGTATAACTATGACTCGCAATGAAGCAATGACTAGCATGAATTCACTTTCTGCTCCCCGGCGCATGTCGAAAAATAAAAGTGGCCATTACAATAAACCACGTGCATGTGTATGCAGAACGCAGAAATTGACTGCAAGAAATTAATCAAGGATCAGACAATCCAGGATACTTGCTAACTTTTCTTATTCATTTCAATCTTGAACATAAACCATCCTTTTTGAATGTGTAATACAGGAAATCCAAGAAATTTAAACTTTAAAGGAAGTTCAACACAGCACAAACAGAATATTAAATAATATCGTCAAGAATCAACTCCAACATGTTGATTTTCCGCTTAATTTGTACCGCACATCGTAGGTAAGTAATGTTATCGTGTACCAGCACGCTGCATTTCCATTTGCTTTGTCCATGCACGAAGTCGACATTAACGATGCATACACCAAACTGACACTTAGCAAGCCTACTTAGTTACAGGTTACCACACAACTGTTCTTCCTAGTAACCATCTACTTCGAAACAACAATTCAACTCAGTTTAAAAGCCGCATAAGCTATTTGCAAATGTCATGTTCATGATGAATATTTTACGATGCAGTAAAAAAAAGTCAAGAAACTTATCGACGTAATAATAATTAGTATAAGATACATCAGTCATCATTGTCATTGATAGCACGCGCACCTTCCGTGCCAGTGTATGACTGATTGTTGATAATTATCGCAATCAATTCACATACTCACTAATAATAATTATTTACATAATGTTTAGATTTCTGTTTGGACAAGATCTACATTTTAAATGCACCACGACTTGAAATACAGCCTGCACCGTCTGCAGTGCAAAAATGCAACTTGTTTCCTGGCTGGAAACTAGCTCAAGGCCAGAGTTATCTTGGCTACGTTTTATTAATAATTTCGATGAGTGCAGGAGCCGTCAACTTTTTAACGCGATGTAGAATGTAGGAATAGACACAAGAGAAATAGAATCGAACAATTAAAAAATAATCAAAACCGAGAGAGAAAATCTTAATAAACCTTTGGGAATTTTATTCAGTATTTGAGTGTCCCAATGGGTAATAAATATCAATCAAACAAAACCACGAAAATAAGCCTCTCAGAAGGTAATTCTTTCAAGCAGTCCATTTCCCCCGAGTGGACTCAAGCCGCACTTGCTACAATCATCCCAGCAACTTAGCAAGTGTTTGTGTAACTAACTGTCAGAACCTCGCCACGGCGCTCCACTTTTGCAATTTATGCGTTTCTGTTTTTTTTTTTTGTGGACAACACAATGCTCTACTATCTGCATTCCATCAGCACCTTCCTTCCGCATTTCCCAAGCATAAATAAAAACAATAAAATAATCGTCATTTTGAACCTATTGAGCCTAAGTTGTTATTTACAAAGACAATATAGTTATGATTGACTTCAATTGCGTCAAGTCAAGTCGAGAGTGAACTGAATTAATTCAGTTAGTAAATAAATTGATACATCACGCCAATTAAGTCTATTTCCGTTCCTACCTCCTTGCATCTACAGGTTATCTCATTATCTAAAGACGAAGACCTTATAAAAACTCGAATGTAACTACGGTTATGTTGAGTATTTAAATGCAAAAGAAGCTACATTTCCGGTACATTATTTATTTGAGCTATTCCCATGTTGCTCGCGATGCTTTTGAAGGTGAGCAAGATGCAGTAAGCTATGGGCACCTTGCAAGAAGCACGCAATGTGATGAATGACCGAAAATAAAATGTAGGTCATTTCGGCGTAAGCACCGCGTCGTGTTCGTAAAAATATATTATATGATTATGTGAACGAGATTCAAAGCCTGGTTCGGAAACCAGGATCTATGATGCAGATTTAATATATTACAAACACATTTCTCAAGTCAACGCATAAACTCATACACAACGAAAAGTAAACTCTAATAAATGAAGTAATTGCCACTTGTTCTCTTTTTCAATAAAGTTGCGCAGGGAAGGTCCCGGCTGCAGCCCGGCGGAAATTTTCAGCTGACTTCTCATGATAAATGGCAGTTACATTTCGGAAATGTCGGCGGCGGCGCACAGTTTAGACTTATAAATAAACGCACTGTGGCGACGGCTCTGCTCGTCGCAAACGTGCAAATAGTGCCGAATTTCGTGCAACAACACCTCGACTATGGCATCTTGCTCGACACACTTTCTCGCCGCACGAAGACCGTACGAAAGTAGGGAAATGCTTTCTTCGCTACATCGACACTGGGCCGCCGATGGCCCCGAGCAATTTATGCGTTGTAAACCTATTGCATTCCAATCAGAAAAGTACAAAAACACCATAGATTGTTCCTAAAAATAAGCAGTTTCATTTCATTTGTTTCGGACAGGAGATTGGGCAAATCCAGCGCGTGTGGGCATTCATTTCAAACCCAATCGTTGTTATTAACACATTGGTTATTATATTGCTGTCCTTTTATAGTCATGTGTTGAGTGTCTACGTCGGAGGAACTAAGTGATTGTGCAAACCGTAGAAATGTCTTGGTGGGTTGCATGCGCCGCGCAAAACAACTGACAATCGAATCACTAATAAACAATTGCGGTGTGTCGTTGGCACACGCATTGCTAAACAAATATTTAGCAGGTATATCAAACAAATAGCGCGCATAGCAACTTCATGCCCACTTGCCAGGACATCACATCAAGCACCCTTGATTTAATTAGCTGCTAGATGTTGGAAAGTTGGAGGTTATCACATGCCCTTCACTCAACTGCGCGAATGCACATCAGTGCCCCGCGCATGTCAAGGCACTACTAAATGCGCCAGAAAAAAAAGCGCTGAAGAGGATGCCATCAGCACGTCCGCGTCTCTACTCTATTCATCAAGTTGATGATGCGTTGATGAGCTTGCAACGCGTGAGGCCCTTCAACGTGCGCCCCGAAGATGAGTTTTACAAACAAAATGTCACTGACCTTTTCCTTGGCTCGCCCAGCGTGTTTCTGCACCGATTTGGCGATCAGCGATCCTCTGCTCTCGGCCATCGCGGCGTATCTCTCGTAGAACTGGCGAAGCTGCGTGGTGACGCCGGGTGACACTATCCGCGTGCACTAGACACCTATTTTTAAAAAATAACCTGCTGCTGCTCTTGCGGCGGCGGCGGTGGCTCGATTCTCGCGTGCGTCCGCTGCGCGCTCGCTCGTGACACTTCTTGCCGCTCAACGAGCCCTGCTCAATGCGGCCCAACTCTGGCCACGGCCTCGGCGGTGATTCGTCCATCGGGTCTTGGATCCACTTGTATCCCACGTTGCTATTTGAAGCATTTCGTTTATTGCGTTCGGTCTACCGCCTCCAGCAGGACAAGCGTGTAAAGTTCTCCTGCCGGTAGAAACAAATTACAGGTGTTTTGCTTAATGCGATTAGTATTAGGTGTCAAACTCAGATGGCGTTGGCAAATACTTTGTTTAGGAGATGGCTGACTGCCTATTCAAATATTAAAACAATAAGAAACAATATTTAAGTTATGATAACCATGTTTGTTTTTTGAATTATTGTGAATACAGTTATTTATTCATAATTGGCATGTTCATTTTCCTTGACGTTTCACATGCTCCAGTGGTCGCTTTGGTATTTAAATGATGATTGATGTTGAAAATGTGTGCATTTGTTGATTTACATGATAACATGGTTACGGATATTGTTATGCTGAGAAAGATATTTCAGGTGCATTTCTCGGCAATGTAAGCGCGTCCAGTGTTATTACGAGTACCCCTCTAACATAGCATTGGATGCGCTGCATACGCATAGCATACGTTGGTCCGCTTTGCATTGATACACGTTGATTAGACACGCGGCATCTCTGTCTTGACGACAATCGCGCCGATCGCAACCCACCTCGTCTTCGCTGACACTGCTGCCACTTGCCCTGCCGTGCAACTGCGCGGCATCTACAACAGCCGCACGAGCCGCCGGCGCTTGCCCTGTGTGCGTGCGCTAATCGATGACTGTCACTCGTCCCTTCGCCTCCATGGCTTCCATGTAACTCGTCCGGTGCGATCACAGGTCCGCGGCGGATTGTTGTCGACTTGTCGTGAATCGTTGAGAATCTCCCGCGTAGTCCCTCGCTGGTTCCGCCTGCGCCGGTGCTGTTGCCGCCGTGCGCTGCCGAACGCTGTCGCTGAGCCGGCGTGAGTGCAAAAGAGGCAAACGCGTTCGCCGCTCTTGCTCTGCATCGGCCCGTGCTTCGACTTCGCGCGCCCGCCTTGCTTTGCTGCGCCAGTGCTCGACCGCTCAATGTAAACTGTTTTTGAGTCGGCTAGGTTACCGATTGCAATTCATGTAAAGCGCGTTGCGATTGTTTGGTAGCCATCGACACGCGACGCGGTGCATTCGTCCCGGGAGAAGCACAATGGAGAAGCGTGTGGAATTGGAACGGAGAGGCAGGAAGCCGGAAAACGTGAGTATCAGCCTTCTGTAATTTCGGGAGCGCGCTGAGGGACGCGACCAAAGCACGGTTCGCACGTTCTGCGCGGCGGACGCACCGTGCATGCACCTTACGCGTAATGATCATAATAATGGAAACGAAGCCATCGTGTTGCTACATTTTGGTCGGCATCGCTTTCCTCTACGTGTCTTCCCACGACATTCGAGAAGTCATTGTCGATGTAATTCGGATTCATATGAAATTTCAACTACGCATATGTAACGCACACTCTGCTCAAATTACCTACACTTTGACAAAGTCCTCGAATCTACGTCTTCGTCATTCAAAATGAGCAAAATCACTATGCTCATGAATGCCACTCAATATCAACATAAAATGGCTAATAGCCTTGGGACTAAGCAGAATTTTACCCATTTTCAGATCAGAGAACTCAACCTGGACAATTGCAGGAGTACAACAATTGTGGGTCTCTCTGATGAGTTCAGCAACCTGGAGATTTTGAGTTTAATCAATGTGGGTCTTACATCACTTAAAGGTTTTCCTAATTTACCTAACTTAAAGAAATTAGAATTAAGTGATAACAGGTGAGGATATTGCATACATCAAGTGTGAATCACCCTGAATAGAGAGATTACACAACTTCTTTGCTATGGTCTTTTACAGGATTAACAATGGTTTGAATTTATTATCTACAAGTACCAAGCTTACACATTTGAATCTAAGTGGCAACAAAATAAAAGATCTGGACACATTGGAGCCTTTGAAGGACTTCAAGATTCTGCGAAACTTGGATCTTTTCAACAATGAGGTCACCAGCATTGAGAATTACAGAGATAAAATCTTCAAGCTTATTCCACATCTCAAGTTCCTCGACGGCTACGACGCCGATGACTGTGAGGCAGATGATTTTGAGTTGGAGGAGAGTGAGGAGGAAGTGAACGGGAATGAGGATGAAGATTCCGATGAGGACGGATGTATGTTGGAACTCTATTTATACAAATGCTTGCCTGCGTGGAGATAATGTGAGTTCTTCTTTTAGTATCATCAGACGAGGACGATGATGTTGTTGGCTTAAACGCGGTTTACCAGGAGAATTTGGACGACTTGTCCGATGAGGAAGATTATGAAATCGGCGAGGAGGAGGAAGAAGATGAGGAAGGTATTGAAGAAGAAGAGGAAGAAGTCGTTGATTCACCATCGAAAGGTGAGTGTTATACTACCAATTCTTGGTCTGTGGACGTTTAAAATCATTTTTTGTTTGAACTGATTTGTGTTGACTTTACAGCTCATATTCGAGGCAAGAAACGGAAACATGAAGATGGCGAGTCGACCGATAACAATTGAACACACCGTGATTTATATTGAAAGGATAAAAAACTGCTCCGAAACACTTACAAAACGAGAATACTTAAACTCATTTGGGGACACGCAAACCTGTCACACAACGTTAACTTTTAAATATGTAATAAACGCATAGCAACGTGTCCAATTATTTGAACTATATTAGTTTCTTAAATTGGTACATTTAGTACATTGGTGAACACACGGACATACACAACACACATTTGGCTGTGCTACTCTAAATTTGAGGAAATTTACATAAAACGCAGTCACAGGGCAGTTATGATGAGTATCCTCGAACGACACATTCTATCGCTATTCAATCCGGTATCGTTCGATGGTAATCATCGGGGTAACAATTTGCGTTTCTTTAATAACCCGAACACTTGAAAGATTCAGTACAGGCGGCACCGTTTTGCACATAAAAATGCGTATGGATTCTAAAATTCGAGAGGGATTGATTGATTCGGAATTATGAAACCACAAAATTCACACATTGCTTCAATTGTTTTAGAGCGTTGTTATGATGCCATATTGTAAATGTCGTACCAAGCCACAAGCACAGTGAGCTCTCAACTCTTCCTCAGGTACAATATAGGGGACATTAGGAGGTACAAGATGGGAAGCGAGCACTTTATTCAGATGGCATTATATTATTGTGTGTAACGTTGATGAATTGTGAGACATTTAAAGATTTACATACTTTGATAAATAAGCGAAAAATCTCGATACTAAACTAACAAATCCGATGTACGGACAAGTGACGGTGAAAATTATTATTAAGTTTTTCATTTTTATGTTGTTTTATATGAAATAATAGAAAGTAAACATTAGTAAGATTTTCTTGTCGAAATCTGGAGTAGTCTAACTAATGTTGAAACTTTATGCGCTTCGAAGTTTTGTAAAAGTGCATCAAGTCGATTTTGATGATTAATTTTTAACACGTCTGTCGTTATATTCGAATCATAAATGATTGGGAGGAAAAAATTGTAGGAGTCTTGGACTAATCGCCGAAGGGAGCGCAAGGGTTTCCGTTTCGTCGTGCGTCATTTCCGTTGCGATTCTATATTATTGCTGGGGCTTGCAAAAATGTTGCAAAGTGATTCAAATCAAAATGGTGTTCGCCTCGCAACGGAGATAACGATACGGGACATGTTTATGCGAGCACGTTTTTATTCTTACAGTAGCGAGCTTGTCTATTCAGAAACAAGTTGATTTATTGTATCATTCTTTATATTTTGTTAGTTAAGTGTAAGTGCTTGGATTTGACACATTTAAACCAATTGAGAAATAAAAAAGTATTTTGAAGATAAAACGAGAGAGGAATGAGGCATGTTTTAAAAGAAAGTAAATAGAGTGTTAGTTTAAAGATACAAACCACATATTTTTATTGCCACTACCCGACATTTGAACTAATGTGTAATGCGATACCTACTAAACTTCCTGCATTTGTTTCGTTGATTTTTTAACGAAGTTACTTAATAAGTATGCAAATTACGCAATATTTATTAAACACATCGTGGAATTATCTCAATGTAGTTGCATTTTTTATACAATTTTCACATTACTCAAACTATTGCAAGAAAATTTACTTTATAAATAGTGCTGATTTATTTATCAGTTAATTTTCTCTACGTCATTCTTTAATTAAAATTTTCTTTTTTCTTTAATGCAGATTCTTAGTGTTTAATTAGACACACATGTTATCACTTTCTAATGGCATTAGTGGATTCGCGTATTAAATAGAATGGTGCAGACCTCTTAAATTTAATCCTTTTTACAGATAGATAGATTCTTGTCATTTTTAGAATTCTGAAAAACTGTGGAACTCTTTTAAACTGCACATATCTCTAAAACCAATAAAATCTGCAATTGAATTTATCTAGCTATTAAAAAGTGCTAGGGTACGACTAAATTTGAGGCCACGCTTGTGACTGTACTCAAATTTCCAGGATTCGTAGCCATTAGACCTCGGTGTCTTTGCGACGCTCGTGTCGACAACGCGAAGGTCGTGACTTATCGCGCGACTTCGCGGATGTCGCATAACGTAATATAATGGAGTAGTTTGCAGGTAGACCACCGTGCTTCGTGTCAAATAGAGAAGTTAAAGATAGAGAGGGTCTTCCAAGTTCAATAATTTAATTTGTTTTGAGTGCATTTAATATTCTGCTATGAAATAAACATGCCCCCTAACTACGTCAGTTATTTTAATTTACGAATAAACACGTAATCGACGACGTGAACATGGTGATAATATAAATCGAATCGGTTCGTATAACCTATCATGGCTCGTCCTCGAAGAGCGGTGCAAATTGAAAGCAACAAAGCTGATAAGCGCGATAAAGGTAACAGCAGCAGTAGCAATGGAAGTGCGACGTCTTCGCCGACGAAGAACAAGGCTGCGATCTTTACCTACTGGAAGGAAGCCGTTGGTTTTGTTTGTTTGGTGATTGCAGCAACAGTTGGATATCAGGGATATCTGGAAACTCGAGTTAATACACCATATGATGATAAAAAGGTAAATAAATTGTTTATTTTACTGTTTTATTTGATTTTGAAGAGTTGTTATTGTTGCTAGGTTGTTTTACGTAGTGGACTTGAAGTACCTGAAAGATATTGGGGGTCTTACAGACCTGGAACTTACTTTGGTTTAAAAACAAGAGATCATCATTCTGTAGTTGCTGGTTTAATGTGGTATTCACTTAAGAAGTTGTCAAGGGGTGGAGATGGTATCAAGTAAGTTTCCTACAACAATTACTTTTATGATAGGCACTTGAAATTTGAATTTGTTGTTTTTGTTTCAAGGCATTGGTGTGAACAAGGCGATAATCTTGATAAATTTGGTTGGATTGCTCATGATGGCGCCAATTTTGGAATACAGGAGATACATGATGGTAATTTCATTCTAACAACCAGTTTTGTGAAGAGATTGGGTGGAAAATATGGTGGTGATTGGACTGCAAGAATTACAGTTGAAACCAAGGTAAGATTGTTTACATTGTTCAAGTTGTCACAAAATGTTATCCTAAATCATAATATGTAATTTCCAATATAAAATTAGCTCAAGAAATTTACTGGTGTAAAAAACTATTACAAAAATTATCAGAAAATATGGCTCGCAAGTCAGTTCTTGACAAACTCATAGAAGAAGATGATAAATTTGTCACAGTTAAATTTGAGCGCAATTTGAGTGTCACTGCTGTTATCTGCATGTTGGTTGCTGCAACTTTATTGGTTGTTTTCTGCTGTTGCTGAGATAAACCAAAAGCAGCACATCTACTTTCTACAAAATGTTTATTTAATAAATGGCCTTCTCACTGAATGTTTCTTCACTGTTATTTTCATATTAGCCTGGTGCAGACAAGAGGGCAAATGAAGAAATTTCGCTAATTTGGTACACAGCTCTTGATGATCCTCCAAGCGCCAAGAACTTCATAACAACAAGTGACGACAGTACTCCTCTTACAGGCGTCAAGGGGCATTCTCCAGGTCTCGGGGATTTCAGTATTAAGTTGTTCAACAATTCAGGATCTATCGAACATGAGTCATTTGTGAGCACAGTTGCACCTGGCTTACATTTATTCAAAGAAACAGTTCTACAATCGTTACGGCTTCTGGATGATGCTCCAAAAAGTCTTAAGAAGATAGTCTTAGGTGGTGAATTGCTCCCAATAATAGACCAACGCACTGGAGAGCGTCATCGACCTAATTTCATCGCAACACAAGTAACCGCACAAGCACCGTTTTCCTTGGACATTGTCTTTGAATCGGGAAGTAGTATTCGAGAGGCACCTTTGATGGGAGATGTTTATTCAACTGCTTTAGATTGGCATAAAACGAGGTTTGAGCAGAGGTTTGAAAATACTTTTGGACTCAAAGAAAAAGGGTACGTTATTAAAACTTATTTGTTGCTGTAAACATTTTAATTGCTATAATTTTTAACTATTAGTTACGGGCCGAAAGAAATCCGCTTTGCTCAAGCAGCGCTTAGTAACATGGTCGGTGGAATTGGATACTTTTACGGCACATCAAGAGTTCAATCAGCGTACACTAAGGAACCAGTTCCGTCATGGAAGGCACCACTCTATACAGCAGTACCTTCGAGGAGTTTCTTCCCAAGAGGATTTCTCTGGGACGAAGGTTTCCATGGATTTCTGTTAGCAACTTGGGATATCGACATTGAACTGGATATTATAAGTCATTGGTTTGATTTGATGAACGTCGAAGGTTGGATTCCAAGAGAGCAAATCTTGGGAGTTGAGGCTTTGGCCAAGGTTCCTGAAGAGTTTGTCACACAACGAAATAACAATGCGAACCCACCGACGTTTTTTCTCACCTTACAGTACATTCTTAAAAACTTTGACAATCAAATCACTGAAAAAAGATTTGAAGTCCTCGAGAAACTATATCCTAGACTTCAGGCGTGGTTTAACTATTTCAATACTACACAAAAAGGCGAATTGCCGGGAACATATCGTTGGCATGGTCGAGACCCCACATCTGTTCGTGAATTAAATCCTAAGACTTTAGCTTCTGGTTTAGATGATTTTCCGCGTGCTTCACATCCAACTGAAGAAGAACGCCATATCGATATGCGATGTTGGATCGCCATCGCCGCGGACACTTTGGCTAAGATTTCATCTGTTCTTGGAAGAGATGAGTATAAATATGATCAGACTGCTTTGTATTTGATGGATAATAATCTCATGGACAAGTTGCATTGGTCAGATTATGCACAGATGTACGCGGATTACGGTCTTCACACAGATTCTGTAATGCTGAAACGACCGAAGCCAAATCCACGAAGTCAAACTCAAAGTTCAGAAATGATAAGGGTGACGTTCAAGTCACCAGAATATCGGCTAGTCGATTCTTCCTTCGGTTACGTAAATCTTTTTCCGTTCCTACTGCAGATAATTGAGGAAACTTCTCCTAAATTAGGAAAAATCTTATCTGATCTGGAAAATCCTAATTTATTGTGGACCTCTTACGGATTGAGGTCCTTAGCGAAAAATTCTCCGCTGTATATGAAGCGGAATACAGAACATGACCCTCCATATTGGCGTGGTCAAATCTGGATCAACATCAATTTTCTTGCAATACGCGCTTTAGACTATTACTCGAAGAAAGAAGGTCCGTATCAGGAACAAGCGCAGAAGATCTACGTAAAATTGCGGAAGAATGTGATAGACAATGTTATCAAGCAGTACTACAAGTCTGGATACATATGGGAGCAGTATAATGACTCTACTGGAGAGGGCTCAGGTTGTAGGCCATTCACAGGGTGGTCTGCTTTAGTTGTACTCCTAATGGGAGAGAAGTACTGATAACAACTTTAAGTCAATTAGATGCAGTGCATTTATGCCTAAGTAAAATTTACTTAAGTCTAGAATAACATGTTCGTAATGTACAAATTGGCCTGTTTATGGTACTAAAAGTTGCGTTTCAATGGGTGTTCTGGATAATACCTACCCACATGACTCACTCTCTCAGCGATCTTTCTACACACTACGTCGTTATTAACGTAAGGACCATCTTGGATCAATTTAATACGCTCTTTCACGCGTTGCATAGCTTTCTGGCAAAATGCATTCGCAAGTAGGATTTCATAGTCAGAGTTTTGAAGACCTATGCAATAAGAACGTGAAGCACGCCCTATAGTCGCGACCATCGCGTAAATATCAATCACACACTCTGCTAGCCGTAATAAATCGGTATGTTTGTTTACAACTTCGACTCCATAGTGTGCTAATATGAGTTCCGTCGCGTATTGCACACGCAATACGGAGTATTCCAAGCATTCCGCACCTGCCAGCGCAGAAGGGTGTAGGTGTAAGTTGAGTTGAAGAGTTAGACGCGGATGGTCGAGTTTGTGACGCCTTTGCGACCACATACGCGTGAAAACTTCTCTTGTGTGGAACAACGGATTTCTTATGCGTTTGATTAGATCTTGGAGTTCGACTCCTGCGAATTGCAGGCCGCGTAGAGCGATGATTACTTTTGAACTATCCGGAGTACCGTTGAAAAGTAGGTAGTATAATGTATTGCGGTAATTTTCATTGGCCCAGTGCGACATTGCGTACGTATCTGCCCCTATGAGATGCATTATGTGATTGGTAATGGATGCAGAGTGCTCTGAACTGAAGATTTTTGTGATGGATGCTTCCAGTTCACAGTCCTGGTTTTCATAAATGTCGAGAAGACCCGAGGTGAGATAGATCATACTTTCCATAGCATAAATTCTTGCTGCAAACTAAATAAGCAGCAATTTGTAAATGCATAATAGGTAAATTTTTATGCTAACCTCTGATAGTTTTTGAGCAACTAGATCTGTGTCAAGTAGATTATTTCTTTCCTTGCTGTTGTCTCTGCAGTATTCATAGTATTTATTATAAGATTTCTTTGCTATACTGAATGTTGCGATTGAATTGACTAAATTAATTTCTGGTAGAACTTTTGCCAATATTTCAATTCCCTGATTTTTCTTTCCAATTAGATTTTCTGCAACCAATTAGAATTGGAAATAGTTATTTAATGATTGATTTCAAAATACCTTCTGATACATGTGTATTCTCAAAAATGACTTCTGAAATATCACTCTTTTCAATACCAAGTTGTTGAGTTGTCTTCACTGTAACACCACCAGCTGTTTTCTCAACCAACAAAGCAGAGACTGAGCTGTGATGCATTCCCTTTGCAAATGTGTTTGTTTTTGCTAATACAACAAACAAATCTGCAGAAGTTCCATTAGGAACATGTAGTTTTCTTCCATTTAAAACCTGAAAACATTCAGGTTCATTGTTCTGCTACCTTAAAATTATTCATAAACATACCCATTGCTTCTTATTTGCATCAAAAGAAGCTTGTGTGTTAAAATAATTGGGATCAACACCAGCCTCTTCATCAATACACCATGCCATTGTAATCTTTCCTGCTGTAATATCCTGCAGATATTTAGCACATTGTCTCTCACTCGCATATTTCAACAAAACTTTAACAGCTTGCTCACTGCTTAACAAATCAATATCATTGCTTTTTTGTGCAATAACTTCACTAAATCGAAGACTTTCAGTCATGTTTAACTCCCTGCCACCAGATAACTGCGGAGTTTCTATTCCAAACAATTTCAATTGTTTTGCAGCATCACAGAATTCTTTCTTGGATGCATCTGCATTGTTATCAAAGTAGTACTGCACTGACTCAATGGTTTGCTCTAATCGATTGTATGATTCCTTGTTTAAAGCTTCAGGATAAGTTAGCATTTCTGTATCAAATCTTCCTAGGAAGATATTTTTGACAAATGGTGGACGTGTAGGCTTCTTAACGTAATGTTTCGCGTACATTTGACTAAATTTATCTGCCGTTTGCATGGCTTTTTGAGTTTCTTCCTCATTTTTCTCTTGATCTTGAAGGTTTTTATCTTTTGTTACAACTTGTCTTGAGATGTACTTGCAATGCCGTACTAGGACTTGTTTTGTCAGACGGTTTATACTTGGTTTAATTAATAAATTCGACATCTTAACAACAAAAATATCTTCAATGCTCTTTAACCTAAGAAATGTAACACTGGTGGTATGAGAATAACCTATATTCGCCAACTGATCAATTTAAATTCGTTTATTTGTGATAAACAAAGTTTACTACGATAAAAATTTTTGCAACCATGACAATCAATTATAATTGTGAGTCCTTCATTTAAATTTACTAGTCTACAATATTCATTAGCTGCCTCTGTTTACTTCACACATCATAAAATCAGAGATCTGTTACGTTTTCAAAACGTTTTACATCATTTTGCCATCGTACTTAAATGTTTAAAACATGGAACAATATAATAATTCTTTGTAATATTACAAGAATTGTACGTCCAGTTGGAGTATAATAACTCCAATTTGCAATACGTCGAAATAGTACGTAGCTTTGGTATTGATAGTTTTAAATCATTTGGGATAAATTAGATCATAATTGAATTTGGGCTTTGCATTTAGTGGAGTTTGACCTCAGACCGGTCCCACATGGTGACCGACTCCCCTATAAGAGTATCCGTCAAGTAGGTGCACTTTAAAGTACGAGCAACGTAGTGTTTATCAACTGGCTTGTTTACCGTCCAAACTGCCGGACGGATTCCTCTGTCACGCCATTCTTTTATTATTTGCCTAGAAAATGAAGTTAGATATCTTCAATAGAAGATAGAATATGTTTGTACTAACGGACTAACAGCATCTCTATGCAGTAAAATCACAGATAAACCGATGAAGTGGCAAGTAATCAGTGGCAGAGCCCAGGTATGGATAGCATCCACGAAGCATGCGAGATAATGCTTCCACATTCTATCATAACGACGTGGTCCAACTCCAGTCAAGGCGTTGTATGATTGATAACTGAAAAAATATGGCCTATAGGCCAGCGAAGCTACGATGTTAGGGTCCCTTTTGCGAATCTAAAACATTAACAAGGACATGAAGCGTTTTTTGCTCTATGATCTATTTGCATATTATTTAATACATAAATAGAAATGTTGTTCACTCACTGCATAGATTATATTCGGGAAGAATGTTGTTACTACGGCGTTGTCATACAAAGTTGGATATGTTTGAAAAGCGTTGAGTATCACAGACACCATCTGAAGATGATAATTTACATATATTATTATTGGAGACAATGCAATATTGCAAGAATAATATCACCCTGTAATCACACTCTTTAATGTCAATGAACATTTTCTGCTCATCACCCAACATCTGCTTGATTGCTGCATCCAAAGTAGGTATTCTGGTGTTCACATATCTCTCTTTGAAAGGATGGTTTGCAGCAATGTCTACACATTCTAAGTCACACTGTAGCAAGTCACCAAGAGATCGCTTATCATTTGCAACTCTCTCCAATGTTGGATCATGGAAAACCATAGGAACTCCATCCTTAGTCAATGATATGTCAAATTCAATGTACATGCATCCAGCAAGAGCACACTAAAAATAATAGATTTAAATTTATATGGCCTTCAAATGTCATTAATCTGAAGTCAACTCAATCCAATCAAATAAAATCTATCAGTATTTTTAGCTTCACAAGTCTATACTACTATAATCTACTGCATGTGAATGTTTAATTCAAAGAAAAACCTTTTTAAAAGCGATAAGACTATTCTCTGGTGCGTCCAAGCCAGCACCTCTATGTGCCATCGTTCGCATTAGTATATTATTATTGTCGTGGTTCTCTTCAGCAAGGTGCAGATCCTTTCCTAGGATCTTCTCCACCTTACAAATGCCCGGTGGCGGCACACGCAAGAAGTTCGCGGCGAGGGCGACAGCAATGCCGGGGATCAATGCAAACGGGAAGAATTGGTAAACCAACAGCATCATGCCATACCAGAGTGTGTTGAGGATCAGTGTTGTCTTCAAAAAGGCGGTGAAGTATGCACAGAAGAGAGTCATCGTTCGACTCCTAGTACTAGTAATACGAGAATTTCACTACGCTTACTACACTATGCGTTTACAGGCGCGCGCGACGACCGCGAGGATGACACTGACACTGGATGATGCTAGTGGTGGCGGCTTGTAGCTGCCAATTGACAAGCCGCTACTGGAGAATACAAACATCAATTTATGCAGTGTTGATAAGTGGTTTTGCTATTTCAGTTCATGTAATTATATCCTGTAGCATGAATGTTGATTCGGAATGTTCGGTGTTTACATTATGTTTGTATACATTATCACTTGACAAACATACGGAGCACGTAAATCCTAGTGTAAATGCAAGTTGGAGTGTCATTATTTTATATTAATTGCTTCTAATTTGTTTTCAGCTATTCAGCCGCTCCCGGGGCGTCGCTCTTGTCCATCTTGGCCAGGCTTGCCTTCAAACGGAGATGATACCGAAGATGCCCTCAACAGAAGTTAACTTCAAACAACAATCCGTTCTTTTTAGAACGAACTAAACATTTTGAATAAGAGATAACGTTGTAATGATCTAATATTTAGTTTTCACTGGTAATTTACAACATCAATTATTGCAATATACAAGTTTCACACCTGTGAAACTTCCTCCCTGTCGCCGGCAAATATTTGAAGCATTCCATTGAATAGACAAGATAGTAGTATTCCTTGTCTATGCCACAAGTCATAAAGTATATCAAGCTGTTGAAGGAACAGCCACACGGAGTTAACGCCACATCTTAATACATAACTTATTATCATTTATTATATTATTCAATAGAAATTACATGGTAATGATGCATTCTTCATGTTCCATGTGTTATTACAAATTGAATCAAGTATTTCTCAGCAGGTTCTTATTTAAAAGTCTTTGTAAGGAAATTAAGTTATAAAAGCAATCAACATATGAAAGCAATGTGAAGAATACATAGAAAAAGATGCAGCTATGTTCAATTGTTTATACGCCTTGCGCTATCGCGTCGCTTGCAAAAGGCGCTTCTGACGGAACATTCGCATTTATTTAACGAGCTTGACTAAGTGATCAAACGATAGCAGCAACAAATGATACTGATAACCAACAATGCGACACCGATAGAAAATATACAAAACGTAAAAGGGCTTTGTCTGCGTGATATCCCTCGTTGGGCGGTTATGGAATTGTTCTGTTTGTCGCTATTCATGAGGACTGTTCCTGGCCGTTGACATTCTCCTGAGATTTCATCACATCTGGAAGGTCTGGAGGCGCGGAGTACGGAGCGAGTTCAAGAGGTTCAAATGGTCCACCATCATCCCTAATTAAGTGAACAGAAAAACTGGTGTTCTTCCACCTAAAGTTATAGTAAAGTATTTACCTGACTGCCAATCCAACAGTAGCTGGACTCTGAGCTTTTGCTGTTATTGCTGTTAATCCATAATCCTGCAGAGTCTTATCATCTTCCATAATCATGTTGTCCTTATTATATAGCTGTTGATTTTGTGGGGCCACTTTTAAAATACCTGCCAATGCAGAATAAACATTAATTTAACATGTACTTACAGAAGTAGTGATGATTAACCTTCAATCATCCTTTTCAGTTCCAGTACAGTTGTTGTATCTTTAGCATCTGTGAATATGGTGAGTTTCCTTCTCCGAATAATAAGAAAGACATCCTAAAACATAGTATATACATTAACATCATCCTCATTCACAATTATAAAGACAACAACTATTTTAATGTGAAGCACTAATTCATAAACTAGAAATCAAAGTTAACAACACAGTAAGCTTGTTTGCAACATTACCATCACAGATTTTTAATTGTATATTCACATTCAAATTAAACCACGCACAGGTTATTTGTACGGCTTGTTATGTTTGATGTCATTTATGGCCAATTGATAAGCCGGTTTTATATATCGCAGTAATATTCCAGTTTGCGGCGAATTTTGCCTGAATCATTATCGTGTGAGGTTAGGTGGTACCGAGGAATTTCAACATCTTGTAAAGTTTGGGCAATAGAAACCATAGACATACCATTTTTACTTGTTCCCCACGATGTGCCTGTTGCCAGATGGGCGAGAAGTCGAGACGCGTATAGACAAATTGCGGCTAATTCTTTATCAATTAGGTTTCCATTCTAATTTGTTGATTGTGAACGAATATAGCAGCTGCCAATGAGAAATGCAGACAAGACTGATGTTAGCGACACGCTGCAGAAACGGCGTAGGTGTAAACTAGGTTGAAGTTTAAATTTTAATTTGATATCGTTCATCAAAAATTGAAATTCGTGAAAAAGAATGCATAAAACCTGTTGTTTTGTGTTCATGTAATCAAATAAAATAATTTATTGCTTAATTATTGCTCTTTAAATGTTTATAAGTAAATATACTCATTCATTCGGCATTTGTTTTTATGTCAAAATCAAAAATTTGCATTATTCACATAAATAATTTTGTAATAAATGTTCTAATCAAATTATGTTTAGTTATCTATTGGTTATCTAAGACAATTCCAATTGTATATATATGAACACTAAGAAACACGTTTATTAATGAATTCTTTTTCATTTATTTGCTTAAATTTCCAACTGAAACTATTTTCTATAAATAACGCAACAACAAACGTAGGATAATAAATTACACATACATCGTCGTACAATCACAGACATGAATAAATTGCTAATTAAATTTCAGCATTGCAAGCAACGCACGTGAATCCATCTGAATCGCGCGTGATTGCGACACATTATCACCAAGCAGGAATCGCGTTTTGCAGGAGACTTTATAATGCAATTGAAGAACGTTGAAATCCATACCAAATCACAACTAATCAAATTTGTTTAGGAACGGCGCAATTGATCCTATATCCTCACAGTCGGGAATAATTTTCCCTTTAAATTTGACGCAGGCGTCCGCACAAAGTTGTCCCTCGAAGTAAGGGCCAAACATTTTCTTGCATTGGGCGCAATTTCGTATACACACGCCTGCAATAGACACAATAGAAATGTTGAATTGGTAGTGTCTTTTGTTAACTTGTTTTGCTTACCGATTGGGTTAGCGTTCACACTGAGTACAATGAAGCTGAACATGAAAAGGACTCCAGCGAGAAGTAGGACTTCTTTAAAGGAACCCATATTCTAAAGGAAAGTAAAAATATCCTTCAGGAGTCAATCAAAACATCAATCAAATAATAAATATTATTTAGAAAAACCAAGATTATAATTGTAAATTTTTATAAAAATATTTATTTATATAAAGTACGGAAAATTTAATTAATGTCAAAGAATGTTAAGAAACTTTGTTGAAAGCTTATTAATAATATTGATTTAATATATATTTTTTTAGTATTATTGTTATATTATTGTTTGTTTTATCATGTTTTTCTTGACTTAAAACCTACTTTAGTAATTTTTGCGCGTTAATTCTTGCTCTCGTCCGCATTTATACTTATATTGCGTGAAAATCACAAAAACCAGCTCTCCCCATTTGGTCCTCGACGAGTTTTTTTTTTTCTCCAATGAATCAATCAGCGTGCACGTTGTGGATTAAGAAATGCATAACAACATAAAATGTTGTCATTTATGTTCAAAAAAGCAAATTTTAACAAGGCATCATCCTAAAATTGCTGCCAAGCCTAAGTTTTGTTTCTTTGCCGAATGTTGGGCTGTACAACATTACGAACAACTCCTTAGAATGCTTTTCAAGTACTTAAGAGATTTGCTCGCTGCTGGCCAAGCTGTCTGCAACAAGGCCGGGTAACCCGGATGCCATCATTCAATCTGTCGGTACTTCTCGATTTGTTCGCTCTTCTCGTGGCGTGCCGTAGAAGGTGTAGGTTGTTTCCGCATCAATTGACAATTGACCACAAATTCATTAGGATGCTATTTTTGTCTCGTGCAATTTATGTGGGAAGTTGAATAAATTAAAATTAACCAAAATTACTTTCCACACTCAGAAGTGAACTCTTCTGTTACTACCTTAGTTTTATCACTACAAGTTTTTATTTAATTATTTGGTGCACTGATTTCCGTTAGTATTCTTTTATTTCTTATTTTTGCCTGAGTGAAAGACCTTGATAATCTGCTCTTCCGGGTTTAATGATTTTAACGATTCCGATGCGCATTTCCTATAAGAACAAATATGTATTTCGTTGTCGACTCACCAAGATGTTGTGAACTCTTTACGATTGGAATAAGTTGTAATGCTTGTTGAGAGGAAACGCGCATGCAACAAGTTGACAACAGCAAACTGATCATTGTGATGCACTGTTCTTTTGTTTTATATACTTTTATGCATTAATTGGAGTTCTTAGGGAGAGAATGCCTATCTCGAATAATTTTTATTGCATTAGGATGCAATAGCATTCAAGATAATTCATTTTTCCTAATGTACTAACACAATAGGAGGTAGATAACCAGATTATCAATCCACATTGATAAATAATTCGAAGAAAACTATTTTTACTAAATTGAGTTTCACTCAATATGAGAAAAATAACGTAGTTAAATAATCTGAGATTCCATGTTTACTGTTGATTTTCTCAATGAAAAACTTATAGTTTCAACGTATTCAACATGTTCCCATCTTCAGTACGCTCGGCAATCCTGGCACTTTTGTCTTCTTATATTTTCATTTTCTTAGAAAGTATTGACTTTAGAAAAGTACGGACATCAGATTTGAATTCACCGGTAAACACTACATTAGATAAACAAGAATAAATTCTATTATTAATCTTTTTTTCGATAAAATATGCAAATTTGTATCGTGTCGTATCATGTCATAGCTTTAAATTTGTTCTTCATTTTTTTTAAACTACATATGTTTCGAGAAAATGTAGAAATAAATAGCCGAAAGCTTACTGAAAAAAGCAACACGCCAACACAAATAACATATTAACATACAAAACATATTAAAATCTTTTTTAAGTTACATTGTATAAATAGATAAGAAATACTAACTTAATATTTTTTTTTTTTGATTTGGGGGTGAATACCGGATTTATTTAAATTCATATCTCATGTCACACGTGTTATCCAATAATCCAGTCCTCCAATTATTAATTCTCTTTGTTTTCCTCTTTTGACTAACACAAGCACGACTTGTTTGAACCATTCAAACTTCATTTTTTTCTACTGATTTACACAATTTATGCAACATGATTTTTTGTAATATTTATGCTCTTAATAACATAATTACTTACTAAATACTAATCATGGATAATTAGAGAATTATTTCTATAATTTCTCCTGATAAATTGAGCAATTTATTTGCATGAGCCGCCTCCGTATGATCTCAATAATTCATTTTGCGTTTTCCACACGTAGCCGTGACAACCGACGACACGTGTCGTCGCGGGCGTTCAGCTTTTCCTCTTTCTCTGCAACGCGTGAAAAACATAGAAGCTGTACATTAAAAGCGCACCCCGTTGTTGGGTATAAAATAAATTGTAGGGATTGCAAGAGCTCAGTACTCTGTGCTCTGGTGCGGGAGCAAGATTCAAAATTTCAACAATTGCTAAGTGAAAGAAGCCAATATGGTTGGTATTGTAATCTTTTAAATTAATACTGAATCAAATTAATTAGGATCATTTTTAAGAAACTGGCTCTGATTGGACTGCTATTCCTTAGCATCTTCTCTCAAATCGCAGTTGGGGCAATTGGAGAGAGTATACCAGTTTGTTTGAGGTACTGAATTCATAATTTTATATTACTTATTCCTTCTTTTGTTTTTACTTTCATCATATTAGTCACCGATCAAATCAAGCAGGCATTCAAACAAAAGTAAACAATTCGAATCGATTAAACCCTTGACATTATCAGTACGTATATCGCGATATTCGAAATAATAGACAAGATTTTGTTGACTCTCCAACCACCTAGAAATGTCTCAAACCATATCAAAAGAAAACTCTGGGCGCACAACAGATAACAAACCCACACCACGCAATAATAAACTCCGTCCCGACGCTCCTGCTTTCATCCCAATCGAAAACGTTTTCAGCCAGTTGCGTATTTCATCTCACCAACAACAAAACGAACCGCAATGCTCCAGGTACTCCCGAAAATCAGTCCGGCGTGAGGAACCTCAGAACAATCCAAATGGAACACCCCGTGCAATATTGGGTAACAAGAATCCTTTCCCAAGACCGATACTGGGTCGTCGTGAAAATCTCCAACCATGTATTGACTCTCCTACAATGCGTGCACCATTACCCAACAGTAGAGATGAAAATGGACGCGAAATGCGCTCAGGTATGAGACGCGGTACTCCTCGTCCGAGAAATTCTCGAGAAAGCCGTATTGTAGAAGCAGAGCAGAAGAAGGACAAACGAGGTTACTATCAACATCCACGTGAACGAAAGAATAAACCGTCCACATTCCTTTCCCCAACCCCTTAACTAGTAATTACAAGTAATTATCAGCAAAGTGCATGAGTTTCTAAATAAATTCCCCCACGAGTACTGTAGATAGTTGCTTGTCTTGATAGTTTCTTGCTTTTTCCAGCAACTGCATACAATGCAAGAAAATGTTTGGGCGGTATTTTCAAGGGCGCACCTGCGGAAACGACTGCATCGCCACGAATGGGTTGGCAGCACCGGACTGCAACAATCCAGGCACACTCGGTGGCTACCTCCAACGTTTCTTATAGTCCCAACCACCACACATACACCACCGCCCAATACAAGATGTACAACTGCATAAATGGGTCAATGATGTAAATTTAATTATGCCAAGCGTTCTTTTCAACTGGTCTGTATGAAACATGTTAAGACATTAAACCAATGCAGAAATGTCATTCATTTCTTTTAAATTGTAACATTTTTCTAGTCCCCAAGTGCATTGTAAATGTCATACTGCGATTAAATTTCCTCGAGTAAAAGGTTTAAATTAAAACTAAAGATGGAAACTTGTAGAAAATGTGAAACATCATTAACGACGTTGCTTTCGATGCTCCCGATCTCTGTCTTTACCATATCTATCATCCCTGTGTCGATCTTTTTCTCTGTGTTCCCTATGTTCACGTAAATCTCGTTCGCGAGGACTTCGTTGCCGTTCTCTGATTGAACTTCTGTCTCTATGCCGTGGGCGTTCGCAACGAACGTCGGCCTTATGATCGCGAGCATCACGCCGTTCCTTAGAGAAACCATTGTCGTATTTCCTGTAGCCGTCGCGACGCCCCCGATCATCGACTTGATCCCTGCGGCGGTCTTCCGTACGATTACGTTCTGGGCGGTCTCCATGATCTCCGCGATTTACACGCTCTGAAACTCGGTCAAAACGATCGGGTCGTTGATGATCGATTCTGTCAAGCGCATGTTGATCTGGACGTTCCTGCCGATGATTTCTGACTTCTCTATCGCGTTGGTTTGCTACTTGAACGGCTTGGATTGGAAAACGCTCCTGAAAAGAAATCATTCCTAATAGAAGTTATTTGTATAAATTGAAAAAACTTATGCACCCCAAGTACTTGTTGAATTTTCTGCTGAATGGGCACTGGAATTCTTGGAAAAAGTGTCGAGAACCATTCTAACTTCACCAACCACTGCCTGAGAATCATTCCTAGTTTCATAGTCTGTCCACCACCTGCCTTTACGTCCATTTCCTAAAAAAAATATAACAGTGCGAAAAAACATACCAGCAGCACGATCACAACACATCTACGTAAGATGTTTATGTCATTTTGCAAGATAATAAATATCACACCAAATAAAGCTTCAAAACTTCTACCTTTCCGAAGTACGCACCTCTTCGTCATCCAAATACGGCTCATACCAATCTAACAAATTCGCTGGCGGCAATACATATCTGATATACATAAACCCTAATGCCCTGATGTACGGCGAGTCGCAGTGTGTAATCAACCCGTTGAGCTGCTTCCTCGTCAACTTCAGCGTAAATAACTTGTACAGCAAGCAGTAGGCCGTTGAGACGATTCCTCCAGCTCCTACACCCCGCACTCCGCCACACATACCCGTTTGGCCCGAAGTTCTCCTTGAGCCCTTTTCCCATGGCTCCAGATGTTGAACTTTATAGTAAATCTCGTCCACCACTTCGTGATAAGTCTTCAGTTCATAGAGATTAACTACAATTGAGAGAAAACAGCCCAACTTAATAGAAATTCAAATAAAGCTATATTAAAACGCGCATTATTCTGCAAACTGCGTTGCAAAACAATCCTTTACCGTGTTACTCTTCCCAAGCAATTGCATTTGCAAGCTGGCAACACCCTCTGTGAGCATAAATCATGTCTGAAACAGTTTATTATGGTTAATAAACACAATACAATATCCAACACATTGCTCTCAAGTGAGAAATGTTGAACTTGCTGAAAATAAATTAAAATTAAACACAAATTCTTACAGAATGCAGAATATTGCAAGAGGTAGTTGATTACAAACATACCCTTGAAATAATGTGAGCTCTGGATGTTGGTCAGGATGAGATTATTCAGGTTCATCGTACGTTCGTTGCCCCATAGTGGAAGGACGTTGCTTGCCTTAGAACTTGTTTTATTTCCCTCTGAAAAGAAAGGTAACATTTTCAATATTTTGCCTCCATGTGCAACAAATAAAATGCCAACAAAAAGGTAAATTAAAATTGCACACTCCCATGGTAACCAATTTGATATCGGTTGTAGCAATTTTTGGGATACAATGGATTGATAAGATTGCTTGATTTAAATTCCAAATAAAGCTAAATTTTCGATTTAAATAAAATTAGTTCAATTTGTTGGTATTGTTGAGGTTATAATAGTGCTATTGTTACTTACTACCTCCTGAGTTATCACCCTCGTCACTGTGTGTATTGTAATTACTCATACTGATGACTAAAGTTTAGGCCAATAGCTAATTAGGTACGGATTTAGAATTAGTTTATTTATAAAAATGCGAGAAATTGTCGTAAAACATTGCTGAATGAGTGAATGCGTTGCAAATCTGTCACGCGCGCTTTCTCGTCCTACACGAATGGTCACGGAAATGCACGAAAGAGATTCCTCAATTCGGTTGACTTGAAATTGAAATGCTTGAAGACAACGGATATTAAAACAATTTCGGAATAAAAGTTTAGAAATGTATTATATCCATTTAATGTATAGCTAATATTAATAAAAATGATAATTCAAGCTGATATATTACTGAGTCAACAACAGTCATGCTTACAACTTAATTAAATATGAAATAATCTGTATTTATATATGAACATAAATATCATACTATGTTAACCAACTATGCTACTAACACCCCGCAATGCTAAATATCCAGCAGTTATATCCATTGGCAATGTAGCTAAAGTGCTGTACTCTTCCTTGTTTGCATATCGAAGCCTTGTTTGTGGATCTGTATAAGGTGCAGGCAGTCCAGATAAATCAGAAAATTTCTCTGCTGGCAAAAATGAAGGTGGTGCATTGATAGAACCATAAAGTACTTGATCTTCTGGCCAAGATAGTGTCCTTTCAGAGGATAGAATCTGTTTTAGTCCTTTCCAAGCTCTCTTCTTATTTCCAGCTTTATTTGAGGCAATAAAACTGCCGGATTTAAACACTGGACCATGATTTGTTGATGATTCATCTGTAGCACTCATTGTTTCGAATTCTGAGATTTTCAATTTAAGAAAATTAAGGAATATCCCTGCAAAGCGTTCGGAATCTATTTGCTTTGTTGACTATTTTTATACAGGTTAATGAGTATTTTGGGTGGCCTACGTTTCTAGAGTTGAAGAAAGTATTTATGAATCTTATGCATCTAACATTGCCTATGTTAAGATCAACTTTTGTTTTAAATTCAAAATATTTCAAACTATTTACTATTTAAATCAGTTGCATTATGTTTGATAGTTTTATAAAACGTTGGAAATTTGTATTAGGAATTTATAGTAGTTTTATTATATTTTATTTCAACGTTAATTAAATCTTATTAACACGGGTAGCTGAAGACCATATTCGACCGTTATAAATTCCCCGTTGCTTTACTTCGCTAGAGCGTGAAAAGTCAACTATCATTGCGCAATCACACGAAGCGCATTTGATGATGTGAAAAGATTCGACAGGCCTCGTGAATCGAAAGGGTTTATTCGTTACGGCCACACATTGCATTGTCGCGCACAGAAGCAATAAAAATCCAAACCGGGGGGCTTTAATCCGATTTCCAGGTGCCATTCATTCACACATTGAACATTAAAAAAGCTCAAAAATATAATTGTGAACTGAGCACGCTATAGTACCGCGCACGGCACAAAAGTAGAATTAAGTTGGCAGTCACAGTTAAAACATAAAAGTCGTTTGGACGCAGGAACGACGATATGAATAAACAGGATAGCGATTGAAATGTGGGGCGAAAGCTGGACGGCTGGCGCAAGAATGAGAAAATAAGAAAAGCTGGGGCTAATGCCACTATTTGGTGCCGCCACACGTCGGCCGCGCGCGCTATTCACTTGGTCACGAATCGAAAACAGTCGTAAAAAACAAATGTAAATGTTGCGTGTGCGTTTGGATAATATTTTCGATGTTGAAGGGAGTTACAACTCTTTCTTGTATCCGATGCAACAAGAAACAATTCCAGTATTTTCAAAACAGCATTTGAGGGAGTTTCAGATTTGCACAAAAAAAGAGAAGAAATTAAAGGCTTACGCCTTTATCTTTCTATCACGCATGAAAAACCGTGAAAACAATAGCCACTCATCGATTTCAACGCTTTAACAACGTGCTGGTAGCACTTAATCTTCTTCATTTAATCCGCATCCTCTTGCAAATAAAAAATAAAGCAAATAAGCCTCTATAGAGCAAAGCTTTCGTTTATTTAGTTTTCACATAGCTGCGGGTTGCATCCGCGTCGACTGATTGAAGAGATCGAATGACATCGACGTCCACAAACCACACCGTTACAGAAAGAGAAAAACGCCTTCGGAATGGCATGGAAAACCACGAGGCAGAAGCGTTGCAATGGCTGAAAGAAAGCGCGTTTCGCGAGCCAATGTGGATGTGAACAGCAGCGAACAACGGACCACTGAGCTGTGCACACATGTCAGGCATCCGAAGCTCAACAATGTGAAATGCTGGGAAAAGCGCAGCGCGCGCGCAAATGAACGCTTTCAATCCGCAATCCTTCAATCCCTTCAATCGTCGACGCAGTGCTCTTTCATTCCGGCATTCTTTCATTGCGTGCATTGTCCGCGAATGCAACTGTAGCCCGTAAGTGGCTCGCTCTTCAGACGTACTTGATGCAATGCTCATTAATACTAAGTGAGCAAAAAGCTTCATATAAAAGATGCGAAAAGCAGGCACATGCCATAAAACACATCAAGAGATGGAACATTTTAAATGGTTCTTATTTGTTTTATTGAATTTAGAAAGTTTTCAATTTACAACGACTAAACCTCCAAGCTGACGAGATTAACTTAAACACTTGGCGGAATAAATTTTCAACTGCCGCCAATGTACTAATAATTTAGCCACTTTGCAACAATTTCAATCGCAAAATAAATGCAAATTGTTCAAACCCGGCAAAGAAACACGTCTCATCGCCAACAGTGGGGCAATTTTCCTTCGAGTTCTCGGACCGCACCGACGACTTCAAGTCCAGCTCCGACGCTACTCTTCTCTCTTCAGTGTAGATTGTAGATTGTGCGCTTTGCACGACGTCGAGCTTTGCGGGGCTTTCGCCTAGCGCTGCGCCGCTTATGTCTCTCCAGTCGAGTGACGCGCGTCGTCTCGTGAGGTCCTGCATCGTCGCACTGCACAACTTACCAAACCACGATATTTACGAGATTTTCCAGCTAGGAAAACACAAGCACACGTGATAATTCTACTTTCAAGTCAATAGCTGACTTCCATCATTACTAAAAACAAATAGTGTTGCTTGAAACTTGTTTAACCTGATGCAAACTGTTTATTTTTATTGAAAAACTTCCAAAAAGTGACTGAGTGACATAGTGTAGTAAACTCTTAGTTCAATTTCTGAGTTTATTTATCGAATATATATTATTTTGGACTAGTGGCTGTAATAATGGGTTTTAATGACACTTAAAAAGTAAGTTACTTTAATGAATTGTGTCTGGGAAGGAAAGAAATTGATTTAAAATGCAAACATTCTTCTTGTTAATGTTTTCACGTCAAGCCACTCAAGACAGTGACACAATTAATCAGAGATGATTTATGCTCTAATTAGATATGCTTGTCGCCGTGGCAAAATTTATTATCCCTGTTTATATTTACTCTGCCTTTTCATCCGAAACATTCAAGATTTATTCGATTTCTTATTCTATGCAACCGTTTTAGCATCCCAGATTGAAATTAATTATGTCACCTTTTGGTCATCACTTAAAAAACGAATTTCGGTCGTCTTATTTCCGAGGTGCAGTCGGCACGGTGGCAGAGGCATAAATATAGCAAATTGTCGTTTAAAGCGACGCCGTCATCTCCTGTCATATGCGCAGGTATTTGCTGCACACGAAGACGACGTCAATTAACGACTGCACTGCGCGTACCTCGTCTTCTCCAACTCGGCAGTATGCAGTTTCCATGTAGATTCGACTGGATTTCGAGCTTCATTCTTGCTCAGAATGCCAGAGCTCTTGGTGAATCCGACTGGATTTTTGTTTCGCCGCTCCGGTGCGTTTAAAATATATTTCGTTTCGCATCGCTTGCATCGCTCGCTCACAACATTCATCAATGTCTACTTCTTGCAGTCCTTTGCCGAGATACACTGTTGATATCCCTCCCGTAGTCTACGTCTTCAAGTTGTAATATTCATATCTTTGTTATGACGCGCTCCCGAGTTTCCCCTGGCGTAAATTGCATGTTTCCACTTATGCAGTGGAAGCATAATACGCCAATTTACGTTTTTGTCATGTGGAAAGGAGAGTGAAAAGTTGGCGCAAAGTACGAAATTGATATTTTGCGACGGCCTTTGCAAAAATGCGGCTTTGAATGCATGTCGAGCTGAATTCGGGCTTCCGGAGGCGGATTCACGAAAGAGCTACTAGCAACACGCACGAACGGAAGCGAAAATAACAAGCTTGGCAATTTGCTTTCCTTCAATTCAGCGGAAAATCTGGAAAAGCGCCGGCGATGGCAACCGGCGAAAGGTTTCATCGATCATTACAAAGTGCACAAAAGATGGATATTAAAGAATATTGAACTTTTAGTAAGAGCCGCGTCTTATTTGTTTGTTATAATTCTCGGAACCCGGGTGCGAGCAATATTGCCTACCTATATTTTCCAAATGTAGTAGAAAAGATTGAAAATAAAGTGCATATTGGAATGTGAACCGAAGCGAATTGCAGCGCGAAATTTGTAAGTCAATAGCGCGATATATGAAATTCCCATGATGCCTCTCAATGCCCACCCTAAGTACCCTGAAGCAATAGCAACACAACAGAAGCAATAGGAACGCTCGAAGGCATTGCCTCGTAACCTCTTCCGAGACGCTGAACAGACATCGGCCAACTTTTTATTCGCGCGCCGCATAAAATTGACTCCACACGGGGCGCAGAGAGTGTTCTCTCTGATGTCGAGCAAATGGGACCTGCAGCGTCCGGAGCGGAAGCAAACAAGTATTCGCATGCGTATCGTCGAGCTATTGCAATCGCGTCGATTGCTCTTTACAGTTTCCTTAGCGAGAGTTGTGGTCGTCTTGCGGCTTAGTTGTTGGTATTCATGTTAGGTGCAATGAGGGCGCACCCTAAACGCGGATTTATTGAAACACATTCGCAACAAATAAATGAATATGCTCATTGAAATGCAGCGCGGAATGTGTAGGCAGTAAGAAGAAAAAGAGGAGCAGCACCAAGGAATACAGAAACTTTTTGGCCTTCAACTTTCTACTATTAAAATACCTATTTAAGTAACTTTTTACTGGTCAATTTGTGTCCCTTTGGTCATCCTTATCTTATTCTGTTGTCATATTTCCAATGTAAAACCAATATTGAAACGCCCGTAACAAGATTAGAAAGCGCCTTAATTGCCGCACAAACCACTCTAATAGAAACATCAAGATGTCGGAATGTGACCACTTTGCCGTTTCCTCCATTCGCCTCTCTTTTACGGCCCTTTTAAAAGACCATCCGTTCTTATAATGCGCATTGTCTGCCAGTTGTACGAAGAAGGCTACGTTTGTCATCACTCCCTGCTTCTTTGCATCGCGCGCCCTTTGCAGTCTTTCAGGACGAAGCAAGCACTTTTGTGCGCCTCACGTCGAGTCAAGTGTGGCATTCATTTTCATACATATACGAGGCACCACCTTCGTTGCTTCTTAAGGGACGCTGTATTCTGTTGCTGCTTTGTCAATTTTCCTTTTGGGCAGCGACCGTTGCCAAAGCTTGAGTTACTCGGGTTACATGGCGCCGTTATAAACACTCCAGCATTGCTTTGTTGTCATGTAATATCTTGGATTTATTTTTGGATTCTCAGAAACAGGTTGTTCCGCTTTTGGGGCTAGAGTGGAGGTAAATATGCAAATGTATCAAGGGACTTATTATGGGAATTAACAACATGGGAAATTATGGAAATTTTTGTGTTTCTTTTGGCGTTTTAGGGTAGTTTGGAGAGGTAAAATAATGATTAAACAGTGATCACAATCAATCTTGCAGATGTCGGGATATCTGGAGATCCAATCAGGGATGTGACTTAATACGGTTGGAAGAACATTAAATTAGTATCTACCTGAAGGAAGTAATGAATTTAAATTGGTAACAGACAGAAATAGAAACTATCTTGGCAATTGTCTTCCTATTCATTTTATCAACATCACCATATTAATATTTACTCATTAATATCACTTTTCGTCGATTAATTCCAATTAAACATACAAACAACGTCTACAAGTGCACCAGACATTTTAGATTGCCCGCCGTGGCAAGCAGAGCGAATCTCAATAAAACACTCATAAATTTAGAGATTCTTCTTCGCCTCCTCCCTTTGAAGCATGGTCCATAATGCAGCATAATGCATGCGTTAACCTTACGCCGGCGTTAATGAAGCAATTGAGATAAACAATACAAGTTTACGAGCTCTTCACGTGCCCCAAAACGCATCGCATATGCTACGATGAGCCATCATTCTCCAAACCCAAAAAAAAAAAATCATAACCAGAGGATCAAGCACGAGGACGAGGAATAAATTTTTATTGCGTTTTCATAATCATGAGCACATGCGCACTGGTGCGTTATTATTTCGATATTTATTGTCTTGCTCGTTGTGCGACGGGGTCACATTAGTAATAATGAGGACGTGAGTCCTGCGCGAAACAAAAGCAACACGGCAACACAACCGAGATGAAGAGTGAAGAAACATGCCGAACGTGAACAACGTCCACATTGCGAGCACAGTTGGGAGAGTTGTAGATTCACATGACGAGGGTTTCCAACTGATCATTCCGCATCAACATAACATTAGCGGCAGGTTATCGCTGATTATGATCTGCTGTCCCTGGCTGGGCGCAATAAGTGCACCGAGTGCATCGTGTGCATGTAATGCAACCTCGCCGCGCTTAAATCTACCGTGGCGGGGCGTAATTTATGAAGCACGTAAAGACGCGACGTGTGCGAATGCAAACCGAGCGCAAACAAACACGGCACGGAAAGCTTCTGCCTATTCTTCAAGTGTTCAAATAGTCATTACAAGTTTGCACGTTGGGAAATTTGCTTAATGTGCTTGGTTGATTAGTGTTTAGTCGATAATTTACACTAAGTAACAAGTATTTCAGGAATTTCCTTTTCCTCCGAAGTTTTCTCCAAAGCGTAGTTTGAGGTAAAACTCACTTAGGAACAAATCAGTGTAGGCATCATTGATTTCAGCCTTAAGTTGGAGCTTTCTCGAATTGGAAATCAATTTTCATGTTTGTACTTTAGAATAGATACAAAAGTGAATTGTAAATTTGCACTAAGTATTGATTTAAAAGTCTTTCTTCGTTAGTTTGCAACCTTTGGCAATCCGATAATTCTAGACAATTCTAGCTTTTGTAGTCAATTTTTTCTTAACTTCACTCTTTCGAAAATATTTTCTACTCTATATTTAGCGAATAATTTCCAGTAAGTAACGTGTTTCTCTGAGATTTCTAAAGATTGCCTTGACGTCATGTCGGTTCCTCTAAAAGTCTACATCAATTTCCCTCCAGTCTCCAGGAGATTTCCAAGCACGTCTTGCGGTTTACACGTCGCTTCGTGTCGTGTCTTTTATCCTCTAATTTTTTTAGAATCATCCGTGTCGTCGGAGAAATAATAATCCCACGTCGTAGCCGACCCATGAATCAAATCATCTACTACATTGTTGCTTGCGCCATTGTGATACATTTTACGACGTTTAAACAACTTGCAAACATTGTTCACAATCATCGAACAATATTTAAGGAACAAAGAAAATTGATTGAAAACTCATTAGCACTATTTCTCACCCTTATTGCTTAAGCTTCCATATCGATAGTTGACTCTTTCTCGGAAATAAAGTAGTACCACTCTGTATTTTCGAGTATCTTCCCATATAAAATAATACGACACTTTAGGAAGATGAATTGTTACCGTTACCAAAGTGAAGACTCATTGTCTCGTGTTTCTTGACTCGCATTGTGTTTGGGTTATTGTGTCACGGCATTAAATGACTGATGGTCTCTTCCGTTGTCACACAAAGTCATACAAAGTGTTTCCGTTCAAGTCTTTAGTCCTTCATTCGCGTCGGATCAAATTAAAACCGAATCAAACCGAAAAAACTCATTTGCACAAACAAGAAGTTATGAGAAAAGCGCAGAAAAATAAAAAGTGCGAGATAGGCGAGGAAGATTTATGCCGATTGGCAAATTGGAATGTTAATTAAAGCATGTTCATTACAATTTTTTCTCTCGGGCACGCCGATTTGTTTGCCTCCTTTCTCGCTTTACGTCGCCTTAATGGTCGTCGTTTACGCAACAGTTTTACTTGGAGCACGCTGCTTTACATTTTTCATCTTCATCATTCGTGCATTATCAGGAGTTATACTCTTGTAGTCCGCCTTCAACGAATCAGGCCTGCTGATTATAATTATTATGTGCATGCATAATTAATTCGAAGGCAATTAATTAATTATGGTGTATTATAAAGTATTATCTTTATTGGCGTGTTGGTATTATCTTGTTGGGAAGTGAGAATTAAGCAGAAGTAAGTGTTGACGCTGATAAGAAAGTGTGCAACAAAGTTGTAATTGATCGGAGGAAGTGAGTATGAGCGAGTGAGGAGTAAAGTGGAGTGTTGCGCAGCGATGCGAAGGGACTAGGGCGTGATTTGACAATTCCCCCACTACTCAAGCCGGTGTTAAAAGCAGGACCGCGACGCGACACCAGCATAGTTATTCTTCTACCCTCCCATGCTCAACACCTCGGTATATTACAATAGCAAAATATTATATCTATGTGAAAACCTGAATGCTGCGTCTAAAAGTATCTCATATAATAAATTCAGAGTAACTTGTTAAAGACTATATTAAATTTCTGTTTACATTTTTAATCACTGAATCACCATCCCAATTCAATTTTTTTACATCAACTTTTGTGGGCAGTACCAATCATTTGATCACTCGCATCCCATACCATCGACCATAATTGATGGTAGGTGGTAGATTGCACCAGCGTACCTTCTACATCATCATCATTGCCGGCATCGCCACAGTGTCGTGTTCTGAATGTTTCGATATTATGTTACCTGCCGGTGGAATGTTGGCCGTATCTTGATGCGCGCGCGACGAAACGAACCAAAAACATTCCATATTCATTCGCTGCAGCCGGAGCTATCTGCATCACTGTAAATAAAACAAGCCACGCACGAATAAAATGTGTATCGAATATTTTCCAAATGGGGCTGCATAGTAAATGTAACGATTCCACCGCGTGATATCACATACCACAAGATAGAATATGAGAAAAATGTCAAGACATCTCAACTCGCAGCGACTTAAGAGCTCTTAAAATTTGTGAACAAACTGAATGCTTTTAGGAGCGATTAGTAATCTGTTAGTTTTCTTACAAAGAGGGAATACTTAAAAATCACCTCAACACTAAAAGGATTTGGAACAAAAAAGTTTTAGAAATTGACTAATATGATGCTTTTAGAGGTAAGCTGAAGCTGGGTTGTTAGCGAATAAATACAGAATTAACCAGAAACTATTAAGTCATGTGGTTGAATCTACTAGATTATTTGTTAATTACTTAAATTCAATTTCGCTTAATGATGAATGTTTCGTCATCTTCAGTTCACAACTTATCAGAGTTTGACAGATCCCACATTATGTGTTGTCAGATTTGACATCTTTGACAGCTTTAATTATTTTTTCTAATGTTGGCGCTGCTGCACCGCGATGACGATGAATAATTAAAGCTGTCATACTTTTTGTTCTGTCCATTAGCGGTTTAATCATCGCGTCATTCCTCGAGTCGCTGCTGATGAGAGCGAAAGATGACAGGATGGAATTCTAGTTTAGTTGCAATTAGCTACTATGCCAACCTGAGACACAAAGCGTTTGAAAACTGAATTAAATCAATTTAATGTATCTGCGGACACATGTAGAAGTTGGAAAACAGGTGGAATACTTGGAGAACTTAATTCATTCTTACAACAAGAAATTATTTTTTTATATTTCATTGTAGACTTTGTATTTCTTTGTCTAATTCACGAAGAAATATAAGATAATATTGGGACGAAAAGTTTTAATTATTAATTTATTCAAACGTTCAACGTACTTTAACTAATCGTTCAAGTCTTCCAAGTTGGGAAGTAATATTTAAAATCGTTGCGTCATTTTTAGCGTTGACTTTTGTGGCATAATGCTCAGTCCATTAATAAATTTATTAATTAATACGCTCGCATTAAGTGCGAATTAGCAGCAATTTGAAGGTGAAGCGCGCTCATTAATACGAATATAATAATATTGATTGCATTAATATGATTTCTGCTTGAATAGAATGCACAACTTGAAATAACATAATTAAAATTAGAAAGAGACCAATAAACTACATTCAAGTGTGAGTAATAAGATAACGATGGTTATTATTAATGTTGGGCACGAAATGTTGGCATGGCAACGAAATTTAATCCTGATTTACGAATGCGTTCTTCTTGGACTTGGCAGAACTCAAATCATAGCGACAGAAGTAACCCGTTGAATATATTAGAACATAAAGTCAAGAAAACAAGTTATAAATGTTTTCATCTTCTCCACAAAATATTTAATTTCATTTTCTTCATCTTCTTCACTCTTTCATTATTCATTAGAACGGCGTAACCATCTGACGATTATTATTTTGAGATGTGTTTCTACGCGTTTGTTGGCGAGTTTGCACGAGAGAAAGATTTGAAATGTTGAAGACTCTGAGTCATGAATATCTCCAATTACAATTAACCAAGTTTATTGCATTTTGAAGACTCGCGCGTTGTGAGAGTGTATATGCGTTGAGCTAAGGTTGTCCATGAAATTTAATAACAATTTGTGTTTGGTAATTAATAATTTAGCAGTGTGGCATGTCATTAAGGTTTTAAGGCGCTGTAATGCGGCGCGACGAGTAAATTATGTTGAAATTGCTGCCGTAAAATGTCATACATTAATGGCATTAAAGCTTAAGATGCTTTTTTTTACAGTCGTTATGGCACGAAATTGAAAAAATGCATTAATATGAAGAAAAAAGTGAATTTTATAGAGATATTTACTGCTTGCGATAAGATATGCAACCGAACCTTCAACAAATATGGATTATACATGCTTGTAAACTAAATAAATATTAATAAACGCACAATCTCAATATAGAAAATTGATTCATTACTCATCCAGAAGACTTCCTTAGCCTTCAGGCGTTTCTTCAGAAGATTAAGAAATAAAGCAGGAAACTTATGTACACTTTCGAGACTCTCTAGACTTTGCTTTGTTGCATTGTATTCCTCCACCTACAACTTTGCATGCTGGCCCCAAGGCAACGCGTCTAGTGTACACACCGCATGCATGCACAATGCCCGAAGATCCATCATCCGAATATCTTTTCCGTGCTTCCACAGATTCCTCCAAATCGGAGGGTCTTCTGCGCGTTTGAGACGTGCAAACATTTCACCCTTGTTGAGAATTTTATTGAAATTTCGAATAAACCTTGAGGCTTTTTCACAGGAATTGAAATGTTGATATATTTTCTTTGTTTTTTCTTTCCAGATTGTGGGAGTTTAAATAATATGCATCGACCCATCATGATTCGCACCAAACTATCAATCCTTTTGGTGCTGACAGCCTGCGCTTACGTCTTAGGCAACCTGGATCTAAAATGTCCGAAGGGTTGTGCATGCGGTGGCGCTACCGTCGACTGTTCTCAGCATGGTTTGGCGCATGTTCCGAAGAATTTGCCAATTGATGCCGAACGAATGTGAGTACACTACATACCTACGATTTGTACTCGCGCATCGGGCTCGTGATCAATTTAAATGTATTTAATGTAAATCAACTCAAGTCAATTGAGCTGCAATTGGGATGGCGTTGCAGCTCTATGCACGGATTGACTTTCTAATTCTCCGCCTCGCGTCGTATATCATCTACGAATGTTTATTATAAAGCTGAAGCATTCTAACTGTCGATAAATAAACAACGCGCTGTAGGTAAACGCGGCATAAATGTAAATCACAATATCTAACTGTTCACTCCTTACTCGTGTGACTTGTGCATAATGGTGTTGTATTCACCATTTAATTATCGCTGCACTTCGTATTCATTCACATTTGTTCACGATCCACAAGCTTCATGCGCAGACTGTGAATCTTGCACTCGAAGAATTTCACCATAATTAACGTCAATTAATCGCCATTGGCTGGGCGTTGTACTTTATTGGATTTATTGCCTATTAATTCATACAATTTTACTGCGTGCAGTGTTTACTCTCTTGATATGCATAGTGCATAGTGTAGATTACGCTTGGAGCATAATACGGCATGTGGATTTTTTTTATCTCTAACATGAACATTATATAAGCGAGTGCCAATTACACGCATGGCTTGTTCTTGAACTGGAGAATATTAGGCGATAAAACTTAGAAAAGCTATTGTGTTATGGTAGGCAACCCACTGCGCAGATAAATGTCAATTTTCGCACTTTTTGGCATAGTTTGACTTGTTCTTCGCCTAAATTAAAGTCACCAAATTTTAATACCACTGTAAATGATTGTGATTTACGAGCTGAACACTCGTAAAGCGCGGTTATTAATTTTAATGCCATGCCTAACTCAGGAAAAGCTCTGAGTCTCGAATTACCATCAATCTCGGTGAGTTTTCCGGTGTTGGAATAACGGTAAACAACAAATTATAAGCATTCACCTCCTTACCTCTCTCAAACATGCATAAAAACCTATCGAAAGTGCCTTGCATTTTACAAATATATTTTTTATTTTCTTTGGATGTCCACACATCTTCTTTTCGATGGACTGTGACAAGCAACGGAAACAAATTAGGTTTAAGTGAGACCCGCAGGTTCATGGGGTATGAGCTTGCATCGCGCGTACAAACTGACAAAGTGCTTTATGGAACACGGAAATTGAATAAACGCGAGGAGACGACGACGAGCACTCGAAGCGAGAGGCCGACACAACAACAACAAATAACATTACACATTACGCACGTCACATGCTGCTGAACACGGCCATTCATGTGTTTGCGGGCCGGCAAACAAACTCGGTATTGCTTCAAAGCTCATATTGACCAATACTAGGAACAACTGTTTCAAGTGGCTGCTGCAAGTGAGGAGTAGAAAGATAGGCCACCAAAAAGTCAAGGAAGTGATGTTGACAAAGTTGGCAAAGCAACATCTTACAAAGAGCAAAAAGTAGAGAGGAAAAATAGAAGGAAAGGAAGAGGTTACCAATCACTATGGGTGGTTGAGAATGTTGGGATAGGGTTAACGTCGAATGGAACGAGTTAGAAAGGTATAAATCTTGATCAAGAAGATCAAAAAGAGTAAAAAGAAGAACGTGGATCGTAAGATTGGAACCTGTTTCATTTGTTTTTTTTTTTTTAAGAGAACATAAGCTGAAGAAAACTTGATATTGGATGTGCATCAACATAAATTTATTTTACATTAAATTTCGAATATTTTGAAGTCTTACTCGTTATGTTTAAAGCTTGATTAAAGGTATAAGTTCAAATAACGGTGCGTAAATTTTAGTTTTAAATTCAAAAAATTCTAACTACTAATGTTAGCTTAATCTAAAAGTTCAACAGTATTTCCCACTTTAATTAGCATTCTTTTTCAAGTAAAACTCTCTAAAATCCAATTAATTTCCTTGCTTCCTCACATTTGCTCTTTTTCCTTCGCATTTTACTTCTATAATCTAATTTCCACTCAGCTATTCCACATACATTTTTCTCACTCATTTTAAAGTGCAATTTTACTTCCGGTGTCATTTGTCCTCCTCCATGCATTAGCCATCAATCTAAACGTGGAAAAGCGAGCAGGTAGCAATTGCTCCAGGGTGGTTGGATATTGATTTATTAGATGTGTGTATTACGACTACACTTTGCCTATTAAACTTCACTACTCACCAACTGCTTTTGTGCCTCCGCACACTTGTATTGAATCAATTTGCGCCTCCGGGTCTGGTTTGAGACTAAAAGCGGCCAAGAGTGAAGTAAATGATAAAGGCAGTACAGGCAGAGAAGGCTTTGTTCTTTGTATTAATTGACTGCGTTCGAATGTTAGATGAGTCAATAGATGATGAAATATTTATGATTGATTACATTTTCAGCTCAAATTGAGGATTTTCTTCTTTGCAAAGGAGAAACTTTATATTAACTTGCATAGAGTACAGTAGTAGTCTTCATTGATGTACTCATATCAATGAACAACAGAGGAAAGCTCAAAGTGAGTTTGGAAGCAAGTCAAACAAAGCAAAATATGGTCAAATAATCATTCCATGTGCCTCAACGACTTTTAATTAAGTTGACACATTTATAAAAAACATTTTTCATTTTTAGATTTATATTCCGAACACCTAATTATCAAGAGCATTAAAGTGTAGAACGTAGACCGGAAAATTCCTGTTTCCTGTGCTTGCAAGATGAAAAGATATTTAATTTATAATGTTAAGATTTCTTATAATTTAAAATAGACTAATCTCGTAATTCGTAGAACTGTGCGCAACAGTCACAACAATCTATGAATATTCCACCTCAAATTTATGTTAAATTAATCCTCGTTTAATAAGAAGAGGAGCTCATCTCCATCGCGTGCCAAAACGACTTGAGCTTTTTCCAAGTGTGATCAACTGAGTTTATTACCATGGCAATTTCCTCTCAATTTATCACACCCGACGCATTACAGTGATTTATTTCATTTATGTGCAGTATCCATTCAATGCCTCCTAATTAAGTTTAATTTTAGCAACAAAATATTTCTGTTATCTTCTTAGACAATTGCGCCATAATGTGATAATGTTGGCGCGGTAACAAGTTAAATTCACATTAACTCATTGCACTGACAAAACATTCCGCGGGTGTGTTCGCCGTCGCACAACAAAGATGATTAACCAAAGCCCATTAAGCTAACAAGTATGCCCTGATAAGGACGGCGGAGCTGGAGGCATGGTGCGCGTGTGGCGTGTACGGTCAATTAACTGGCGATCTGATAAGGATTGCTCTAACCTGTTCAATGCGCGATCGTATTCAATGCAGGGATTGCTTGGAGAGCGCACAATGGCAGACAACTTTGCATCTGTGGTACGGCAGGAGCGCAACATTGTGCGAGGAGCTGGTCTAGTTGAACGAGTTCGTTAGCATGTGACAATGTTTGACTTGCACTAGGCGGGCGACTTTATTTTCGAGCTGTTTTTGTTCAGGTGGGAGAGATATTTCAAGGAAACTGCGCTAAATATAATCAAATAAAATTGCAAATCCATTGCTTACCCTGACAACGGCCCATAACAAGACAGGTTGTGCTGCCATGATGGAACCCCGTGATGCGATTTTAGCACGCAGCTCATTGAAAAAGCGCAAATTTTAATCAATAATTTATTGTAACTAATAATTTGCACTGCACATTTGTTAAGAAAAGCCCATCATTTGTCTTTATTCGAAAAAAGTACTAACTAACTCAAATAAAAATCAATATCTAATGAATTCATGGCTTCCAGTCTGAATGCATTTAATTTATACAGAAATATCTATCGGAAACTATTTTTCTTCAGTGGGAGGAAGATGAAAAATTGCACGCAAGTTGCAGTCTAAAAAAGAAAGCTTCAGAAAAAGCCCACCAACGACAGGATCAAGAATGCCAGAGCAAAAAATTGAGAGTAGAAACCCATAAATAATCCACAATGTTGGCGGGCGCGCACGCTTTATGGAAGAGATGTTCGGACCACATTCGTACATTGTTGACACAACGTGTCTCGTGCGGCATGTAGTTTCACTTATTTACAGCCCAGCCACTGGCGCTTTTTACGTCGGGCTCTGATTTCGGGCGCTTCTTCACGCCTGACACATGACATGTAGAACAACACATGCAAACAAGCAACATGTGTTTAAGCTGGTTCGGATTTAAATGGAAAGAGGGCAAAATAGACATGGACCAGGTACATCTGACAACACCGTTAACACTAACTACAGCGCCACCTTAACAGGATAATAGAAACAAATGAAGCTACAAGAGAACAAAAAAAAAACGGAAGGGAAACAAGAAGAAACCCCAAGAACATTGTTTGCAAGTACATTCAGGCTAGGAATACAAGGAGTGGAAGTGTGAATTACTTGTTTGTTATATGTTAGCATGTGTTATCGAGGTGTTTTGTTTCAGCTTCCAGACTGTAGAAAGCTCATGCTTCATACAAGCCTAGAATGTTGTCCGCAATGCAAATGGAGCAAACCATAAATATTTCACTTTTTGATTTATGAGAGCTAGAGTGAACAAAGTGGACATTGGCACGAACGATTTTAATTATTGCAAGATCTCACGAACAAGAACTTGTTTGAAAATAATAAAACAACAAATTGGATACAATTTCAAAATTCATTCGCAAGCATCAATCCGATCAAAATAACAAACAATAGCTCTCCATGTTTTTCAGCCCTTCTATTAGTCCTGCTGGCCGCCATGCGACGTCGAACCGCCGACATCTGTTGATGGCAGCTCGCGTAATTAGTTTTGCACTTGGCCGGCACGCAACTATTGCAACCGCGTGAGCGTTTTTGCACTCGGACTCATTCAATCATTTATTCTCGCATTTTCACTTCCCGCTCAGCGCTCACAACACCGCGTGATATGCAACACATGTTACTTAATCAAGTCGTCCATACATAGGCAACCAATAATTCCAATCGTAGAAAAATAGCGTAAAACTATGCGGAACGTAATTTCATACGCTGTGAATGAACTCGTAGCGATTTAGTGGTCATCATATGATCATGATGCTTTTTTATCTTGTTTTTCTGTAAAGAATAATTTAATTACTGTTTAAGTGGTTATCATACGATGTGCACGGATTTAATTATACCTTGAATCGAAGGAAATGTCCGTGAAATAAGTGTTTGTTTTGTGTGAAGGAAAAGATTTAATTTGATAATTTAATTACTCACTGCAGTTTTTAATTATGATTTTGATCTCTTTGCGTGGTGTTTCTGAGTCGTGGAGCTTGCAGGAAATTAAAATTGTGTTGGAAATCAAAAATGAGGATCAAAAGCTTTGCGAATGCGGATGAATAAACAATAAATGACCTGTTCAGCGGACAGTAATTACAGTGGTGTATTATGCGCACGAATTTGTTGTGAACCTATAATCATAAATCAATTTATCGATTAATTCCACTCTTCGAAGTCTGCGCACCGAGTTCAAAGTCATAATGAAGCAATAAAAATCCATAGAAACACTCGGATTCTAATTTTGCTGATGCCATTAATATCATCAATGTTTTAATTTCAATTAAGGCAGTTTTGTTCTAAGTCAGTCAGGACAATAGAAACAAAAATTTGAGCGATAGTTAAATAAATTATATGAGATAATTCCTCATATATCAATTGATGGTTGATTCAACTTGATTAAGTCACGTTTTCTCTATTTTTTCGCAAATTTTCGCAAGTGGAAAGCTGTGGGAAGTGTCACGAGCAGACCTGTTAAACTTTAACAACCTTTCGCGTATTTAAGTGTGTGTTTGTGGCAAATCAGGACAGTATCGTATGCTTTACGCAAAAGCCTGATTTCCGCAAATCTACTGATTCGTATCTCGCGTGTTAGTGTTGTAAATATTTAAATAATTCAATTGGGTTCCGGGCAAATGTCAAAGAACTGTGACAAAATGAGGGCAAACAATTTTTAGAACATTCATTACTTATAGATATCGAAATATGTCATTCTTAGAAGAAGAATTCAACAAAATGGGTTTCTAATATTTTAATATTGATTGAAATCAATGAAATCAAAGAATTTAATGCGTTGTTCTTAACGCAGCTTCTCACAGCTGGAGATATTCAATAAATCCAACCCATAATTTGTTGATTTCCATCTTTTACCTCTTCCCATTCCACGCTCTCTTCTATATCAATTCCATCAATTTATACCTCGTTAAATCGGTTAATATCGATTTCGATTGGGTTTTCATCGTGGGTACATTTCAGCTTTAATTGTATCAACACATCGAGCAGAAAAAACGCCTTCTCCTGCACTGGAACAACTAACTCTAAATTTGAGGACCAGAATTACACGATGCTTATCTCCGAATCTCTCCAACACAGCTCTAGTATCTGAAGATGCTAAAGGCTTACGAGTAATGCCACTCCACACCAAAGACCCTAGCTTAAAAGAAATGTTCCAGTGACTCCCAAACTTGGTATCTTGGTGTCCTAAACTGGAAAACTTTATTTCATTTTGGGAAACATGCCTAATCTAAAATTGTTAGAGTTTTAAGTAAATTTTTAAATCACTGAAGAAAAGTTTGAGAGCTTAATTGGGTCTAAATTAGTTTAAAACTCAATTTTTTACGTCAACAGTTGGAGAGCCACTGTTTTAAATATAAAGACTTGTTTCTCTTGAGTTGGAATCTAAGCGAACTTTGGTAACTTGGAAATTGGAAGCGTTGGGAGCAATCGGGCACAAGCGAGCAAAGCGAAGCGAAGCGCAACAAGAAGATACAAGCGAACCGCATATTCGGCTGATTTTGGCATTCCGGTCGGATTACTTCTTGGTTTTAAACGGTGAAGCAGCGTGCAATGACAACTAAATATTCTGAAAGCTTCTACAAGGAAGACCACATTGAATGATTTGAAAATGAATAATACTAGAGCGGAAAAATCACTGATGAATCAACTGAAAACCATGAAAATTAAACATTGAAATGCCAATGTTTAGATGTTGATTTTTTCAATAATTCCAAAGAAAAAGGAAAAACTATGAACACATTTTTAACAGCATAGCCCAACTTTTTTCCTTTTTTCTCAAGTGCTAATAAACCGGAAATTGTTAGATTTAACAGCACGTAGGCCGCATTAATTGTTCCCCGAGTTCCACAAATTGCCGCTTAATTACTTTAATTCGACTTTCTATGCTGAAGGCGACGAATAACACTGATTAATTTTTCGTCTACGAAGGAGAAGAAATTCAGATTTTGAGATAAGAAAAATCCATGTCCATGCATGTCTCAACAGATTCAACTGTTTCAATAACATGAGATTTACTTACTGGCATTGCTGGAGTATGCATAGCACACCTTTGCGTACACGCCCAGTTTATTACAGGATGGACACGATTACAACAAGAGCAAACATCGTTGGATTCAATAGGCGTGATCTGGCTGAGGCATGAGGAATACATATTTGTAGAACTTCAACCAACTTGATCAAGAGAAGAAAGAAGTATTCAATTAAGAATGTGAAATTTTAAAATCTGCGACATAGTTGCTAAAGTGTACAATATTGTACTTGAAATATTGCCCAGTTTTATACTTGAAATAAATCTCTCTTCAAGCAGACATTTGCTAACTTTAATCCAACATCATTTGAAAAACAGCGCAAAGCTCAGTACAGACTTAAGCCGCGTGCCGATTACCACTGCACGTTTTCCTTTATTTTCCACAATCTCGGCCTGCCAACAGCGAACGTGTCAATCCGCCGCCAAACGGACAAACAGCACAAATCCCTCGAGCATATTTACAGTCAGGCTCCTCCTGCGTTTCGGTCTGATTTGTGCACGGTCGAACTTTGTTGTCGACACTTTACACAAATGTTCTTGTAGATCGTACAATTCAGATTACAAACCTTGAACCCCCATAAAAAAAAAATCAATTTCTTCCTAAGAATCACCAAACATACGAAATTAAAGTGCTTTAAAATCTTATCATCAGTTTTATGCGCTTTAAAGTAGGCAATAAAAACGAGTTAAAATGCTCTAATTTATGTCTCTGTACAATTGCCAGACCAACACGTGTAACGCGCACTGATCAGCTTCTTAATTTAATGACTGCACTACTTTAATGGCCGCCGTTAATTGCAACTCTTTGTTGTACAAGTACACAATGTTCATTGCCCAAATGTTGAGTAGTGCTAGAAGTGTTTTGATCAATTCCGAATTTAATCAAATCAAGTCCGCGCTGCGTGTTTGGCGACGGCAACAATTGCAAATTTAATTAACGCCTGTTTGATGTGCCATAATGCCTCTTAATTAACGCCAGTTTTATTTATTATTCGCGCGTTGCACGAGAATGAGTTCTAGAGGCAACCAGACATACTTCAATCAGGCCAGAAACTTTCTGCTTATCTTTCAAATAGTTGAACTCAATCAAAAATCCAAGTTATAATTACTTCAAGTGTTTGAATTGCTTCGAGCAATCTCAATAGAAAAATTCAATAAATTATATCATTGATTTATCAAACAACTGTTGTTGTCTAACTAAATTATGTATCGTTAGTAACTTATTATTTTGTTAGTATCTTGGAAAATATGGAGTTGAGAAAATCATTCAAGGGAAAATGATGAACTCGAAATTTTTTGTTCAATGGATTTGGGATTTATTTAACTTTCATAGTCTCCTGAATTGAACCACATAAATTGAGATTATTTTGGTCATTTTCTTAAAAACATATTGACTTTGGAAAAGAACGGATAATAAATTTGAAACAATGGCACATTTCTTCTTAAAATAAGATTATTAATAGGTCTATTACTTTAAAATGCCTCTTTAAATAAAGTAGCATACCAATTTTTTTTACACAAAATTTTTCGTTGTTTTTAAATTGGTTGTCCGTTTGTCCGAGCGTCAGTACTTTTTCATGACTTTCATGTGCCTGGATTGCTGAGTAAACTGAAGAAGTATTAAATCTTTCAATTGATGACACACTTTTGAATATTATTATCTAAGTACGTATTTAATTTGTTGCACAACAATTGCACTCTCATCATGTTATATTAGACAACTTAAGCTCTATTTATGTGTGTTTCACTTACAAAAGGAATTTAAAAGAAAAAGTATTATTCTGGGAAGACGAAAGATGAAAACATCCTGTGTGAATATTACCAGGCCATCATCTCCATCTCGGTTAGTGAATGGTGAATATCTGAGCATTTATTACTTGTACAACTGCAAGTACAGCCAGAGCTACAAGATGGCTGCATGAATGAAATATTTATCGTTTCCAAGAGCAGCTAAGGCGACTGCAATGTGCATGAGCACATGAACACTCGCAGTATGAAGTAAATTAAAGTGAATTTATATCGGCGATTTTATTGCGCTTCAAAGAAGTGTCCAACTATTTATAATGCACCAATGCATGCGGCAAAAATTAAAACTGAGACGATACTCAAAGCAGCATGCACTCGTTTGTCTATGATTTTATGGCAATAAGTTACGTGCTGGGTGTTCAATTGCATGCCACGTGGTGAGTAATTACTCAATTTCAGCCATTAATGTCTATGGAGTGTTATGAGGTTTGCGTTTGAGGGAGAAGATTGATTGAGCACGAAAGATCAAGAAGTTTTCTGAACAAAAACAACAAATTAATTGATTTGTATGAGGAGTCCGAGGTAGGCAACCCTATTAATTACTAACATCTATCAACTATCACGTCCTGATCATTCTGACTGATTCTTGCCACTTATCTAACTCAATCTAAGTCCTAAATTATGATCGACAAAATACATCCGACTAATGAATCGGCCGTCGCATTGTGACGATGATCTACCGATAGCAATTTGCTTGCCAACAGCCGCGTAGAAATCGATTTAATCCGCCCGGACATGCGAACGCACTTAATGACGCGTGATAACGGCGAATTGATTAATTTATTAAAGCGCACGCCACACGCCTGTCCATGGCGTGCGCGCGCTATCGACGCAATCGCGCAATTAGATCCGCGCCAGCGACGAATGTAAATCGAAAAAAAGTGAAAACTCATTAATTTCGTTCATTTATTAGAGGGATAAGATAGTCGAACACAACGCGGCGGCTTACTTGTCTGCGTAGAAAGTGAAATTACATGATTCCGATAGCTTCACGACGAAGATAAATTGAATTATGTCGCAGATTAATTTAATCAAATTTCACTTTAACTTTGAATGCACTCAGTAGACGCTTGATGAAGTCCATCTTCCACTTTATGTTCAGACAATTGACTAGGAAACAATGCAGTTTCCGGGAAAAATGAGTTGGCATGTCAGAGCGAAGGCGGCATGATAGTTTTTTCATGGGAAAACGTGGAAATCGCGCAAACGAGCTTCGTAAATGAAGTACTTATGAGCATATACCAGTCAGGGAAGCTTTGCAAAGGCAGCAACTGCGCATTATATGCACGAGAAGTTTAAATTGCTCGTTTATGATCATATTTTGCGTGGCGTTTTTTTCACGCTGCGCATGATTCTAGAAATTTTCATGTAAACGCTGGAAAAGTTTCAATGGGTGCGGTAGCGATGGTCGAGCCGCGGAGTTTAAGCATTCTCAAGGCTCAAAGAAAAGCGGGGAAAAGAAGAAAAATACTGAGTCGACAAAGTAGAAAGTAATGTTAACCATGTGGGGTGTTCATAAATAAAACATTAAAATATGAAAAAAGGTGGAAATGTGGGAGGCTGAAGTCGGGACACAGTTCTGAATTATTAATGCAGACTTAAAAGTTGTTCTCTGGAAAAGTTGCAATTAAATAGATTAAATATGCATTAACTAAAGTACACACCATTTCATTTGGGAGGATTTCCCATGTGGGAGTTCTGCGAAATCTGGCAATCCCATCAATGCAATTAATTATCTTTCGATTTTCTTCATTTTACAATAAAACCCTTTCTTCTATTTCAATTCCCCCGACATAAATTACATTGTCTAAATTGTAGACACTGGAAAACGGTGAATAGCTGAAGTTCAAATTGTAGAAATTGTTGCGTGCAGCACTTTCATTTGTCCACTTTGTCCGAGGAGCCCAGGGGTGAATGATGTAGAGAGGGACAAAGTAAATTATTTTATTAACAAGGGACTGTCCAGAGAATGCTTGTACGTCTGCGGACGGCTGCCAGCAGGTAATCTATAAACCGTCTGTTTAGCTCTTGTACCTTCAACCGTCCTTAGCTCTTTAGCATAAGCGTCTAAGTTGGGTTGCAGTTGTTGCGGGAACAACTGGTGTGGAGAAGTTACGCGCCTCATCGAAAATAGATAATCTAATAGTGGAAGGACGGCTGAATTCACGAATACTGAAATATTTAGTTGTAAGTTGGATGAAACATGTAGGGAGTCGAGTTTTGTAAGCACGCAGCAGTTAAATGCTCGTTTGTCATAATTGACGTTAAATTATTCAATTTACATGATAATGCAAAGATTAGATGATAGAAACTTCAAATACGTAGGTGACAGAGTTGCGGAAGCTTAGTTTTGTCAGTGATTTGAATCTGTACCAAAATGTAAATAAATTCCGATTCGTTGACTGCCCCGATTTAAAGTTATTTGGCAGAATTCCGCATCGATGGTTGAATGATGGATGCGTTTTGCATTGGCAATTATTCCGTGTGCGTTTGATATTTGTCCAAATTGCATTGCATGGTACTAGGGGGCTTTGACAACATCGTCCTTTGGGGCAAGCGCAAGTTGGCAAGCGGCGCAATGCACGAAGGGATAATAAAACGAGTTGATACTTTCCGAGGTGGATTCTCTCGTGGGATCAACTCGCTGCTCACCGATGCGTGCCTCGTGCACATACTCATGCACCCAAAACGCACGTTATTGCCCAATCCCGATGGGGAGATAATGCAAGATGTGCTTTGCATCCATCACACCGAGCATGTGCCCATTGCATCGAATTAACAGCGCATTTCACATCCTTCGCGTGGGTGGCAAAGACGCGCCGATAAATTAGATTACTGCAAGTTACGTCATGATGAGGTGAGCAAAAAAGGGTCGTGCTTTTGTAACGATTGCACATTCATGAGCGACAGCGACAGACAGTAACTATCATCAGATACTTGTTACCATAACTAGATAAAGGATAACAGGTATCTGGTATTCATTAGACGAAGGGACTTGAATCGATGCTCAATTGTTATTTCGTGTGCATTCTGTGCTTTGTGCAGCATGCGCTTGACTGCATGGATCAAGACTTAAAGGCATGGACATGACTCGTTCAGATACACCTCCGACGGCGATATCCGTTATTCCAGCATGGAGAGAGAGCAACAGTAACATGTTTACGAGTATAGAAGAGATGCAGCGAGTTGTTTCTAGGAGGTAGAAAGCGGGACGTAGAAAATTAAGGGTTACTCTATTCCGCGTATAACAATCTAATTACCATCTGTAGGTACATCTTATCAAACTAATCAATACTCTCTTATTCGAAGTAACTTTGTTACTTTGACTTTAAGTAATACAGGCTGCATTCTAAGCGTGAAATTTGAAAATGACCGAGCACATCTTGTTACCTCACATGATACCTGATACTTTAAACCTTATTTGTTGATATTTACGGGGACCTAAAGAAGCATCCACATGAAAGGACAAGACACAATTGCACGCAGATAGAAAGCGTATCGAAAGAATGCAAGCCGCGCGCATAGTTCGATTATCAACGTTTATATTACGCTATTAACACTTTTGCTCTAAGCCATTTCAATCAATCTCACCTCGAGCGCCAGTCTTTCAAGCTCACTGCATGGACTCAACACAATTTCCCTGCACGTAGGAGTCGCCTAACGTCTCTGTAACGCGTCTAATTCCCTATTCGAATTTTAATAATGCTAATATCGCTGTAATAACGCTTCATTTGCGTTCGCTCAACACCGATAACACCTGTGGACACATATGCAGTACATACGGCATCGGAATGCTTTTGATGTCGCTGGCAGTGTTGTGATAGCTTTGATAGTTTGATACTCGCTGCATACAAACATAAATCTAATGCCCAACACACCTTGGAAATACAATAATATCAACAATATTGCTGTAATAATCTGATAAATAATGCGTGGAAAATATTGCTGTGTTGCAATACTACTTTATGATGACTTCCCAAGGCCTAAATTAGTTGGCAAGTACTTTTGATTGTGTTTTGATATGATTTGCGTTGGTTTACTGCCCACAAAAAGTTTATTTGCGAGCGAAATATTGTAGGTGTTGGAACCAAATCAGAAATGAGATTGAATTGGAAAATTATGGTTTGACATTTGATAATTACAACTAATGCGTGGGGCCTGGGGCAGAGAAAGACTTCAAATGAATGTAAAAAATGTTATTAAAAAAATATAAAACATATTTCTGTGTGAAAATTACTGAGTAAAGTTATTATCTGGAAATGTATATAGACGGATAAAATAAATAGTCTCGAAACTTATTTTTGACCTAACGTAATGATAAACAAGAAAGGTATCAAATAACTGTCTAAAATGGAATCAACAAATTATTTCCTGTCAAAAACCATTTTTATCTATGATCTGCTATCAAATCTCATTCTTAATAGTGTTTAGATCATATCATTTTCCCTTTATTTCCTATTTTGATTCGACGCTTTACCAACAATTTCAAAGCCAACAAATCGTTTGTAACGCTTTTACAATTAATTAGTTTTGTTTCCCAGGCAAATTTCTATTAGAAACCTTCACAGACGTAAATCCGACGTAAATATTTCTTTTCCCAGAATGGAAATACTTCAATAAATCTTGCAAGTCATCATTTTCGAAACTCTACTTGGTGCAGTAAATTTTATTCCATCTCGTAATGATTTCTTACGAATGCAGAGTATTTAGTACTAATCTACGCTTAAGTCCATGTTAGAGTTGATTAAATCGGAGCTTTCCAGGCCTTGAAGGAACGAAAGAAGAAAACAGCCCACGTTTAATGAAAGTTTGCTAATGCAATGCAACACATTCGATTCGCTCTTGGAAAAGGTGTTAAATAACACGAAGTGAATTAGTTTCGAAATGTTTCCGCGCACACCCTTCATGCATATGCAACAAATCCGCCCTCTCTTTGCTCGTTGCAACAGTGCCACCCTCGTATTGGGGTAGCAGCCCCTGTTGACATTCATCAGATGCATCACGTCCGAAAATCATCCAATTAAATCACTACTACATTGAACCTACATTACTAAAACGATGACACATACTTCTGTAATCGAAACTATTTCTTTGCTTTTCACTAATTTAATGCTTTCGGAGAAATTTTAAAGCAACACGTTGTATATTCCTGTATGTTTTGCTTCACTTCTTTATTTTCTCCGAACTAAATAACTCACAACGCATAAATCGAGATGGCGACGTTGGAATTAGAGCGCGATGAGTAATGCAATAAGTGTGCTGCATGCCACTATCATTGGTTGCACTGACACCGAGTTATACATGATGAGTACAAGAGCAAGGAATATATGTTGCGTCAGATATCATCAACCCTTCGATACGTGCACGACTCACTGGCTACAGGTCGAGATAAATAACTTTAGATTACTTTCGCACCCCGTTTGCTCATCCGCCCGCGTTGATCACAATCACGTTCGAGCGATGAGAATCGTGTAACCGGGCTGTTATTATATCAGTTTATTAGAGTACAGAACAAGAGTCGATGTCGTGATTGCGTGACATGATATGCTTTATAACTTTATTATTATTAGTTGTTATCTAATAAGTATCAATTTTCTTTGATGGCATTATATGATGCACATAAGAAGCAAACAACATTATTAACAAAATAAATTACATTCTTAAAATAACAGATGAAGTCATGTTAGCGAAGATTGTTTTTGAAGTTGCTCACTTTTTGGGATTTAATTTATTTATGAATGAATGAAGATTATCATATTGTTTCGCATAATATGCAGATTGCAACCAGTCACACTCGGCCTTCGGCTCGCGACGCTGCGATAATACGAGAGTGAACGATCTGTGAGAGAGAAGTGAGAGATCTCACTTCTATTGACAGCGACGCGAACGCCATAAAAACACCGAGGTGTAATGGCTACGAATCCTGGAAATTTGAGCACAGTCGAGAATCCACCTCAGAACAAGCAACATCTATCGCAAGTTACTCTTCCTAAATAAAAAATATCTACTTCTTCGCATCATGACATAGTAATGAACATCCACTAATATAATACAAAACCTAACCTGAAAACATAACTTTCATAAAAACGAATGTAAGCCTCACAATATAGCCGAGCAAAAACACTGATTCAATGCAAAAGCCAATGGAACAGCACACATCAATATGAACAAAAGCAACTCAATACGTAATCAATATTGTATCCATTACACAACAGTTGACACAGCTCAATATATGCAACTTGTGCTACTGAAACAAACTACTTCTTAGATGTTGCTTAATATTAAACAGGTTTCGGTTGCCTTAGCGCTGCCAAACAAAAACAAATAAAGCAATCTAATGAAATGCAGCCGAAATAACGAAAAAAGACCACATAACTTTCAATTTCGCCGGCGAAAAATAGGGAGACCATGTTGTGGTCGCATTTACCACCAACATTTCGGCACCATCGCTGCCACCGACGTCGTAAACGCCGCGCTCCCGAATTCCCTTCGCACATGTACAAAGCAAGTTTCGCGGTTTGTGGTCGTCGTAAAACCTTCACGGTTTGCAAGGGGAGCGCAAGATGCACTTTGCACTTTCATCACGCTTCCAAACGGCAGGGATACAATTTGTTTACCTTTAGCCTTACGACAGTAAGGGGCCGTTTCCAAATTTCATCGAGCCACAAACAACACGCCAAATTGATATAAGAAAAATGAGGATTTATATCAAAAGAGGGTCGTGCATGGAACAACAAGACTAAAGAATAAAGAGAAAATATCTGAAGAAAATAGGAGGAAAATGTGATAAAAATGAGCTTAATAGTTTTTTTTTTCCTGTCAGTTCAGGACTGGGTGTAGTTTTAAGGGAGGGCGGAGTAGTGGATAATTTTGCGAGAGTTTGTTTTTTATCATCTATTTGCTACCAAAAGATTGTTTTAACAATATTTTATGTCGTTAAGTTGTGAAACATGTTAATTTTGTTTTTACCCTACTTCATGAATTTTTGATCAACACTCAACTAACAGGACATCTCGTTACCGACATGCTGTTATTACGATCGTTAAGCGACTTTTTACACCGCTTTTGTTTCAGTTGCACGCAGCTATCGTACGCGTTTTTCCGAACTTTTACGATCACCTCCTTTCGTACTATAAACTTGAGGACATGTTTACGACTCTGGCGCGCAAGCAACTTAATGTCTTCTTCAATTAGGCGCATCATCAATTGCGCTGCGCAAGCCTTAAGGCCTAAAACAATTTGCAGTCAAAATTCGCCTTGTCATTAATTGATCATTACCTAATATGTTGCTGATGTCATTGATCTAAGTTGAACTGATATTAAAATTATTCGAATCTGGTTAATTCAATGACCTAAGAAAAATGCTTATTTATAGATACGAAAAAAACTGATCAATAAAATGGCTGTGGAGCGGATGTAGACAAATAATGGACAGAAAAGCTCCGAATTTTGTACGTTCTCGCCTGGTGCTCAACATCTAACGCTCATGTGATTAGGATGCTGGGAATTTTCCCTTTTTGCTGACATTTGCAGCACTGCTGACGTAGTCGATGGTCAACGATCGGATTTGCGGTTAGTGGTGTGTGACTGCATCGACTGCTAGCATATAACCTATAAATCCTTTTTTATTTTTATCCCGACATCAAAAAACACTTTTTAGTCCGATTTTATGGCGTTTCTTTAACTTAGATCTCATGTTATTTACACTTTCCACATTTTCCTGGAATGTTGTGCTTGTCTGCAGCATTAGAAAGCTGTTGACACACGCAATACGTGATGAGATGATTCGGTTGCATAAAACTCCGCGTTTTGCATATGTAAATGACGCGTATTTCAGGTTGCAGCGTTTTTGTCTTTTGCACAGCGTTGTGCGGTCTGCAGAGCGCCCTCATAAACATGCAGATTCTGATCGAGAGTTCCAGTTTTGCCCACACGCCCAATGCATGCAAACACAGTTAGCACAGGCAAACAAGGTTGATATTGAAGGTACAGCGGGGCCATTGCGAAAAAGCGCTACGAGTGAAATGAAAGGGCTTTTGTTGTCGCGCCGAGGACAAAGCATGCAACACACAACGCACGCCCTTTTGCTGTCGCCTCCTCGACGTGATTATTCCCAGAAAACAGGAATATCTCCTGCTTTGGTTGGAAACTGTGAAAAAAGTGGAAAAACATACGACTGACAAGGTGAAAATATAGTTAAACATTTATAACTATGTCACTTAAAGTGGAAGAGAGCGAAACAAAAGAATAAAGTTCTATGAGTACGACAATTACGTACATTATTAACAATCACCGATAAGTTGCAGGAAAACATAATTTACGACAAGCAGGCATTGGTATTGAGTAGACTACAAGTACTACAAGCAGCAACTAACTTTGGAAAGTTTTAATATTTAATTTTCAATGAGCATTTCTCTCTTTTCTTTCAATTCTTTTCTTCGTCGGAAGCGCTGCAGTCGTGCGGTCATCAAGATTATCATTCAAGAAAGTTATAATTAGATGACTCTTGTTGATTATGGAAGATGGAAGATTATGAATTTATGATCATTGGTTATTAAACATATTACACTCCTTAAGTGCACGGCAACGTGCACGTACTCAAAGTGGTGAAATAAATAACTATTCAATGTGACATTAAATATGATATATGAAGAAGGTTGATCTTAATATCGATCATTCCCAATAAATTCCACTGGTCTTTATCTGTAATAAGAATAATGTTAATATTCAATAAATAAGTTTCTTTTATTAGTCCTAATTCATTTCTCGACTTGGTACCGGTTTAAATTGCTTTCTTATAGAACATTTCTACTGCTAGAGATTTTTTAACATCCTAATAAATGTCAATATTCTTTGCATAGTCATTCGATAAGAGTAAATAAAACTCTACTTCTGGTCTAGGCCCTAAGTGTGTATTGTAATTGATTTACTCGATGTCGTCTCTGTGGCGTAATTGAATTAAAGACGACTTCCCCGTGAACTCCCTAAAGCAAGGCACAGTACAAAGTTCCTCCAGGCGTCTCAAGCCTCTCACAGTTATACAGGATGATGTGTTAGACGCGTTTACCTAGCTATAAATCCTCAAGATTTAATATTTATCAAAACCCAGCCTCACCGCTCCCAAGCGTGATAAAAATTGCACCACTGCTTATCCACCGACGACTACCTACCGCGTCGGGATGAAGTGCAAATTAATTCATGTGAAAACACGTTGTTTATGCATTTTCCACCTCCTGCTCGGTGTAAGGTGAGTAGCTGCCGCTGAGGCACTTCCAGTGCTTCCACCGCGGAGTCGCAGAGAATAGGGCAGAGAGGAATAACAGTAAATATTCATCTTCAAGACGTTTTCGCAGCTCGTGCTCGTGCATGAAGACGTTCGCAGTGCTGCAATGCAATTAAGGGCGAACCGCGGACCTCTTATGCATAATTGAAGAAGATATTTCGGGCAATTAGTTCCGACCCGGTCTGCTAGGGTAGACAGGAAGGTTGTCATGTAAGGTGCAAGCGAGAGAAAATAATTTTGCCTGTTTGTTGTAATTTGCAGTGTAAATTAAAAGAAACTGCAATGAATTAAACATAATTTAGGTCAGAGTAGTTTTATTTTTCAGAGTCATTTTTCTTCATTTCCCTTGCATTTTCCATCGCTGATATCATGAATATCGAAGATTTATTATATTTTTTGCATTTTTCTTCATCGCGCTTGACAATTTTTTTACATGAGCTGCTTTATTAACCACGTTGAAAAATGGGCTAAATCGCCAAGAAGCCATATACCTGCTGCAAACTGCTGGTAATGCCGGGGAGGGTGAGAAGTTAAACCTATGCGAATGTCAGCGAATTTATGCTCGTTTTAAACGTTTTGCGGGGTTGCCAGCGTTGCCAACAATTTGTCACCTTAAATTACCAAAGTGTTTTTTGCAGTCACCCAAAAAAGCCTTTTCTTTGCTTTTCCGGATTAGACTATGGCATATTTTCATTTGCGGTATTCTAATTTATCGCGCTGTCATCGGCAGACGTAGAGACGCGCCGCATACGAAAACACGGAAGCGACAGTGAAATATTCCACGGAAATTGCCCGTAACAGGAGCACAACTTCGGGGTGTATCTACAAGTTTTGCCGACGATTGTGAACAGTTCCCGCAAATCCTTGTGTGATGCAGAGTGACATCCGGTTGTGGTTGCGAATTGTTGCATCGATAAAAACGAGATAAAAATGAAGAGAAGTGGAAAAATCGGCAATAGGCAATGAGCCAAATTTCAGCAAACGCAAACAAACAAATGGGTACAAGTATAAAATATGTCATAAACAAACGAAGGCAATTTGATACAAAATTCGAAAATTGCCAACGAAAGGAGAAATTGAATAATTTAGATATTTCAATCTTACAAACACTTATTGACTGTCAAATTAATCACGTACATTGCGTCTAGCTGCGAAAGTATCACAATCGTTTTCTCCGTACGCAAATTCCCCTGCACCATTTTAAATTCTCTCATATCTCGATGAATCTCACCAGCTAACCATTATATTATTAGCGTACGTGTTGGTAACGTCATACTAGACAGTGATAACTTCATAAACGTCAGTTATCTGTAAATCCAGCAACAATCCCACAAACAGGCCTAAACAATGCGTGATAAAATATGTTTGACTATTAAACAGACTACAGTCAGCGCATCCAAATAAAAACGATCTCCACGAGTCTAGGAATGCATTTTTTCAGGGTGAAAAATGCTTGTGGGCAAGGGAAAAACTCGTTTCAATTTGCTGCAATTTGTTTGATTGGCGTGTGCACGCAATGCACAATGAAGTTGTTTATTGCGTTTACGCGCTCGTTTGTTTCAATGTGGAGCAGCTGCAAAAGAAATTAATTTATTGCGTAGATGAACACAATGTGCAAATCGATATATATATATATCGATAAATAGTACATATTAATTCATATCTTTGCAATGTATTGAAAATAGATAAATATTTAAAATTGGAATTACTAGTACTTTGACCGATTAGAGAATAAAGGATGATTGATGTTGCGGATTGAAGCAATAAAAAATCGAACTATATCTCTGGAAAATTGAATGCTCGAAAATGGGTATTATTATCGTTTTGTGATAGCAATTAACAAACTCATCAGATAGATGGTTATTAAATAAATAAGTATACGAGTATAGTTTGTAAGAAAATAAAGTAATCAAAATTATAATCGCGAAATGGCATAATTAAGTTTCTATTTAAATTGTTAGAAATTTTGAGGATATTATTAAAATAATATGTTATTTGTAGTTTTACTTCTTTACTTATGGTTTATTTATTTGTTTTCTCGAAACGTATGGATTTTAGAAGAAACTGAGAACAGTTTTGAAATTCTGGCATGTTTCTTCATAAAATGATATTAAATAATTATAGGAATTTGCCATTTTTGATATAATCAGATATATTGTTCATATTCTAGTACATCCAATGTAAAATATCTTGATCGTTTCGTCCTTATTTTAAATGTTCATATTCAGGTTCGGCTACTAAAGATGGCAACATGCCGAACAAGTTTTAAGTACGATTAAAGAAGTAAGTGTCAAAAAATAAGAAAATTCATTACGTACATGAACCTTAACTATAACACTTACTAAATGTTAATTCGTAGAACGTTTTCGGCTTGTTGTCTCCTTCAGTATCAAATCCGATACTAATAGATACTGAAAAAGGTAACAAGGCGAAAACGTTCTACAAATTACAAACATTTAGTAAGTGTAATAGTTAAGTGCTATCAACATAATGAATATTAAACACTTCGTAATCGAACTCAACGACATTCTAAATCAAAGTTAACCGAACATTTTCTAAGTGTTTTCTGTGATTCTTTTCTTGACTAAACTGAAATAAATTCCAAAACTTACCAATTTACTAAAGTATATGAATTGAACGCATGAATATTATTCCTAGAATTTGCGTGGATAGTAATAGCATTAAATGCAATAATATACAAGGCGTTTCATAACTTCTCTGCAAAAATACTCTTAAAAAAATTGAATTAAAGCAATCATATTTTAATAATTTCCAAACAGGATATTATAAATTCCAGGATAATCCCAAGATGTTTGTATTGGGCCACGTCTAGACAGCTCTATTGCATGCACGAGTTTATTTTCCGTTTGCGCAGCAATTTCCATCGAATTTCATCCGAATACACGCTTGCTGTGCGCATAAATCCACCGGAGAATTCTAATATTACCATTTAACGATCATTGCGGCGCATAAAAACACCCAATGCGAAAGTTTGCCGTTGTAAGTTTCTTCGAACGTCGCGAATGCAATGCGATCCAGGTGCATCAGAAGCTTTATCAACTGCTACACGTATTTACATTGGACTTATGCCGGGCGTGGAATAAGAATCGGGTTTGAGATGCAAGAAATGTAAATGTGACACTAGGCAGAACTTTAGTGCGCCTAGGTAAACAAACACAAGCGCGGCTGAATTTACCTGTGCGCCTCTGAGAGGTATCAATATAGAGGGCTCAAGAAGAGATGAAAAGAGGAGATTTTACGCTTCGTTTAATTTCGAATATTTAACCTATACGCAAACATGTTTATTTAATTTATTATAGTCCTTGAGACATATCTCCAGTACAATCATCTTGTACGCTCCTGCCAAACCTTTAGAGAATAAAGACGTTTTCTAAGGAATTAAAATGAGGAAACTAGCTAAGAACTTGTCAGAAACTTAATCAAACTTTCGTGAGACTTGCCAATTAATTAATTTTCTTTTGTTCGCTTTCCCTGCCTATCAAAACTCATCTCGACCTCAAGTCTATGCAGCAAGAATTGGAGGAGTGAGGAAGTAGGTGAAAGGTTTTTCTCGAATCCGATTGCGGCCCGATCGGTATCGCGACTTCGCGTCATATTTCGCCGGCGCGATTTTTCCGTTTTTTCTTCTCGGCCGCGAGATTCGTCGCGCTTCTCACGTTGCGCCGCAAGCTGCAATCTCCGTGAGTGTGCGGGGTCGAGGTTTTCCTTCTTTCGCGACGCGTTAAGGTCGATAAACTTGTGCACTGTACTTCTATGAACTATGAACTTGTCCGAGAGAATAAAGAGTGCGACTTTCACGGTATACGATGGCATAGACTTTCAATAATTGCAAAATCAAAGAATAAATACATAAAAGATGGAAATATGCAGAATATTAACTAAACTTCAACAGAAATTGACAAAGTTAGTTGCAGTAGAAAACTTAATCTCTATTCCTGAAAAAATCTAAGAGCGACTAGATTTCAGGTCTCACAGTCAAGTTATTATGGGCAACTCCCATGACACTATCTTCTTAGTATCATAATGTTTTGCTTGGATATTAAAATTCTATTAAATTATCGTAAGATAGTCTGCATTTCAAGTATTTTTAAGCAATTTTCTTGGTATACAGTGTATGCATTTTACACAATACGCCATAAAAAAGGAGATTACATTAAATATTTAAAGCTTCTTCCTTAGCAACTTCTCATTCCACGTTATTTGAATTTTTTATGCTTACGCCGCAAAATTGCATCCTAGATACCTTTAGCACTTCTTCATTTTCTACACACATACAATAACGCCGGTAATTCCCAATTGAAAATCAAAATTAAACCCACCCAACAATTATTCCCAAATTACCAAATTGAACACAGCAACGCATCCTACATTTCCACTCCAAAGAAGTTGCATGTTGCAGTGGAGGACACTCGTGCATAATTAAAATTTAATTAAACCATAAAGGACGTAATTCACATATTGCTGTGTTTACCATATGCTGGCGCTTTTCCGCTTTGCGCGCATTTCCGGCATAGGCGCGATGATTCAAGTGCGCGGAATACGGTTTTAATTAAAACTCGAGCGCATCTTCGATTGGCCCATGTTATCTATTGAAACTTAAATAATTCATCAAACGCACGATGAATTGATCCGCATTGATCGCGCGCGAGCGCTGCGTAATTTTATTAAAACTCGAAAGCCGCGGTAATTAGTTGCCATTCATACTGGCGCACGCACTGGGCCCATCGCGGATTATTTATTACTAATTAGTACCCGTTGCGGGGCGCGCGAAATTTCGGGCTTAATGAAGTGGGAAATTAAATGCGGCGAAGGACTAACAATAGGTGCGGACGTGAGTTTAATGCATAATTGAGTGTTAATTGGGAGCTGGATGAGTTCCCTAAGCATGGTATATATCAAGGAAGTGAAATTTATCAACAGAAGCAACATTTCCATGGAATAGAAAATTGTATGCAAACGAAGCTATGATTTTTTGACTATGTTCACATATGATTATTTGCCTTCTATGAATTATTTCGCATTTCATTGAAATTGGAATACTTTATTATCGCGCCATTCAATCAAAATTGACTAATTTAAAGTTGCGCGTGCGCAGTTTCTCTCGCGATAACTTAGTTCGGGATAAGTTTCATTTGCATTAAAAGAAAGGAATAGATAAAGTTAAAATGCGCTAATCATAGAAAATAAAGGAATAAGGTAATAGTTAAAGAAAAGCATAAATCACGTCACTTGGCGTGTCGACTACGATGTAAATTGGCGGTAGGCTAGCAGTACTCGCGTGAGGTAATAATCTACGGTGGAATTAGCAGTTGGACACTGCCGCCACCGCCACTACCATTTGACTCCACCGCAAAGAGTGTAAGAATAATGCTCGTGACTTGTTTTTCTTGTTTCTCTGCGCTAAGCTACCCATATTACACTATATTAGAAGAAAATTTATTAGTAACTTGATCTAAAAGTTGTAAATTAATTTTCTTTTCTTTCAGAGATCTGCAATCAAACAATATCACTGCCATTTACGACACGGATTTTCTGAATTTACCCAAGCTGAGAATATTGTAAGTCAAATAGTACCTAGTCAACTATGAATTTCAAACCTCAAATTGCATTCTGTTCCAGACAACTATCTGATAACAAAATACACACTATCGAGAGAGACGCATTTCAAGATCTTATTTCTCTTGAAAGACTGTAAGTACCTTTAATTGGCATTAAATCTAGTCAGTTTTTGTTGAAATTCGGTATTTTCGTAGGCGACTGAACGGCAACAAAATCCGCCACATTCCCGACAGTCTCTTTTCCGCGCAGAGCAAGCTGTTGCGACTGTAAGTTGTTCAAGCTGTTTCAAGTACTCATTTAATTCACCTCCACGTTCGATTTAATTAATGACTAATTGGACGCCAGTGTGCGTGTGAAAAACATGCTTGTTTTGCATCTTCCCAAAGATGCACTGCTGTTTTGCCCGTTTCGTTTGATTTGTATTTATATAACATGTTGCTTGTCCTTGCTATAATTTGTTTAACTGCTTCTTGTTGGCGTGGAGGCATACTTATGCCTGTTATTCCGCCTCCTAATTATAATACATCACATGTTGTGTATTGCAGTGATTTGAGCCACAACGAGATTGTAGTAATTGGACGCAAAACTCTGCGAGGAATAAACGCCATTAAAAATCTGTGAGTTTTTTTCCGCTCAATTTTCATCTTTAGCGCTGCCGTGTTAGGCGTAGGGGAGGAAAATAATGAATGAAATTTACAGGCAGTTGGATAACAACGGCATCACGTGCGTCGATGATCAGGCGTTGAAAACTTTCAAGGATTTAGAAGTGCTGTGAGTATCTAAATATACACGCAATTCCACCCGCACTTCTAAACAAATCTAATTCAAAACAAAAAAAAAACGGAGGTAGAAAACACAAGCAACACAGCCAATTTGGGCGAATTCGATTAGTATCTTGTTTCCTCGCCATTAGCCACTGACGATAAAAAAAATTCTGATTTATTTGCTTTAAACCCATTCATGTCCCAAGGACGAAATAGAACAAGTTATTTATTTCGCCTTCACTATGGCGGAGGCTGGCTAACGAGTATCCGGCTTCCTGTGCGCATTTTCTAACTCTGCATCGATGCTTTTCAGTACATTGAACAACAATAACCTGACATGGCTGGGCAAGGACATGTTCGCCAACATGTTCCGCCTGCGGATGCTGCGTCTCAACGACAATTTGTTGCACTGCGACTGTCAGCTGTCATGGCTGGCGCGTTATTTACGGCAGTATCCGCGCCTCGCGCTCTACACGCGCTGCCACTCGCCCAACAACCTCAAAGGACAGAATGTGGTTGACTTACAGGAGCCGGAGTTTAAATGTTCAGGTAAAAAATTTATAACTTCAACTACAACACACTTGACAACTCTTGACATTTGCAACAATCACATAATAGGGCTATAAAAAGTGATACTAAGAATACTAACTTTATAAAAAGTCGAAAGTACAACCTCTTTGTTTCAATTATAAAAGATTGCTAATGTGTCCATCTTCTTTCCTATATTTCAAACCTTAATAATATCATGGTTATGCCATGTTTCCAGCATTTTATGACTTGACGAGCCACTTATTTTTTATTAGGTCTAGTAGATCGCGCTATCAACGGCGAGTGCATCAGCCAACCAGCTTGCCCGCACCCCTGTCTTTGTGCAGAAGGTCTTGTTGATTGTCGTAGCAAAGCCCTTACCAAAGTGCCAGACTACTTGCCAGAAGGCACCACAGAATTGTAAGTGCCATTTTTTAAATTCAAATTCTCGATAAGTTACCTAAATTATTCACAAAATGGTGTTCTACCATAGGCAATCTGTGTTGCACTATGCGCTCTTCGCTTCCACTGTGTTTTTATTTCAGCTTCCTCGTACTAGAGGGCATTTAGCTTGTTTAGCAAGCTTCCTATGGAAGCTATAATTCGGAAACTTGAATATAAGAGTAGAGCAATATCGCTTGCGACAAAAGGGTGCTTGCTCCTTATGGCACACGTGCCTTTTTGGTCTCGTGGGGTATGGTAATCAAGACATACCCAGCACGTAATTTTTGTCATCGCGGGGCTGTTTCTTGTACTTTTGCGGAGGCGCCCCCTCTACCTATATCAAAATGCAGTCATTATGATTTCGTTTCAGGCGTTTGGAGCAGAATGATATATCTGAAATCCCATCTAGGGCTTTTACGGCTTACAAACGTCTCCGAAGAATGTATGATATTTTTGTCGTTAATTATAATTGTGAAGATATTGATTTTGTTGTTGATTTTAGTGACTTAAGCAACAATAAGATATCAAAAATTGCACATGATGCGTTTAATGGACTGAAGTTTTTGACTTCACTGTGAGTCTTTCTCCATAAAAAGCAGGATTCGCATAAAAATAACTATCTTTTGCATTGGAATTCTAGGGTTCTCTATGGAAACAAAATCAAGGATTTGCCAGCAGGAGTATTTCAAGGATTAACATCTTTACAACTATTGTAAATATTTATCCATTTTGATACAAAAGAAGGCACTAAAATTAAATTTGCAGATTGCTCAACGCCAATGAAATTTCTTGCATACGCAAAGACAGCTTCAAAGACCTCCATACTCTGAATTTGTTATCACTCTATGATAACAACATTCAGTCTTTGGCAAATGGCACTTTTGATTCTCTACATGCCATCCAAACAATGTAAGACGCAAAAAAAAAAAACCAAAGGATTAGTGCTCACTCTTCCAATTACTGTTTTCTAGGCATCTTGCAAGGAACCCTTTCATCTGTGACTGCAACCTTCGTTGGTTAGCAGAATATCTTCACAAGAACCCAATTGAAACCTCCATGGCCCGCTGTGACGCCCCCAAACGCATGCAGCGTCGCAAAATTGAGTCCCTCAAAGACGAGAAATTCAAATGTAAGGGTAAGCACCAACTTCCACTTCTTACCAGTGGTAACGGTGTTCATTTATCGTTCATTCTTACAACCTAACACTTTCTATATCATACAAATTCACAAATCAGCGTCCAATTTATGTCGTTGGATGTGTCTCAACTATGCAAATTACCTGCACATATTACAACATTTTACGTGTTTCAACAGGTCAGGAAGAATTCAGAACGCGATACGCAGGTGAATGTTTAATTGACAGTGCGTGTCCTTCAGGATGTACCTGTGATGGAACTTTAGTAGACTGTTCAGGACGTGGATTGAAGGAAATTCCACGCGATATTCCTCTATATACAACTGAATTGTAAGATATTTGTTATTGTAGATTTAGTACGTGACAAGATGTTTCTTCATTGTTACTTCTCTACAGGCTCTTGAATGATAATGAATTGGGAAAGATTGTCTCGGATGGTCTTTTCGGGCGTCTGCCGAACCTAATGAAACTTGATCTGCGCCGCAATCAAATCACAGGTATTGAGGAGAACTCTTTTGAAGGCGCGTCGCGCATTGCAGAGCTCTTACTCTCGGAAAATAAACTGCTAGAGATTCACAACAAAATGTTCCTGGGACTCCACAGCTTAAAGCTGCTCTCTTTGAGCAACAATCAAATCACCTGTGTGATGCCAGGTTCCTTTGACCACCTTGCGTCTTTGCATACTTTAAATTTAGTGCAGAATCCGTTCGTTTGCAACTGTCATCTGGCTTGGTTCTCCGATTGGTTGAAGAGCAAAGGATTGAGTGGATCGTCTGCAAAATGCGCGATGCCTCCGAGGGTTAAAGATATTATGATCAAAGATTTGCAGCCGAATGAATTTAAGTGCACTAGTGACAATGATCAGGGTTGCCTTGGGGAGAACTACTGTCCGCCGAAATGTACTTGCACTGGAACTATTGTGAGGTGTTCCAGGGCTAAGTTGAAGGAGATACCTAGAGGTATTCCAGCAGAAACTTCCGAGTTGTATTTAGATTCGAATGAGATTGAAAGTATTCAAGTCGATCGGATAAGTCACCTGAAGAGTTTGACACGGTTGGATTTAAGTACGAATCATATTAGTATCTTGTCTAACAATACGTTTGATAATCTGAGAAAGTTGTCAACCTTAATTATCAGCTACAATAGATTGCAATGTGTACAGAGGGATTCTTTATCGGGACTAAAGAGTTTAAGAATTATGTAAGTACGATTCACTAAGTGCTGAAATCGTTACTAATGTGTTATCAATTTCAGATCTTGGCATGGCAACCAAATATCAATGATTCCTGAAGGAACTTTTGCTAACTTAACTGCAATAACTCACATGTAAGTGATGCCATAATCCGCTCGAGTACATTCTATCTAGGTAATTTTTCAGTGCGCTGGGATCTAATCCTTTGTACTGCGATTGCAACCTTCGTTGGCTAGCTGATTGGGTCAAGATAGACTATGTTGAACCAGGCATTGCCCGCTGTGCTGAACCACTAGCAATGAAAGAAAAATCTATTCTATCCACCCAATCATCATTGTTTCAATGCAAGGACAAAGTCGGCAATGATATTCTCGCAAAATGTGACTCATGTTTCACATTCCCTTGCCATAACGACGGCAAATGTGTTGCTTTGCCTGAGCGTGAGTATCAATGCAATTGCGCTCCTGGTTACCATGGTAAAAATTGCGAATTTATGATCGACGCTTGTTATGGCAACCCTTGCCGCAATAATGCTACTTGTAAGGTTCTCGAGGAAGGACGATTCAGCTGCGAGTGTCCCGCTGGATACTCAGGTCTTCGCTGTGAGACCAATATTGATGATTGTGAACACAATCAATGCAAAAATAACGCGACATGTATTGACCTCATAGAAAGTTACGAATGCAAGTGTAAAGGAGGATACATGGGTGAACGCTGCGAGACCAAGATACCCTTCTGTTCAGGGGAGTATAACCCATGTAAGAATGACGCAAGGTGCGTTGATCACGAAAGTTATTACACTTGCGAATGCCTACAGGGATTCAAAGGCGAGAATTGTACCGTTAACATCGACGATTGTGAGAATCACATGTGCCAGAATGGCGCTACTTGCGTAGATGGAATTAATAACTATGAGTGTAAATGTGCTGGGGAATTTACGGGAAAATTGTGCGAGATTATGCCTATGGTTTCTATGATGTATCCGCAGACGTCGCCATGCCAGCATCATGATTGTGTCCATGGGGTGTGCTTCCAACCTTCTGGAAGTAACGATTACCTGTGCAAATGTGCTCCTGGATACTCCGGAAAAAAATGTGAATATCTAACTAGTCTTAGTTTTATACATAATACATCCTACGTGGAGTTGGAGCCGCTAAGGACGAAGCCAGAAGCTAATGTGACGATTATTTTCTCAACGACTCAGGAGAATGGCGTGTTGATGTACGATGGTCAACAGGAACATCTAGCAGTTGAGTTGTTTAATGGCAGAATCCGAGTTAGTTATGATGTTGGTAATTATCCGGTGTCGACGATGTACAGGTACTATCTACTCTTCTTTCATTGAAATCTCTGCAGAACTAATGTTGATATAATTTTCTAGCTTTGAAATGGTAGCTGATGGCCATTATCACGTCGCTGAACTTATTGCTATAAAGAAAAACTTTACCTTGAGGGTAGACCGTGGTCTAGCTCGCTCTATAATCAATGAAGGTACGAAAGATTTCTTAAAACTCAACGCTCCCATGTTCCTTGGAGGAGTCCCACCTGAGCCTGGACAACAGGCCTTCACTCGGTGGCATTTAAGGAATTTGACCAGTTTTAAAGGCTGCATGAAGGAAGTCTGGATTAATCACAAGCAAGTTGATTTTGGCAATGCAGCTACACAGCAGAGGGTGACCCCTGGTTGTACAATGATGGACAGTGAGACAGAACGCGATGAAGGGCAACAGGAAGATGATATGGATGTTATGGTGGAGGAACCTCCCAGTCCCCCGGATGCTTGTTCACAGAATCAGTGCAAACATGATAGCAAATGTATTCCAGCCCGGAATGGCGAGTACACTTGTCGCTGTAGGCCTGGATTTAAGGGCAAGTACTGCGAGCAAGGTGAGGAAGAGTGTAAGTATATGAAAACGTGGGATGCAGGTACTAACCACACCATTCATATTTCATCATGATTTGCAAGCTATTAATTTGATCTTTGATCATTGCTTCTTCGTCGAATTTTGCAAACTTAATAAAGCAGGTTGCAGTTTAGTACTAATATTTGTTCGCCTAACAGCTCCAACATGTCGTAAAGAGCAAGTCAGAGAGTATTACTCAGAAAATGGCTGCCGCTCGCGAAAACCGCTCAAGATGGCCAAATGTATCGGGAGCTGTGGTTCCAGCTGTTGCCATGCGAGGAAAAGCAAACGGAGAAAAGTAAGTTGCTGCCTTAACATTATGATTTCTCGTTAGGTTTTTGTTTGATGTACTTGTTGTACATGTTGATGTTAATTCCAGCCCGCTTTACAGGTGCGCCTCATCTGCAACGATGGCACACGCTACACCAAAGACATTGACATCGTGCGCAAATGCGCCTGCACCAAGAAATGCTACTGACTGACGCACGTCGCTACTCACAATTCTGACGACGCGCACGCCAACATCACCGCCACCCATGCCGCCGACGAGCTGGACGCCCCACGTCACGCTGCCATGACCGAGGATCTCAATAGAACTAGTTTACTTAATGGCGTCAAGGACGAACCCTACAAGCTGACGTTCTACGTGGACGCGCACGCCCATGAGCGCACCGACGGTGAAGAGGTCGTCGTAGAAAGCTACGAAACGCCGCACTTCGACCTCAAAGCGCGTCCGCAACATGACTCTTTCTGCTTGCTGCCGGCGTTTTTGTACTTTGTTACCATTACGGCGTTTGTCTACCTATTTATCCTATGGATCCGCCACAAAATTCTCGTGCGCATGGAGGTGATGCAGTGGTGGTGAGGGTTTTCCCTGACACAACGAATTTTCTTTCACAAACCTTACCCCGTCTTTGGTTTGTTTTCGGCATTTTCGACAGAATTGTGAATAGCGGCATTACTCGTTACTAATTATTTTATTGAATTTTAATGAATCGACATGACATAAAGGATTTCTAGAGAACAAAGCCATATTTATACAATTTATAGAGATTTGTTTAAGTGTAGAGAGTTATTATTTATTTATCGCCTCCGGAACGTTTTTCAACCACTGATTGATTAATTTATAAATATGAACATAAATTACATTAAGTAAGCTACAATTTGAGATAACTAGCAACCGGAAGTTGAGCAATTTTACGAGAAAACATGCAAAGTAACCAGAAGAGCAAAGAGCAAAGAAGAAGAGACGAACTATTTATTCCTAAAACCTAAACACGTAACAATGAATTACTAAAATTAATTGCATTTTTTTAAATCTATGGATATATTATTCGTACCTATTTATAAAGAATCGTTAAAGCTAAGGCCAGACGTTAAACGTAATATTGCCAGAGATACAACTGTAGCCAGAGATCGAGTAAAACTATACAGGGTGAAAATAAACAAAAAGTTCTTGTCATTGCATGTTGTCTGTGCTGTAACTTCACTTGCCATAAAGTCTCCAAAAGGGCCACTCTACAAGTATTTGTTTCCGACTGAAGTAACTCAAGTAAGATGAAACAAGTGAAGATGTAAGCTGTTAGCAAAGAATTAATGTGCAAACTATGCCTAATTTTCGCCCTTTGGGCAGACGAAGACAAATATTGTCGGAACCTGATGCAACCACAATGTGTGCAGCATAAGATACAAATTTAAGGACTGTATATTTACATATGTATTTTAGTTGGTAGTAACTTATATGTTGTACTATTTAATTATATATTAACTGATAACTGAATAACGAAGCAACATATACTGTACACGGATAAGGACGACGTAATATATCTGCATAAATAGATGTAGAAGAAAATATTTGTTTGGGCCTTGTTCTTTTGTTGCCTCAAATCTTACTTTCAGTAACAACCTATGCAAGTACTTAGAAACACTTGATAAAAAAGATTTTAGAAAAATGCCTATGCTTTGAATAGATCAAATGAAAACATCAAAACCGTTTTATCAGTTTCTGATAAAGTCAAGCAGAAAAAACTGCCTCCTACCTTAGCGCAGCTTCTCCATCCAATGTTTGCAGCATTTCTAGCTAGGTTCTGCAAGTAAAGAAATTAACAGAAGAATTGTAAAACATTATTTCAACGTACCCTTTGCAATTATACCCGTTCACTGCTAGTTGTTTTCACTTAACGTTTGCCGTATAATATTTACTTTCACTTACTTTTTCACTTTTCTCACTGTTTCTCGAACGTACTTGCGCGGAGATTGTCTCTGATCACAACACACTGGCAGCTGAGGAACGCGGCAGTCAGCTTATCAAACAAGTTTCAAGTTCGGACACTAGATGTATACAGCTTAGGTGATAAACAAGCAAACTCACAACAAACTCCATTCTATTTTACACAGATTGCAATTTAACAAATAACGCGCCAGTTGAAACGGTTTTCGCGATTCTTGCCAAGCGACATGTTTGAAAGTTGATTGCTGGGTTGCCTATGTTACACACCCTGTCGTTCAAATTTCCTCTCTTGCAATTCCTGCTGTTCGTATCCATAGAGCACAACAGCAACTCTCAGCTGTGCGCTCTGCGCTGGAGCTTTTTCTCATTTTTCCTAAAATACACGCCGTGCTCGTCGGCGTTGAGCGTACGCATCAATAAAACATCGCGGAGTGCGGGCCGTGCGGGAGCGAGCCACGAGTTCAGCTCCAATTGACTGCATCCCCCGGGTCTAAAATCTCTGCAAATCCGCAAAAAATACATCCTCAGGGCGATGTAACTTCTCACCTGCTCGCGTGTGCAATGTGTAGAGCGTAGCAATGGGACAGAGCAACAGTGGCATGCCAGGTTAGTACAATCCTGCTGCGTTTACTCTGATTAACTGCGAATTTGAACAATCGAACAAGACAGTGCACGCATTGCAACGCCTTGACACTCCATGCCTAATATTACAGAATGTAACATGAATGTCATTTGTTTAGCTTCCTTTCGATTGTTTTTGTTTGATTTTCCTGATTTATTTGATTACATTTGATGGCTTTGAAATTTGCTGTGGTCCTTCTGTGTATTGTGTCTGTTTATGAGCATAGCCTTTTATCGCCTGTGAGTCTATCTTGGCGAGTTGAAAGTTAAAGGTCATGAATGTTACTACGTTGCTGCACGACCGGCGTAATGGTCATAATGTTCATAATGAACGGATATTTATTTACATTGTAAATCAAATGAGAAAAACAAATGGATACTATGCATACGAAACAAAAAAAAAATCAGAAAAGACGCTCCTTAAAATTACCTAATACTTTACCGACAAGATAATTGAATTTAAAATTTAATTCTATTGAAGATTCATCGATCTTCGCGTACTTTTACTTTCTACCAATGCGCTTTTGTATATGCTTAACTTTTAATGCTGTGTAACACACCTTGGGTTGAACAAAACCGGCGGCAAAATGATGAAACGTATTCACTTCAGATGATCTTAAAGTTGCCTATTTTGCACCAATTTACCAATTAATTAAGCTCTAAACTAATATCGTATGAGATCAACGGAGGAAGATGTAGAGCATATTCTTGTAATGCGATGCATACTCTATAAGGTCGTAATTAGATGGAAAAGAGCGGCGGCTTATTAGAAAACTAATTATCCGAGCGCGTGCTTCACGCACGGACATCCGGCTGTTGTAAAAATACTTTAAAATATACAGCATATATACAATGCCACGCATTGTTGACTCTAGGTGCGGCTTATTTTCTCTTCTTTTCATTTCTGTGGAGGAGAATGAATCCATTCTTAGTAATATTGGCCGCTTTTGATGCCTTGTTATTTGGTGGACGGCTAAACAAAAGATCGTTCACCATGGGGTCTTGGCACGTGTTGCGTGTTTTGGTAATCGAATAATTGAATAACAAAATGAATGAATAGACAATGGGCATATTATTACCAAAACAAAGAAAGGCAAGGTGCACGCTGAAAGAAATTTAGTTGTTTTGAGGAGAGTAGGAGATTTGCAAAAAAAAAGACGATAATATTTATTATTTTGAAAAGTAGAACTTCAAGAAGAGTGCGAAATGACACTTGTTTTGTGTTAATTCATTCGTTCATTTTAGTAAAGGCAACTAATGCATCTGCATAAATTATATTTCCTCTTACTTAAAACATGTGTTGGTCTCTGGTGACTTCAACGATACTTGAATGATCAATGAGTTAAGAAGTTGCGCATGCACGAAATTGAATTTTCCGCTAAACTTTCTTTCGCTAATTCACATTCTTCCTTCTTACAGTAATTTCGTACCGAAAAGATGTAATTAACAAAATATACTTTCTTTGTGTTGTTAAGATGATTGCAAATCTGTTTTCATTTACATTCCTCTGATAATTCCTCATTTTATGCGTCATACATTTTGTTCACTTTGATCCTCGCATCTCGCCATTAAAACGGGATACAACAATTGTGTTTGTGTGCAATAATATTCTGTTCGCAAATTATTCTAACAACCAACATTCTTCGTCGTACATTTTACACATCTATACTTCATACACATTTAGCAAACCGTTTCATTGCAATTACTATAGATAGAGTCAACAGACAATGAACCCGAGATTCGCGAGTTGCGACGAGTTGAAAATGTTTTTGAACTTTGTAGGGAGTTTTTATGAATGTAAAGTGGAACAATGATGAATAACTGTAGAAGTTACACTTTATAAAACGCGTAGAACATTTTAAAATGAGTTGGTGTTCATGAAAATGAAAGAAAACCGTGGCGTGATTAATTGTCAAACCGTTAAAATGAGTTTACTCGCTCTTACGGTCTTGCTAAAAATTCCGCAAAAACTCGACAATTTAAAATAGACGAATTATAAAATAATATACTAATTTTAAATTCTCTTTTAAAGAACCATCAAATCATCAATGAATGAATGACTGAATCCATTCATCAACGAACCTAAATTAGACACAATCGCAGCTTGTACATTGTCCAATTGTAAATTATCCAATTTAATTTTATTGAAGGGTAGACAAATGCTCTCTTACTTTATCTTGCTCCATTCCTTAATGTGCCTTTAAACATTTTTTCCTTACTGTACTGCACATTGGTGCATTTAATAAATGATGTGAACTTTGAACCTGCCCAACACCATGCAGTGCATGAGTTTAATGTGCGTTCTCTAAAGGAAGATGACGGAAATATTGGTAACTTGTGACTGACTTGTGTACTGCACCATTGCATGCTGTGTGGGATCGTAATTATTTAATGCAATGATGAGATAATGACGAGGTGGATGAGCCGAGCGTGGTCATGATGATGAGTAAATTGCTACGATCTGCACTTGGATGCTCTCATGTGCTTTGGGGAGTAATAATGTGGAAGCAATTATAACTCACCTGCTTACATTCAATTTACTGATTATCTTAACATAGCAGAATATTCATATATTTAGTGAGAATTTGTAAGTGAGATGGAATATAAGAATATTTATTTTATTAGGCTATTGGACACTAAGTGCAACGGGCAACAGATTTGAAATCACCGATAAATTCTACATTGGATAGACTTGAATAATATCATTAAATCGTAAATTATTTTTAAAATTTTGTTGAGTTTTTGGCAAAAAATAGTTAATTGATTTATTGATCTTCTTTTAGGAAGGTACATACCTTGTTTTCAAATCTATTTAATGTTTTTCCTTTCTAAACTCCATGTTTTCCGAAACAATGAGGAAAGCGGAAGCTTTTTTCCAAAAATGTTTAATTTCAGAGAAAGATCACTTATTGAAGTGTTGTCTTCTTCTGAAGAGGTTAGGTTAGACATATTAGTCATATGACAGTTTTCAGAGATTCTGTTACGAAAGAGTTTCGCAAAATATGATTTACTCTAGTAATAATGGAATAAAATTCTATAAATTTCTTCGCAAATATTATTTTCTGAAGTAAACAACTCTTAAAATTGCAAAATCCATCCAAATATCACTCAGAAAAATAGCAATTCTCTTCAATTTCCTGGTCAATCCTTAATCTTTGAATATAAAAATCAACCCCTTCGAACTTTAGCACAGCTACAATATATCATACAATGCGCAAAGAGCAGTTGGTACATTTTCAATTCTCATCTCAATGTCGCAGTTGCCTCGCTATTATTCAGCACAATTCGTGAAAGTGGTAGGGCGCGTGCTACAGCTATGCTACCCCTACGTTGTATTGTCTCTCTGCAATGTGTGGTTATTTCGAGAACAAAACTCGACATGCCGATGCAGCATGTGCCAAATGGCGACCCACGCCGCACTTATGGTAAGTGTGAGGCGCAACTGCGCGTTCGGAAGCAGCGGAAAAAGGTGCGGAAACACCTGGCGTTTTGCATGCACCGCAGACGCGTGCCGCCGAAGAAGATGCGGACCGAAGCAGACGCGAGAAGAGCAAAATCGAGCAGGCGGCACACGTCGTGCGCGTGCTTCATGTCGGCTCTCGCTTATAATGCAATCCATCGCGGAGAGTAAACGGCTTAATGCAAGCAAAGCAGATACAAGTCACATCAAGATGCGAGAGATGCAGAAATTGAATGGAGTTTAAGGAGAATGCGAGAGTAATGTTTGTTGCTTTAATGGCATTCCGATGATTGCTACTGACGCCACATTTAGTTACTAGAGTGCAAACATTTAAAGTTGGATTAACAGCGGGGTTGAAAGTTAAAATTAGTGTTGTTTATGCGTGAAGAAAGAGGAGTATGAGAAAGTTTCCGGGTCAATAAAATTTAAAACAAACAGTTTGGTAGAAAATTCTGAAATTAATGGAATTGGAATGTTTCTTAAACGTTCACCCTTAGTCTACATTTGATAAATGTTTGATATGTCCTCTCCAAGAAATTGCGGCACTTCAATGTATCTCAGTATATCTTGGGCCTGCATATCGCCTTCGTTTATTACAAGTC